>NQII01000886.1:307863-327112 GCA_002778355.1 Clitarchus hookeri | reverse complement strand
GGGGGGGGGGGGGTGGAGCGAGTTGTCTTATCACTATACAACCGTGGCCTCTATTTTTTTTTATTTTAGGCTTCAGCAAGACATACAGCATTGCTTTGCACGTGTCTTAAAACGTGTATTGCTTGACTACTGTTGCTAGTATTATCCGGCTGCTACTAGTCAAAAATTAATAAATAAAGGGAATTTTTAATAATTTTATAAAGCATGTGAGTTTACTATTTATTCTGTGACATGCGAAAATTTCCATTAAACATCATTAAATAGAACTGATTTCAAAAATTGTATAAATCCATGATGGCAGGTAATGATTCTCAGTGAGGTTGCTGGTCACCGAAAAATGCATTATTTTATATTTGTACGAAATAATGTTCAACATGTAGACATTACTGACAAGTACTATTTTCTTGCGGGGGTCGCGGTGTTTGAGCGGTTGTACGTACCGTAATCAGCAAACCTTATTCGCTATCCTACCCTTGCAGTTCTTTGGTTTTTAAATACAATATGTATACTTATTATTTATCTTGCAATTTGTTAATTTGATAAATTGTAAAACAATGAACGGTACCAAATGTTGGGAGGGGTATGTAATTGTAAATAATTTGATCCTAAACGCTGTGAAAACTAATTTAAATTATACCGTGACTGTTATAATTGTGGTATGTAACCAAGTACATAGAAGAAGATTTTTTTCGATATAAGAATTTCGATGTTGTGAACGATGTCAAGAGTGATAAAAGACAATCTATGAGTCTATGCAATAATAATGTAATTTATATGAAAATTCAATGTTAGTTGCATGAAATTTTGTAAGGATCGTAATTATTTTATTTAATGACAATCATTGTGTCATATATGTTGTATATGCAACTGTGGCACTGGCGAGTTCTACTACTACAAGTACCTTGTACTGATATGTAGTCTGATGGAATAATAATAGTAATAATAATAAATAGAAACACACTCACTTACCGAAATGAGATGATTCACATTGAAGTAAGATACCATGAAGTACTTTAAGAAAAATTTTTTAATACGCTAGGAAATTTTTACGCAGTTTTAATAAATTGGTTAAAAAAAGTAATTTTTGCATATTTTTGATTTGTTGCAATGTATGATTTTTTTAATTTTAATTTTTTATTTTTTTGCAAAATGAGTTTTGCTAACAGTACTTTGAAATGAATTAAGACATGACTTTTCGGTCATCCTTGTTAATTTTTCTGTAAATGATTTATTGTATTTTATTTGTACGTCAAAAAACCCTTAAACTGTGACATTGACATGCCATGATGCAAAAACTTTACGAACTAATTATGTCTCAAGGTCACGCCCGGCCGTAAAGAAACACATTGCAATGGTGATAGAAAATATCATAAACAAGCTTCATCTGTGTTCTGTTTCTTCATGATTTTAGCGGTGACTATAAGGTTTTAATACAGCAATATTTTCAGAAAAGATACAGAATTGACATTGTAGTTTAAAACGCTGTTTTACAGAAGAATGAAAATTGTTAACAGATGGCTACTTACGACAATTTTTGCTGACTTCGACACTTTTCAACGACTAACATTTATGTTTCAATAAAGAAATATATGTATAAATTGGCAACAAAATACAGACTTTCATTTCTGTCCTGAAAAAAAAAATGTTCACATTGAAATATTTCATAGCTTCGTGACCGTTGAAGTTAGGATTTGTTTTTTTTATATTCACTAAAATAACAAATCTGCAGATTCGCAACACATTCACACTTCTAAAAATTCCAGCGTAATTCTCGGGTGGCGCATAAATAAAGTGAATAGGCTCATTGCATTGTGCGTTTTACATATGGCAGAAGGATATAAAATGAGAAATAAAAGGTGATCCTGAGAGTAGTAGTGGAGATATTTGGGCGGCTATTACACCGTGGTCTTGAGAGCAGATTAGATCCTAAGAAGGCCTTTCAAAATCACTTAATTAACCTTGAATAGCCTACAGTTTAAGTTGGACAAAACAAGATATTTGTTTCTTACAGCGCTTTTATATTGCTTGATACATAAATGCACACGACAAACACTATTAAATACGGTCACTTTGGAAATCATCATCTGTGGAAAAAAAATCCCCTTCCCTAAAATGCATATTATTTGAACGAAAATACTGACTGGCTTTCACCTATCAAATTGGACGGCTCGTAAAAAAGGGTTCCATATTTTATAAGCTGTAGAAAGGTCTCGCTGTGCGTCGATTCCCGAAACACAAGTTCAAGGACAGAATCCGAACTACTCTATAATTTTGATGGGGTTAGATTTACTGAAAAGTTATGAAGTGTTTAGTGACAATCGTGTACATCAATAGTCGATACTGTCTATGGTTTTTTATTTAAAATTTGACAACATTTTGCGAAATATTAGGGTACAAACCACAAAATCAGTTAATATACCAATACATTTGTCTTAAAATTAACAAGACAATATTATCTACAATTTTATGACAGTAAAATTCATTAATATATCGCTATGAAAAAATACACTTTTAAACAAAAATTTCTAACAGGATCTTCTTTTATAAGGATAAAACTATTTTTTAATTAAGACGGTGATTTAGTTTTAATTTTGGTGTTACGCAGTTCTAGATAATAAAACCCTATAAATGAAAAAAATTGAATATGTACTAATTTTTTCTTATCTAAGCGTAATTATTAAAAAAATAGTCAACAATTTTTTTTCTAAAACTATACCTTATCAACTACTATTGTGATGGTTTCTTTAATGCAAATATATAGTACCATTAAAACAAATCCCATCGAAAAATATTAAGTACTATAATTTCAGTTTTGGATTTTATACACTATTGTTTCTGAAAATTGCAACACCCAGAAAGAATGACCCGAATGAATCCAAACACGGATAATGTGCAGAACAGTATACCAGCAATAAGTGATTACGATTGCAGAGAGATGGTGTACACATAGGCCCAGCAGCGCCCTCTATTATGTGACCGGAAAGGTCAGTCTTAATCATAGCTCAATCAGTGAAGAGCCGTCAAACGAAGTAAAAGAAAGTGCCAGTATACCTCGTCGACGTCAAAGGGCGCCATATCAGCGTGTGAGTGAGTTCAAATGGGGAAGAATGATCGATCTCCGGGAAACTGGTTTGTCATACCGTGACATTTCGGCTCGTACAGGGCATGCTGCTAAGAAAGCGATGCGTGTGTGGAACCAGTGGATAGAAGAGGGCCGTACGCAGCGCCGAGAGGGTACTGGATCGCGCAACGTGACCACAGCACGGGATGACCGCCATCTTGTCCGCATGGCCGTACCTGACCTTACAGTCTCGTCCACATTGTTGGCTCAACACTGGTGCACTGCAACGGGTGTGGATCTGTCTGCGTCGACTGTTCGACGCCGTCTGCTGGGGGCTGGACTTGTGGCACGCATGCCATTGCGTCGGCTTCCATTGTCCAGAAACCACAAACGCCTCATACTGCAATGGGCACATGAACGCCATTGCTGGCGTGCTGATTGACAAAATGTAGTGTTTTCGGAAGAGTCCCGCTTCAACCTGTCCTACAGCGATGACCAGTTACGTGTTAGACACTACTGTCGTGACCGCAAGCTGTCAGCCTGCATTGTGGAGCGGTATGGCGGACAAACATCAACTGTGACGGCTTGGAGTGCCATTGGAAACAACATGCGATCTCGACTCCTACGCATTGAGCGCAATCTGAACAGCAACTGCTACATCAGGTAGGATTTAGAGCCCGAAGTACAGTCCCTCCTTCAGGCGACTTCACTTGCCAGATTTCAGCAGGACAATGTCCGGCCACATGTGGCGAAGAATGTGCAAAGCTTCTTCAATGGCCGATGGTAACCACTGCTTCCCTAGCCTGCACATTCGCCTATCGAACATGTCTGGGACATGGTTGGTGACTTGCTTGTCACGGACCTCTGGCAACCACTGTTGATGCTTTATGGACTCGCATACAAACAGCATTGAGGGAGATTCCCCAGGAACACATTCAGGTCCTTTTTGTTTCCATACAACGATGTTTAGGGGCTCTGATTACAGCATGTGAGGGCTTCACGCCATACCGAATTCTCAAGAATAAAGATCATGTACATGTCTGTAATCCTAATCAATTGTGTATTGTCATGTACCTAATCTGTGATATAAAGTTCATTTCAGTCACATTTATCCTTCCTGGTGTTGCATTTTTCACAAAAATTAGCGTATGTCAGGATACCTCAAATCTTGGGACAATTTGTAGAACAAAAATTATATTTAGGAAGTGGAGAATGAAACCATTTTAGAGGATTGACGTGAGCTCTGAAAATATATGTTCCTGAACTGGGGTCAGCAAGACTGGCAGTGACT
Organism: Clitarchus hookeri; assembly: GCA_002778355.1. NCBI lineage: Eukaryota > Metazoa > Arthropoda > Insecta > Phasmatodea > Phasmatidae > Clitarchus > Clitarchus hookeri. The sequence goes on along the minus strand of NQII01000886.1, from coordinate 322,760 downwards.
GTCATTAAGAAAAGTTGGATTTAGTAAGGACCAGTCCAATGGTTAGAAAATATAGCCATTTTCTTGTCAACTGCTCTGCTAACAGGATGAGATTTACAGAAAAGTAATTAACCTACACGAAATTGATTGTCAATCCGATGATTATCATATTTTATTTGGCTCTTGAGATGAGCATGTTTGAAGTTTTTAAGAGTAGCTGCCCAGACCTGACGGATGTCATTGGATCATCTGGTAACAAGTCATTCAAGTGCCACAAATTGGGCAAAGGAATTTTGGGCAGGTAAGTGAAAACAAGATTAAATGGACTTGTCTTATGAGACTCATCGTGCTTGTCATAATTGAAAGCCATTTGCAACCAAGAAAGATTTTTGTCCAAATTAGAATGCTCCCTCGCATGAAAATCAGTAAGAGTTGAACGGAGGTTTCGGTTGAAACGTTCCGCATGCGAAGTTGGGGGATTATAGGAAGACAAGTTAATATGGCGAATGCTATAAGTAAAACACATATCATGAAAAATTCTTGATGTGAATTGGGAACCATTCAGGACACAATTGATGAATGTAAGCCAAAATTTTGGAATACACGGGCTTGTAGATTACGAACAGTGGATATGACTGCAGGCTAATAACATATTGTTACCTGACTTGATTCTTGGAAAAGGACCAACAAAATCAACGAAAAGTTTTGCATGGGTTTTTCAGCCTCATCTGAAGAAAGAAAACCTAGATGTGTGTTTTGAGCAAGGCTTTCTCAAAGCACACAATTCACAGAATTTAACTCTTTCTGAAATTTCAGCATCCATGTCTTTCCAAATAAAATGCTTACGAATAGACTGAATAGTTTTGTGTGCCTAAATGGGCACCTAGAGGCGATGAATGAAAATAACCGAAAACCATTGGTTTCACAAATCTAGGAGCTGCAGACACTAGCTGTAGGTGGTTTTCAATAAGTTTTCTTGTTTATTTGGCTTGTTTATTCTTGGCCTTGACTTGGTTTAGACTGTGGACTGATCACCTACTGGTCCGAGTATTCTTAAGGTCCGTTCTGTTTGCGCGTTAATTATAATAAAAAACGCAATACTAGGTTAATGAGAAAAAATGTGTGAGTATTAAATTTAGGTTTTGGTTGTTATTGTAAAATAATATACCAACATTGGCATTTTGATGTCATGTTTTACAATGGGTGATAAAACTATATTTATTTTGGGTTTTCATTCTAAGTAGTTAATATTTAGCTTCGAGATGTGTTCCACTCTTGTCTTGGGTTTGTTTTTGGATTGTGGTAGTAACTTAGACACAATTCCGTTGTAATATTTTCCTTTTGACTATTTGAAGGAAAACTTATTTTCTGATGAAATTTCAATTCCTAGGTATGCTCTCTATGAGTGTATCATGTTGTCTGTTTTAGTGATGTATTTCAACTGAGGCATCATGTTTCTTCCCTGCATCGCAGTTCTGGATGTGGCCAACTTCGCTCTTTCAACTGTCACCAACACATCGCTGGATTCCGGTGTAGTCTTTAAACGTGAAGATGATGTATTTTTTTCTAACACTTACTCGGTATTGTTGAATTTTGATTTGGTTACCTCGCAAAATGAGTGTTCAAAACTTGAAATCACGATAAATACAGTGATTGAGATTGAGAACAGGCATCCTGCTGAGAACTCTTCATTTGACCAAAATTTTAATTTAACTGTGATACAATTAAGACAATGTTTTCTAGCAATTAACTCCGAAACTGAAACCTTATCTTCATTAATGCCATCCAGATCGAATAATGCACTAATTGGTTTTGGAGGAAAGATTTTAAAACCGTTTTTGGTACTTTAAATAGTGAAGATTTAACCCTTCTGTAATATCGTCTGAACTCCCTGGCATACACCCAGGATGACATTTCAACAAATGTGGCTATTAAAATTATTCTTATAAAAAATTTGGAAGACAAAATTATAAATAGCACTGGGTATATCAGAAACTTAAGTCAGTTGTATCTGCTGTGCTGTAACCTCTTTTTTGCATTATATGACGTTCTTGAGAATGATAATCTTGAGTTTTAGGATAGTTTTAAATGGTATGCTACTCCATGTCAGTGAAGCTCTTACTAATGGCAGATATGAAAATTTTTATTTGCATCATGTCATTGAAACTAGTTTACATGGCGGAGTTAAGCGCAACCTTGTTACGTGCTGATTCATTTCTAAACATTCTAAAACACATTTAGTACCTCATTACTTTACCTTTTTACATGATGAAACCAGTTGTACGTGGCAATTTATATATGTTTTATGGTATAAGTAATGATCATGCAATTGTCTACAATTCATCTCTTAATGTTGTTTTTAATGTTCCCTTGGCCAATAAGTACAGTTTGTATGAAACATATCATGTTTTCACGGTCCCCTTTTTGTATTCTAAATTAAACAGATAGATGTTACTCCATGTTCAGGAATTCTTGATTTTTAGTTTGGATCGTATGCATTTTGCTACTGTTAAATATGATTATTTTATGAGATGTAGCACTCATAGCATTGCCCTATGCCCTGCTTCTTTCCCTTTCTTTGATGCACACATAGACAACTGTGAATTTAACCTTTTTACGGGAAAATCATACTGTATTTTGAATTTTGTGATAAACCTGCTATGAGTTTAAAACTTCATTTTTTACATAAAAATAGTTCTCATTGGTTATTTGCTTCTAATGCTACCATTGATGTTACTTTGTTGAGAAGTTCTGCTACAGAAACATTTCCCCTTTTACTCTTTCTTTGTCTGGTACTGGTTTGATAAACAATGCAACTCATTGTGACATTATGAGTCGCTTTTTCAAAACTTTTGGTTCTGTGAATTCTGCTATTCACTATAACCTATATCTTCATGTCTTCCACATACATAAACTAGTAGACAAACATTCTCATGTCAATTTTTCTCCTTTCCCTAACCTTGCCCTGAATGATTCCTTTGTTAAGGAATTCGGCACTCTTTTGTCTTCACACCCTCAGCGAACCAACTTTCAGAATGTCCTGCGTCTCCTTCACCCTCATCCCACACAACCTCCGGTCAAACTAAATCTCATCTCCATTTTTGTTTCGTTCTTGTTATGTATTTTTGGTCGAAATTCAAATTCTGTGCCAAGGCAAGTTCTCCACCTTCTGACTGGCCTGTTATTGTGCCAGAAATATGTGTTATGATTTATTTATTTGCCTANCTGATAGATAATATTTGGGGGGGGGGGCTAAGTATCTTTGTTAAACCTTAGTTTGTCAATTTTAGTGTGTGTGTCAGTGTTTGCCACACCTTAAATTCCGTGACCAGGTTTAAGTGAGGTAGTATGTGGCATTTGTAGGCACTCGCTTACTTTTAAACATGTTTTTTTTTACATTGTATTCTCTTTCAGGGAATAGTTTGCTTTTCATAACAAAGCCACTTGTTTTTTTTTTTTTCAGTACCCAGCCTTATTACTTATTTCTATGTGAAAGCAAGGTTAGATAATGTTTTAGTCACTGTTTCTGTAATTTTGTTTATTCAGTTGGGAATGCTCCAAGATTTTGTTACTTTTTCATTTTAAAATTTATCAACGACCAGCTACTCTGATCAGGTTAAGCTGTTGTGTTAACCAATTTAAATATATTAAGTTAAAAGAATTGTACATTTTGTAATGAAATATCATGTATTTGGTTTGTAAATTTCATTTTTAAATTATTTTCTGTTAATGTTATTTTATAAAGTATTCGTTATATTAAAGTATAATACTTCGTAATGAAAAAGGATAGTATTACTGGGTTTATATCAAGCGACTTGATATCTGTAATAGTCACTGGTATTTTCGGAACACACCCTACAACTTTCTTCTTGCTATCTTCTCGTTATGGTGTGATACAAAATTTTATTAACTTCGGCTATTATCCAGTTTTGATGGAGTGATCTTTTGAGTTTTACTGATTTGGGCGAGTGTTTCTTATCCTGTTTTTGATCGTCGCCTTAGTAATATATTATTTCGTCCTTGTCTATTTATTTTATGCGTAAAAGTCTGTATTTAAAGCGCTCAACCTGTTCGGTCGGAAAATGCTGTGTTGAGGCAATTTCTCTAACTTGCTGCCTAGGAAGGGCAGATTTTCTTTGAAGTCGCCTTGCGTCTTCTTGATGCTGATTTTATGATGAAATAACACTTATGTTGGCGTTGGCAAGGGAGGTGTTCCAAAGATGGACAAAGTATCAAGAAAGTCCAGCCATTTTTCCATCATTTTCGGCATGTGCACGAATCTTTCAACTACACAGCAATCAAGTCGCCGTTTTCGTTAAGCTTATTTTGGACTCAACCTATAACTTAAAAAAAAAAACGAACGTAACCTCTAAATTTATTCATTATGGTTCGATACATTTTGTATTTCTGAACTTTATTTTTTTTTGTGTGGTATCCCGACAAATTAACGATAGTATATTGTATGGAAAAACTTGTATTATATAACAACAGTTTATTGTGGTCAAATACCAACTATATTATATATCAAGCCTTTGTTACTGTTGTTACTGTTACACATTAAAAATATTTTATTATTGTCATGTTGTTTCACTTTCATTAAAACTCATTTTGGTCACACGAATGTAAGTTCTACTTTCTTTATCAACCACCTTGCTTTAAACAAAATCACATTTTGTTTTATTGCTGTATGTAATAATAGTTATTATGTATGTGTAAGGGTGCTGGAGTAGGAATTTTGGCTGGGCCTCTTTGTTTCTCCATGTTACATTGGGGATATACCTACACAACTAGATATTTCGGAGCTTCCCCTTGCGCGCCCCTCGTGAATGGTCTTAGGTTTGGTGAAGCACCGAACACCCATCTCACTGGTGTTTGAGGTTTCTGCGCCAGGATCGTTTATGAGAGTTGCGGTGCAGAACAATTTGTAGCATGCTCGTTGTTATTTACCAAGAAGTTTCTACCCTGCTACACTAAGGGGCGCTAGTCTATTAATAATCGATTTCGTCGTCTGACGAACTGCCATTCTCTCTCGCCTATGTTCGTTATACCATTATATTTTTCTTCTTGTGTTATTTGTTTACATTGCTGGAGTTTATCTCTCACCTTCGTTCAACTGCCATCTTGTTGTTTCTTTTCTTATTTGTTTGCATATATGTATGTGGCCATCTCGGATACATTTTTAAAGCTTTGGTGGTGCTAGTGTATTATGTATCTATTTAGCCACCAGGTGGCAGCCATATTAGATTCTATTTTAAATGTAGAAGTGGCACCAGTGTATTAATTTTAGACATTGTCAGCAGGCGAGCTGACGACTTAGCCACCATGTTTGTTTATGTTTTCAAAGTGTAGGTGCTGCTTTCTGCGCCAACCATATTAGATTATATTTTCAATACGTACGTGGTGCTAATTTCTCCATCTAGCCACCATGCACGCTGTTGGCATGCGCTCATTCTATCAATTGAGCTACCAGGCGAGTTGTCGGAGTTCGTATTTGTTTTATGCCAACTCCATTTTGAAAACCTGTAATATTCATCCGATTTAAAACGTTTTTTTCAATCACGAGTATACTACTATCACGTTGCAGGACTTTGACTAACTGCATGATTTATTAAATCGATATTATTTGTTTAAAAAAATTAAGTTATCCAATAAAAAAAAATTTAAATTTTATTATATGTAATTGTAGATATAGTACAATGGGACTTCATACAATAATTTTTTAATAAATTAGTTTTAATGCTGTACTTTTAAAATCTTAATTTTATTCTGTCAAATAAAGTAAACATGAAATAAACCAAAGTTTTATTCTCAGGTATTTTTTATTCAGTCAATTTTATATCCTACAAACACAGTCGCACATTCCCTCGAAAAAAATTACATTATTTTCGATATACTATATATATATATATTTCAATATGTGCATCACGGTTGTAAGTTAAATCACTTTATGCAAGATGCTATTCACACTCGTGTTTTCCTTGTGTGAAAATATCGTGTCCTTTATTAAACCGACACAATGTGCAGGGCGGGTTATGTAGGTAACTGCATTTTTGAATGCATGTACCGAAGTTACAAGAGACCTGCTTGCAGCAAACCTGGTATTGCGGTACTGATGAGAAATACGCTTGATCTATACAAGTAATTGCATGTTTAAGCAAATAGTCCCTACGGCTGAACTGCTTACCGCACCTGTCACACAAATATGACATGCGACAGGGATTCTTGGCACAATGAAAGCTGCCATGTCACACACAAAGTAAACGTTTTATCACAAGAGTGACAATGATGTCGACTTAGTAGTTCAGGCAAAAACTCGGATGCACCTGTTAGAGATGTAGTTGCTGGAGTTAAAGAAGCAGGTAACGCTGGTAAAGGTACCACAGCAGAAAAATTATATGGTTATATTGATGATTTCGTAAGCATAACAACCAAAGAAGTCGAGGGTACTGTGCCATCTGTAGATGATCGTGCTGCACTGGTGGCAGTAGATGCTGGTAGTGATGTAGTTGTCACAGCTGAAGAAGTCGATGGCACCATACCAATCTTAAAACGATGGTATTACACTGGTGAGAGCAGATGCTGCTAGTGATATAGGCATCTCAGCTGAAGAAGTAGATGCCACTGGCAAAACCTGAGTCATTTCACTTGAAGAAGAAATCGATGGCGATAAATTATCTGTGGGCAATATCCACTCCATTTTGACATACCTGGCCATGGGTCACATGGTGTAGAAGCTAGCCGAGACGATCCATATATCACATCAGCCACTGTCAAACTAAGCCTTTCATCTGAGCCCCCCCCCCTTCAAATCCGCTTATAATATACATGCATGCAAGCCATATGACAACACGTTGACATTGAACCGATCGTATTACACCAATAAGCACCGCTAGTAACTTCCAGACCTACGCCAGCCAGGAGGGACTGGGAGCCATGCTCTTCCAACTGGATGACTTAAGGAGGGGGGAGGGAGCTCATTGAATATGGCAGCATCAAGTTCGGGCCCACAGAAAGGTGCTATGGCATGAATGAGCATAAGTGCATCGTCGTAGTTTGGTCACTCAAACAGTATCGCAAACATCTAGAATAACATAATTTATTATTAAGAAAGAATAACCGGCGCCTAGTGTGGCTGAACAAAAAGGAGGAGGTCAGAAGTAAACTGACATGGTGGGCCTTACTACTTCAGGCTTTTAATTTTTTGGTAGAACATGTTCCTGGAGCAGGAAATCAACTCGCTGGTGCATTGTCCAGATCACCATGCCCGGATAGTGGCACAGGATAGCTTGGAATGGGAGGAAATTTTGCCACCTAAATACCACCACCGAGCAGACAGCACCACACAACTTCATCATGTAGGCAGCCCCTTTAAGTAATTGAAGACAATTTCGTGGTACAACGGACTCCAACCTTCAAACCACAACATGCAAAAGACTTGTCTTTCAAAACTAAGTCACACATATGCAAAACTTCAAAAAAATTAACTCTCGAAATATATAGTTACTTCTGTCAGAAGGCAATGAAGGAAATAATCAAAAGCAANGGGGGGGGGGATGTGGTGTGTGACAGATTTTAGTCTGTAATTTGCTCAAGATATTTTTTTATAATTTTACCATTTTAGTTTAATGTTACAATTTGAAGAAAGGAGAAAACAATAAGAGTTATTAATTAAAAGATTACATTGAAAATGGCACAATAAAATATAATTACATATTTTGTAAATTATGGTTCCCCTATAGTATATACAATGAACCTCCATTCCACCCCACCCCTATCCCGGTTTATGGCAACGACTACTGGCTCTCTGCTTGAGGAAATCAGGAATACAGTCTTATATACAACATCATGCTGTTCTTCCACTCCCTCGAAACACAAAACCTTCTCATTCCTACCATGAACTTTGATTGGTGGAACATTGAAATACGCCATCCCCCAGACAGTCCGACATTTCCGACAGGGGTGGTGATGGTGTAGAGGGAAAGGGGAGTGGGTAGCTGTAAGCCCGTGGCGAACGCCGCGCATATACACTGAAGAGCTAAAAAAACTGGTATAGGCGTGCGTATGCAAATAACAGAGGTATGGTACCAATCAGAGTAACGCGATGCAGTCGGTAGCAAGATCGGTTACTGCTGCTACAATGGCAGGTTATCAAAATTTAAGTGCGTTTGAACGTGGTGTTATAGTCGGCGCACGAGAGATGGGACATAGTATCTCCGAGGTAGCGATAACATGCGACACCCCACACGTCGAGAGTTGCTAACGAGTGGCTTCAGGAACACTCTTCTGACGTTAGACACTTCCATTTACCACCTAAATCACCAGACATGAAAATGATTGAACATATGCCTTGCAACGTGCTGTTCAGAAGAGATATCCACCGACTCGCACTCCTAAGGATGTGTGAACTGCCCTGCAGGATTTATGGTGTGAATTGCCTCCTGCATACCTTCAGACATTATTCGAGTCCATGCCACGTCGTCTTGTGGCACTTCTGTGCTCGCGGGGGCCTTACACGATATTACACGATATTACGCAGGTGTGCTAGTTTTTTTGGCTCCTCAGTGTAGTGTGACGTGGGTCATCCCTAGAAGCAGACCACACTCCAGGCGAGCTCTATACGGCTCCATTCTTCGATTACAACATGCAGGCGAGTGTGCCCACACGTCGTGGATGACGAAAAATTGTAGGTATTTCGATGTGATGACAATCACATCCCTGCTCCCCTTAAGGTGCAGCACAAAGCGGTGATCTAACTCAAAGGAAGAAGTCTCCTATTGCGCCAGGTGGCCAGTTCAATGCTGTAGATACTACTTTAATTCAAGTAGATCTCGGTGACCAATACAGAGATCTCATTGTCCCTTGAAACAATAGAATGTAGACTCATTTGGGAGGGGGGTGTAGGTAAGTACCGAAAAAACAGACCAAATATCAAACATCGTTTGAGGGGGCAGGGGGGGGGTGTTGGAACCATGCATTTAAATTTCATAAATAATCTTTACATAGTACTGCTAACTGTATTATAATACAACATACTAGCATATTCTTGTATAATAATGTACAAACTTCAAAAACTAATTTAAAATTTCAACATCTTTGTAGGATAAACAAAAATACCTTTTTCATCATTAAAATTTTTCACTGTCAATGACATTAAATTCTATATTTCCTTAAATATTTTGGATGATACACATTAATTTTTTTTATTCAATATACAGAGAGAAGTGGCGAAGTGTACACTAACCTATGCTTTTACATAATTATATTTTTACACAGGCTAAAGTGAACCTTTTTAATCTTGTTTGGAGAATTAGGATCGGCAATTATAAGTGTGACAGGAGTTAAAATCCTGACAAAAAATGGGCCTTCTCTATTTCACGGCCAGCTTGGAACTGAAATTATCCACTTTTCAAATGAGATAGTGAGCTTCAACTAACACTAAGTTGCCTGATTTTTAACTCACGTCCTTGTATAAACTATTTGTTTTATCTTCCATTTTTTGTGATACTGAACCAAATTACATAAAACTTCATTCCATTGTTTTTAAATATCTATTGTCCGTTTTCTCCAAACAGATATCTTGTAAAGACCAGATATTGATTGAAATGTAACAAAGGTCATTCCAAAAATACTTCAGCGGGTGCAAATCTGCGCGAGAATGTATTACATTGTTAAAGCACAAAAATTACAAGTATAAAACTTTGTCCCATTTGCCTTGCGTGTACTACTCGAAACTCCGTAACGCGTTCTTAATTTTGCGGTCTACACACTCGACCAAATTTGCCTGCAGGTGGTACGGATTTAAATCTCTAAACTACCCAGACAAAAAAAAACGTGGCATTATCCGTAATATCGAACACAGGAGAAAAAATACACTATAACCTTTGCATGATTACCTTACATATATTTATTGCTTTTATGGTTCGGAAAGGGAAAAGGAAACAAAACTTGCTAAAACTATCTATACCTACCAACACATCTACTTTAAGAGTGGAACTCGCACTGCAAAAATACTGTATTGACCCGGCATTTTCTTTGGCAATAAATATAACGTACTAGCGTATGCACCTTTTGACTCTTCTACAATCCCTTGTTCTTGTAATTGAGATACTATTTGTATAAAAATTGGCATGTATATGTTCATGTGTGTATATATGTTTGTATGTATGTGTGTAAGTACATACGTACATTTGTATGTATTGTACGTATGTAAAAGCCTTTTATAACCATAGTAATATGATAAATTAAAAATAATAATATTTGCATCAAAACATTTTTTTAACTTTATAACAAGGTGGTTACGATAAAAGGTAAAAAAAAAATTCCCATTTTTTTAAATTTATTACTACAAACACACTAAGAAATATTCATGTTCGTCCATGCACAGCTCATACACTTAAACATCAACCAGAGAGTCCACACATGTTCACACAGAGTACCAACTCCACCCAAGATTGACTCTACCCAAGACTAACTCCACCCAAGATTGACTCTATCCAAAATTAACTCCACCCAGGACTGACTCTACCAAAGACTAATTCTACCCGAGATTGACTCTACCAAAGACTAATTCAACCCGAGATTGACTCTACCCAAGACTAAATCTAAACAATTATATTTTATTGTGGCATTTTAAATATAATCTTTAAAATAATAATTGTTCTTGGTTTTCTCCTTCCTTGAAATTGTAACATCAAATTAAAATTGTGTAATTATAAAAAAATATTTTGTGAAAATTACAGACTAAAATCTGTTACACACCACACTTTTTTTTTTTTTTTAGCGTTGGGTTATTGCCTTTATTGCCTTCTGACAGAAGTAACTATATATTTTCAGAGTTCAGTTTTTTTGGAGCGACACTATTTTCCATGTAATTTTTCAGCAGTGGAAGAAGGTACATCCATATAGGCAAGCTCTATAGTAGACTTCGTACAATCCTTGGCTTGCATCATCTTCATAAAAAAAACTAAAGCTCTTTCCACAGTACAGCTTGTGTATCTACTATATATCCGCCGATGTTGAGATTGCACTGTGCATTTGTTTCTTGCAGTTATATGGTTTTTTAGGCTTAGGTTATATCAAATAAAAAATCTATATTTATTAGCCTATTAAAAATAATATTTTCTTCAATTTAAAACATATAATTATTTTTTATGTTGTACTGAAATTGTACATAGAGTACAGCAGAATATTGCAAAAGTATCTCAACTACATTTCCAGACTCCTCCCTTGAAGTCCAATTATTACACGATTTCAGAATCTGCAAATTATTTTCTGCTTCGACTGTAATGTAGGAATAAAGGTATGCTACTCAGCATTTTTAATGTTTGTATATGTGACCTATCCAAGCCCATCATATGAGTAACGACTATTTGCACAAGTATGATATAATCATGTTATGGATCAGCGTCTACCAACACTTTTATAAGCATAGTTGTTTTTAGTGTACAAATTAATAGACCGTTGAGACTTAGAATGTTCGAGGACAGCTCAAGTGATAGACTTATCTTGCGCTCTTCTCAGGCATCAATCCTCCCCTCCTCCCCCTCGTTCTTCTCCTCAATCTCCTCCACAAAACTCATAAATTTTCACTAATCCTCCTCCGCAATACTCACAAATCCTCACCAATCCTTCTCCGCAATCCCCGGCAATACTGCAAATCCTCACTAATCGTCCTCCTCCTCCCGGTATTATTTCGTTCCGTCAATTATTCCACCAATCATTCCATCAATCTTTCCATTAATCTCACAATCTTTCTCTCAATCCCAATCCTTCGATCAATCTTCGTTAGGTACCCAAAAGGCTACATGCTGTTTTTTTTATATGCTAGAAAAAATGTGCATGTAGACATTGAGCACCAGGTTTCAAAGAGAATTTATTTTCCTACACCATGTAATTTCGATAGAGCTCCATCGACACTTCGTCTCAGACTCACTGTTAGGCGCAGTTCAAATCTCTACCATAATATAACTGGAGCACATAAACTCTCCGGACTTCCCTTTTATGTGTGAATATTTTTCTATTTAAACACTCCAAGTTTGCGGGCGGAACGTCGTCTATTTATTTGTAATAATGTCGGATTATGTAGAATATTTTCTGTAGTTATAACTCTCTTTACTCATAACGGTGCCTAGGCAACAATCCCCTATGCATACAACTTTTTATATATATTTATTTCAACGTTGTCGATCATTTGGCTATTGATGTTATCATTTTATTTGATTTTGCTATTCAAATGGTTTCATCATGTCAAATTTGGTTTGATTGTGGAGTGCGTTTCATATAGTAAAAATAATTATATAATCGTCAATTTTAATGATTTAGCTGGCGGTCGCCATTGGTATTTTATATATTCAAATGTCCTTTTAAGTACACGTGCACAAATTTAAAAACAGAGCCCATAATATTAATTAAGTTTTTGACTGTATTTTTATTTGGTCGCATATTTATATGTCCTTTGTGTCAGCCAGGGCCTTCATTGTATACAAATAGGTCTTGCACACTGAGTGAACATGAATATGTATCATCTCATATCGACAGCCAGTTACAAAGTAAAATTACTATATTTTCTTCAATGAAACTGAGTGCGAGTGCCAAGAAAAAGATGATTGCCCGACCAATTTGTTTGCAGTGTATTTGCAGCATTTCTCTATCGTCGAAGATCAAGGTTAAAAAAAATTGTGCATTCATTAAATGTGGTATAAAACACGAGACATTTCTTGAGGCCCATAGGGAGACCCGTTCATTGAAACAATCCCCAAGGTGTACAAAAAGAAAGGGGCTCCTTACTTTGAGGGTGCAACTCGCACTGCAAAAAGGTTGAGTTCGAATCCAAAATGGTGAAATATTTGGCATCAATTAAAGGCTGAAATACTGTCTCTATTAATGGCATAGGGCTGGCATCTAGATACAACTTTGAATTAATTTTACGATAATCACATATAAGACAGTATTGACCCAGCGTTTTCATTGGAAATAAATACGATGGTTTAGCGTATGCACATTTTGACTCTTCTACAATCCCTTGTTCTTGTAATTTAGATACTTTTAGTTTAAAAATGGCCAATTTTTGTGCCACCACACGATACGGAAAGGAAACTACAGGCTCATTGTTTTCCAGTTCTAACACAACTGGAACCACAGAGAAATGCCCTAACTTATGTGTAATGATGTTATTTACTACAGCTTACATTTTTTTATATTTCCCCATTTACCTCATCATTATAACTAACTGAATTTTTTGAAAAAACGAAGGTTGGCTTACAAATTTAACAGGTGTACTCGAAGCGAAACTAATTATTAAACACAGATTTGCTACATCAATGCATACCTGTGTTTTTCCTAAAAACGCTTATCCTAAAATAATGTCACGAGACAACTGATTTAACAAGAGAAACTTGACGTGTAACGGGTACATAGGATAGGAAGTGCGCTGTATTCACACCCTGAGAAATAACCACGGGAAATCCCGCCGTATAAGAATTTCGGGGATGAACCTCAGTGAGAACGAAATAGGGTAAGTCCCGAAAACGAGCTGATATAAGCCCTCTGCGAGGGAAACTGGGTAACCCCCGGCCAAGAATAGTGCAGACGCAGCTCCCAGGAACCCCCGAGACCCTTGCCGCACCCCGCCCTTCACCCTAGTTTGATCGCGAGAGCAGCTGAGGAGACACAAAATCCTATACAAAAAAACGTGCGAGTGACGCCGGGGAAGTCCGTGATTCTGTCTACACAAATCGCTGACAGCCAATTTGAATATATCGAGAGCCAGGTTAAATTCAGGAGCAGCCAAGGTTCGTGGTCAGTCATTCAATGGTCGTCGGGCAGTTGTGATCATTCAGTTGTCGTCAGTCGTGAGCGAGATAGAGAAGGCAGCTAGGCGAGAGGCTGTCACACCAATGGGCCGGAGTTCGGGGCCGGCCCAGCCAAGATTCAGTCAGTGATTCCGTTGCGGTCATTCAGTTGTCGTGAGTCGTGAGCAGTCAGTCGTGGGCGAGACAGAGAAGGCAGTTAGGCGAGAAGCTGTCACACCAAAGGGGCCGGAGTTCGGGGCCGGCCCAGTCATTCTGTCGTGAGCCAGGATTCAGTTGCGAGANAGCTGTCACACCAAAGGGGCCGGAGTTCGGGGCCGGCCCAGTCATTCTGTCGTGAGCCAGGATTCAGTTGCGAGAAAGCATTCAGTAGTCGTTAGTCAGTGATTCCGTTGCGGTCATTCAGTTGTCGTCAGTCGTGAGCAGTCAGTCGTGGACGGAGAACGCAGTTAGGCGAGAGGCAGTCATATCAACGGGCCGGAGTTCGGGACCAGCCCCAGGCAGTCAGTGGTAATCAGTTGTTCACAGTCAATTGTTCGGGAGCAATTATCGCCAGCNGGACCAGCCCCAGGCAGTCAGTGGTAATCAGTTGTTCACAGTCAATTGTTCGGGAGCAATTATCGCCAGCCGAGACAGGAGTAAACAGTCGTGTAACGAGAACAGTGCCGAGAATTCATGTGTAAATTCCTGAGACGAGTGGTAGCCCCAGTNGGGAGTAAACAGTCGTGTAACGAGAACAGTGCCGAGAATTCATGTGTAAATTCCTGAGACGAGTGGTAGCCCCAGTCCGAGTGGAGCCATTCCCCGAGAGACGTAGTCAGGCGCCGAATGGCGACGTCATTCAGTCAGTGAGTCCATAGTAACGTCACCGAGGAGAGAACCCCAAGCCACAGCCGAGAATTCATGTGTAAATTTCCGAGACAAACCCAGTAGAAGTACCGAGAACTTATGAATTCATTTCCGATAAAGTAGTGGCAGTTTCCGAGGTGGAGAAGTCGAGAGCGCGAGACGAGTCGTGGTAGACGTCGACGTAGGAGAGGGGACGCGAGGTCTCCGACGAGGAACGCCAGCCGAGGTCAAAGAGAAATCACAAGTCCCGGGAAACCAATC
>NQII01000886.1:257914-307263 GCA_002778355.1 Clitarchus hookeri | reverse complement strand
ATAATCAGTTGTTCACAGTCAATTGTTCGGGAGCAATTATCGCCAGCCGAGACGGGAGTAAACAGTCGTGTAACGAGAACAGTGCCGAGAATTCATGTGTAAATTCCCGAGACGAGTGGTAGCCTGAGTCCGAGTGGCGCCATTCCCCGAGAGACGTAGTCAGGCGCCGAATGGCGACGTCAGTCAGTCAGTGAGTCCATAGAAACGTCACCGAGGAGAGAACCCCGAGCCACAGCCGAGAATTCATGTGTAAATTTCCGAGACAAACCCAGTAGAAGTACCGAGAACTTATGAATTCATTTCCGATAAAGTAGTGGCAGTTTCCGAGGTGGAGAAGTCGAGAGCGCGAGACGAGTCGTGGTAGACGTCGACGTAGGAGAGGGGACGCGAGGTCTCCGACGAGGAACGCCAGCCGAGGTCAAAGAGAAATCACAAGTCCCGGGAAACCAATCCCGGACTTCCGAGAAGGGAAGCCGAGCTGACCCAGCTACTTCAACCAAAGGCAAAGACAAGTGGTGAGCTTCAGCCGCGAAGCGCCACATCGAGCGAGAGGGAGAGTCCAGCGGGACGTGGTAGGGAGTCAGTCTAAGCCGAAGGAAGAAGCCAGCTGAGTACAGCACATCAAGGAGAGCCAGTCCAAGGGCCCGAACCAGGGCCACCCAACTCACCATGCCTGAGGTACCAACGAAGACAACTCACCGAAAGCCGCAGTCACAGATAAGTAGATAAACGTCTCCCTTCAACAACCTTCCCCGACGCATAGTATTCAGCCCACCAGCCCTTCAGGCAAACGACTTGCAGTGGTCTCAGTCTCGCCAGTGTGTGTAATAACTATGTGACCTTCAGATCAATAAAATCCTTGTGTGTTAAATAACGGAGATTACTAGTATTTGTTTACCCCTAAAGCAACATCCTGAGGTGTCATTAGTCTGCACCAAAATAATTTAACTATTATGAACTACTGGCCACCCCCTGTATAACTAAGGTGGCCNTGCACCAAAATAATTTAACTATTATGAACTACTGGCCACCCCCTGTATAACTAAGGTGGCCGAGTAGCGACAAACTGTTACTTCAAAGGAAAATGTTCAGATTTAATTTTTAAAATAGTCGACGGATTTGGATGAATCAAACCTCCGTCGGCAAATGAAAAAACACCCGTTTCCCTATTTTCACTACTGCAGTACCTACAGGGTTCTATTGCATATTTTTCGTACAAAATGTGCGACTCATTAGACACCGAAGTGCCTGAATCAATACAAGCTGACTCTTCTACATTTCCATTTGTCACTGGAACAAAAATCAATTTTTGAGCTGTTACATTATTCACAAATTTTCTCCCTCCCACGGATTTTTTACATCAAGGACAATAATACTGAATGTGCGCTCGATTTCCGCATTTAAAACAAATAATCGCCTTCCACTCCTCCGTTTTTTTCTTCAGTACTAACCATGCTACTAACTTTAACATTTCTACTTTCTTCCTGAACAGTGTTTATTTCCCTTTTGTCCACGCTGTGATTAGTGCAAAAACAAATGCTGCCCTGTCGTTTCGATTTTTCCTTCTCTTTGTCCTTTTTATAAAAAAGCTTTTTCATGGTGTGATTTAAGCCAAAGCAAATACAATATTGCATTTTCACTTTAACTTCTGTGTTATGGTTACATTCACCCACGAGAGAAATTGAAAAACATGATTTTCCAGAAGCAAGCTATAAAATACTATGCCCACAGCCTGGGACTCTTCACACAGTAGCGCTAAAACGTCAACTCACATCACTATAACAGATATGTATTCTTTCATAGAAACACCTGGCTTTTGTACCCTATCTAATATATTCATCAGATGTTTTGCAATTGTCATCGGAGTCCCCACTTCACTTAACATGACCAGACAAAACTATAGAAACACCTACTCCAACCTTCAATCTGCAAAATGCATCAAACCTGTCTTTCAAAACTAAGTCCCACATTTGCAAAACTCCAAAAAAACATAACTCTAAAAAAATATAGATACAACTGTCAGAGGGCAATGAAGGCATCAAACCAAAGCAAAAAAAAAGTGTGTGGTATGTGACAGATTTTTGTTATAATTTTTTATCAAAACTATATATTTATCATTTTACCATTTTTATTTATGTTACAGTTTTAAGCAAGGGGAAACAACCAATAAGAGTGATTGTTTATTAAAAAGGATGCATTAAAATTTTTACAATAAAATAGAATTTCATATTCTGTAGATCATGGTTCCCCCATGGTATGTACATTTTACCTCCACCCCCACCCCCTTGCCAAGCATATATGGTGACGACTTCTGGCTCTCTGCTTGAGGAAATCAGGAACACAATCTTGTATACAAAACCATGCTTGTCTTCTACTCCCTCGAAACACAAACCCTTCCAAATTCTTCAATGAATGTTGATTGGTGTACACCGCTGGTGCTCTGTGCGTTATTGTTTGAGGTGCCATCTACGTCCGTGGTTGACAGCGAGCCCGTGTGCGTGCATGATTTCTTCCTCCTATTTACTCCCTGCTTGCCTTGGGCTATGGTTCCTCTTCCCCTCCGCGAGCACCTTTAAATTATTATTGGCCGATGTTAATTTAACGTCTGGTGCGGCCTTCGGCATGCTCCTTCTTCGTGTTCGTCCAGAGGACACGCTCTTGTGTCCATTCTATTCCAACGTCATCATGAGCTGCGTTTAATACAACTGAGCAATGGGTCACAAGTTTTTTGAGTGGTAAGTAGAGAAAATGAGAGTTTTCTAGCGGCTCGGTTTAATTTTATTTTGTATTATGGATGTGAGGCATAGTATGTGTTTTTAGTGTTGCTAGGCGTGCAGTAGTTTACGTGTTTTTCAAAATTGTAGTTCAGATTGCCTTTCCAAAATCCCTTTGGATTAACTAAAGCCTGCATTCTGCTGTTTCGTTCCATTCTTTTTAACTTGTCTTATATGTCTTGTCGCCACCCAACTTGGTTTAGGGTTCGCCTTTTTTAGAGACACAGATTCCGGCTCATTCATCAATTGGGTGAGAACTATTTGTGGTATTGTTCATTAGGCATAACATTTCAGCAGTGAGACCACCCCTCACTGCAGTAATTTGTAAATGTTTTTAACAACACGTTATTGAAATGAGGGCTTTTTATAGGGTTCATCTGACCGTCCCTCTTCCGTTAATTTTCAGAATTATCAGTACTTTCTATATAGCTTAATGTTCTTATTTTGTTGTAATCTCCTTAACGTATGTTACTGTATTAAGTGAATATCAGATTCTAGTCATGAGCATTGTTGATGTAATCATGAAAGCTGAAAAATTTAATTTTTTTGTATTAGAGGAGGTGTCATATGTAAAAAAAACTGTTATGTAAGGTCGTGTGACTAGTTCAGTGGAAATGAGCTTGTGTGTTGCTAAAGGCGATGGCTTAATGAGTAGTTTAGTTGTCCACTTACATTTCAAGATTGGACATTTCTGTTTTGGGTATTGCCTGGTATCAATAAGGACGTGGTTTTGTGTCTAGAATTTTTAGTTCATACTAGGGCTTCAGTCAATTTGGACGGAAATTTCTTGTCCTTAGGGTTTGCCCTTAATATCAAGGTTGCCCTTCAGGCTGAATTTTCTCACGAAGTTTTTTTTCTGTTCCAGGAGGATGAGGATAGTTTTTTCAGGGAATTTCCTGAAAGTTTGGATAGGTTACGTGTGGAGTTCAGTGATGTTATTAGCTATAAATTGTAAAATGTGATGTTCTCCCATATAAGTTTTCCCTCACTAATGACATTCGGGGGCATGCCATCATTTTAAGTGCCCACCACCCAAATTACAAGCCTTAAGAGAAATAATAGATAAATTGTTGGAAGCAGGGGTGAAAGTCCCGTCGAATTCTGATTATTGTTCCCCTGGGTTGTTAGTGCGAAAAAGGACAGCGATATATATAGACTGATGGTGAACCATTCCCTGGCTAATAAGAAAATACATAACAACACTTTCCCTATGTGAACTATAGATTGCGCCCTGCAACATTTAGGCAAGGCTCATGTTTATTCAGTGCTTGAAGTTAACAATAGTTTACTTGATTATTAAATCTTTACTTGATAACAAATATAAACGTTAAAACTGTTTACTCGATCCCTCCTGTATAAAATATATAGATTTCAGTACTCCCTGCAGTCAATTTGAGTTCACGCATATTCCTATGGTATCAAATTTTGGAAGCCAGGCTCTTTCTAGTGTTTTAGATCATGTTATCTCTTAATTTAAATTTAAATTTGTCTTTAATGTTGACGATATTATAGTATATAGTGGGGATTAAGAGTTGCATCTCTCCCATTTGCGACAGGTTTTTCAAAAATGCTCGACGTGGGCCTGACCGTAAACCGTAAACCCAGAGAAAGTAAGGTAAAATTTGTAGGAAATGTTCTGTGTGAAGGCCATTTGATGATCCATCCCGATCGGGTGGCTCCTGTGCTTGACTTTCCATGTCCGCGCTCATTAAAGGGAGTACAGAATATCTTAGTACTTATGGGGTATTACACTCGTTTCATCGAACGTTTTTTTTAATAGCAGCACCCTTAAATTTTCTGAAAAAAAAAAGGGGGGGAGCAGAATTTTCTTGTAGCCAGGAGCAAGAAAATACCTTCGTGATCTTAAAGCAGAAAAGTTGGAACCCCTTCACTGGCCTTAGGGGCCATGTTAAGTCAGAGTACAGATTTAGGTCTAGACCCGGTGAATTTGCTAGCCGTAGTCTTACTGAGAGCGAACGGAAACTGGGGATTTATGAAAAGGAGTCATTGGCCTGTATATTTGGTCTAGAAAAGTTTGCTTCTTATGTCGAACATGAAAAATGTGATCTGTACACCGATAACCAAGCATTGAGTTGGGTGTTAAATCATCCTCATCATCTAGGAAAATTAGGGTGATTGGTATTAAGGTTCTCATGCTTTTACTTTAAGGTGTTCCATGTTTGTTGCTCCGACAATAAGGTAGCTGTTGCTCTCTCCAGGATGCATGATCCTGGCGATTTTGAGGTCGATGAAGAGGGCTGCAAGGAGGGAACTTTAAATATCATACATGGTTTTCCAGAGTGTTTCGTAAAAATCTGAGAGGCCCAGACCAGGGATGCGTGGTGTTCGCAGGTGATGGTGGATCTGGCAGCAGGAGTTGCGCTTCCCTATTCGGAGAGCAATTGTTTATCGCATTTTATGGGAAAGAATGGACATGCAAATATGATCGTATTTCCAGAGTCCTTAAGACAGATGATACTATGTTATTTTAACGATTCTGTTTTTGGTGGACATTTGGGTGTAAGTAAACCTTTCCAAAAAAATTACTGTTTATTTTGCTTGGCCTTTCTTAAAGGGAGACGTGTCGGAGTATGTGAGGTCATTTGAAGAGTGTCAAAAATATAAACAAGCCCAGCAAAAAATGTAGGGCCGTCTATTGTGTAGCTCCTGGAACGACCTTGGTATGTTGGTCTTCTAGATATTTTTGGGCTGCTTATTCGATCAAAAAAAAGGGCAACATTTGTATTCCAATTCTGTATGTTACCTTTACTACATTTGTGATTATTTTACCTCTTAGTAATATGAATGCACCCAGTTTTGTCAAGACTTTATCTGATTTGGTTTGGAAAGTCTTTAGCAACCAGTAGAAATAGTAATTGATAATGGCAGGTATTTTCAGTACAAGGTTTTTAATAATACACAGTCGAATCACATTATTATGACCACCTGTTAATATCCAGAGTAACCACCCTTCGCAGCACAGACAGCAGCTAGATGAGCTGGTTGTGACTCAGTCAGGTGCTGATAGGTCCCCATGGGTATCTGGAGCCATACTGTCTGCAGTGCATCCCACAACTGTTGAAGGGTGTGTGGCGGTGGAGACAGACGTCGAACACAAAGATCGAGGTGGTTCCGCAGATGATCAATTGGATTGATATCGGGGCTGTTTGTGGGCCAAGGAAGAACTTTGAAGTATTAATCGTGCTCTTCCAGCCACGTGCGGACACTTCTAGCTGTGTGGCAAGACGTATTATCGTGCTGGAAGATCCCATTCTCCCGAGGAAAGACAATCACCATGTACGGTTGGACGAGATCGCCGAGGATGTATTCATAACCAAATCTATCAAGGATGCCTTCAACATGTGTGATGGGACCTAGATAATACCACGAGAACATTCCACAGACAATTACACTGCCCCCACCGCCTTGTGTTCGTCCAGCAATGGATGCAGGGTGTCAGTTCTCAGACATTTCTCGCCGGATACACTGATGTCCATCCGTTCTTTTCAGCTGAAAACGCGACTCGTCGGAAAAAAGTTACCCGTCGACAATCAGCAGTGGTCCAGTCGTCATATTTAAAGCAAATTCCAGTCGTTTTTGTCGATGCACCTGTGTTAACATGGGTTCAGTCACCCTCCGCCTACTCCAGAGGCCCATTCGTAGAAGGGTTGACTGAACTGTTGTGTTAAACATGTGTCTGGATGCCCCCTGGTTAATTCGGATGGTGAGCAGTTCCACTGTAGCCTGTCGGTTGGCCTTCGTGCACCGTCGTAGTCGACGTTCACCTCGGACATAAATGTCACATGGAGCTCTACATTTTCCACGTCGGTTATTCCCAATGGTGCCATTCGTCCACTTACGATACACATTTACCACACAGGAACATGGGCATTTCACAAATGTCACTATTTCCGAAATGCTGCTCCCTCCCCCTTGGTCTGAAAGCCGATGATAATCCTTTTTTGCCACTTGGTTAAATCGCTTACCCATGACAGCAGGAAGCGCAATGTGTACAGCCAGCATGTCGGTCGCATTGTATACCCGTATCACCAGCCATGCATTATGGGCTACATGCTGCAGATGGCGCTTCTAGCAGGTGGTCATACAATGTGATTAGACTGTGCGTGTATTTCAGGTGCGCTGTGAAACGTTTTACCTCCAGTCCCTATTATCCGAAAAGAAACCAATTGGGGAGGTTTAGTAAAAAATTGAAACCCTGTTTGACTATGTTTTATAATCAGGAGCAGGTCAATTGAGATAAAGATTTAGACTTTATCAATTTAGGTTTCAAAAGTGCGTACCATGAATCTACCAGGGTTCCTCCTTCTCTCCTTCCTTGGTCGTTACGTTGGTCACCCCTTGCTTTATTTTCTAACATCCCTCCTCTTCAGTCTCCCCTTGGCGATGCTGCCCATGATCGACTGCTGGCTGAGGTCTTCCACAGACTCGAGACAGCTAAGAAGTAGGTTACTTCTAAAATGGACCATGTTAAAGTACTGTTTCCAGTCAAAGTAGGAAACATGGCCCTTTGTAAGAATTATGTATTGGCGGACCTTAGTAGAGATCTGGGCTGAAAATTAATTCCAAAATATTGCGGCCCATTTAAAATCCAAACATTTTTGGGGCCGAATACAGTTAATTTGGTGCACTCTAGTTCTGCTCAATGTTTTAGAAAGTCCCATGTGAGCAAGATTAAGTTTTTCGCTCAGCGTCAGTTATTTGTAATATTGTTTTTTCTGTTGTTAAAAATTTTATTTTTACTAACTATTTTGGACTTAAGAAGGATTGTAAATGCATGTGTGTGTTCCCCATCTTTTTTTTCTAATGGGGTTGGTTTTTCTCCCTCCTCATCCATTCCTTGTATTTTTTATATGTTCTACCGAGCCATGCCGAGCTTTGACTGCGCCAGATGTGCACTGGAATCGGCTGGATGCTTCTGAACTCGGCATGTGAGATACTGTGTACTTGATTCCTGCTTGGTTGCAACAGTCTTCATTGGCCTACCCATGAAGATACTTTCTCTCAGCCACTTGGGTACCAGGGGCTGGCTCCCTGTCGCCCGCAAACCACGTCTCCCGAGATGTGCTGTCTGTGGAGTTGGGATGCTCCTGTTGCGAACTTTTTGAAGACTATCGAGCTTTGACAATGAACTTGAACGTCTATGATATGGCTATATATGTAAACTGTCTATTTTCTCTTCAATTATCGGTTTCAAGTTTTAAAACTACATTTTGGGTTTCTACCCTTTGTATATCTTCTGTGATGTTTTTTCTCTAATGAAAATGTGACTGTATTGAGAGACATTTGTCTGCCAGGACACAATTGTTAGGGGTGGGGATTGCACCCATGGTTCTCTGTGCATTATTGTTTGAGGCCCCATCTGTGTCCATTGTTGACAGCGAGTTCACCTGCACACTTGGTTTCCTCCCTGCCTACCTTGTGCATTAGTTCCCCTTCCGCTCCGCGACCACCCCTAAATTCTTATTGGATGATGTTGTTAATTTAAAGCCTGGTGTGGCCTTCGGCATGCTACTTCTTTTTTGTCCAGCGGCCTTAGGACACACTCTTGTGTACTCCAACATCATCATGCGCTGCGTTTAATGTAACTGAGCAATGGGTCACGAGTTTTTTGAGCAGTGAGTAGAGAAAATGAAAGTGTTTTAGCAGCTCGGTTTAATTGTATTTTGTATTATGGACGTGTCGCATAATATGGATTTATAGCAATGTTGGACGTGAAGTAGTTTACATGTTTTTTCAAAATGTAGTTAAGATTGCCCTTCCAAAATAGCTTTCTGCTAGTTGGTTTCATTCTTTCTATCGTGTCGTGTATGTCTTTACGCTCCCCACTGTGTTTTAGGATTTGCCTTTTTTATAGGTGCATTTTTTCCCAGCCCATTCGTCAATCGGGTGCCAACTATTTGTGATCGTTTTAAAGGTATTGTTCATTAGCAGTATATTCTAGCAGTGAGGGCTATGTTTTAGTCCTTCAGGCTGCCCCTAAATGCAGTAATTTTTTAATGTTTTTAATAATATTTTATTGGAAAGATGGCTTTTCCTAGGGTCCATCTAACCACCCTTCTTCCATTATTTTTCAGAACTCTCAGTATTTTATATATAACTTGATGATCTTATTTTGTTGCAATCTCCTTAATAAATGTGAATTTTTAGAAGCCTTAGTGAGTAGTTAAAAAATGCCGGTTTAATACCAGCTTCGTGACACGGAAGCATGAATTAATAATACCTTGTGAAAATATTAATATCTTGCAAACGACAGTGTATGGAACTCGTGTGTAGAGAAGTTCTGGCGAAGAAACTCATCGCAAAGCCTGCTTTTGCATGCAGGACTATATACGATGAGACATTGTCCCTGGTCAAATTACGCCAACAGAGCATTGTGTTTGACAAGCCCATATACGTTGGGTTTGCTGTACTCGACTTGTCAAAAACACTCATGTAAAGATTTTACTACGATGTAATGCGAGCGTGGTATGGGGGCAGTGTGAACCTCCTTTACATGGATACTGATAGCCTTGTAATGGAAATCAACTGCCCTGACTTTTACAGTGAACTTGCCTTAGACCCAGCACTCATGTCGGAGTTCGACACCAGCGGCTACCCGACCACTCATCTTTGTTACTCACCTACCAATTCTAAGGTGATTGGGAAGTTCAAGGATTAATGTGCGGGTAACAAGATGATTGAGTTTGTCAGGTTGAGGGTGAAACTGTATGCGTACCGCTGCCTGAATACGGTAGGGAAACGTGCGAAGGGTATACAAAGGTGCACAGTTGAAAGCTAATAACGTTTCACGATTATCGGCGCATCCTTTTGGCCCAGCACTGCATGAGAGTGCAGGTCACTGGTATTTGGTCGTACCACCACGAAGTTTTTGCGGAGCAATAAAACAAACTGGCTCTTTCGTGTATGGACGATAAAAGACAAGTCTTGGATGATGGCATACATACCGTCCCATTAGGTTTATCAGGTCTAATAAGAAAACAGCTCTGGGTTAGGCCTACATAGTTATGTATGTGCTTTTCTCCCAGCATGTACGAGGAGCACGTACAAGCGTCGTCATATTTCACTTGTCACGTACATTGCTGAGGTATTTGCTAGCCATATTTCTCGATAAGCATACTGTAGTGCATGCAAGTGTGTTGCAGGCTTGTCAGGTAGGCTGACTTATAGTCTACTGTAGCTCGTTCAAGAGGCCAATTCCTAACATTGTCAGGTAAATTATCAGTTTTTTATTTCCCGCAGTATACTGGAGCCCTTGCAAAACCGGATGGCTTGCCAGGTATACAATTTATTGGCCCGCCTAGTCTGATTCAGTGTACTGTAGCTCATGCAAGAGTTGCAATCTTCTCCTTGCCAGGTATACTGGGTGGCAACATGCTGGAACACATGCAAGCATTCATCTTACTTGCCAGGCATGTTACCAGCACATCCTGTACATGTTTTTTTTTCTCAGAGGTATACTAAACGACACGCAAGTAGTAGTCTTGGCAGGTATACCACTCATGCATTCCTTTTTTCCCACATATATTTCATGCTAATGGGTACACGGTTTCAACTTGGTGTGCATTTGCAAGTATTATTCTGTGGCTCACGCTACTGTCATGTATGTATCCTTTCGTGCATGTGTTTCAATCACACACTCACTGTCCCTAACTTCATGTCACACATATGTGTGTAGATTTTGCTAGAGTTATTGTCGGCAACTGCTTGTCAAGCATATGTGTGTTTTCCTCCTTTATGTATGCTAGATTATAGCATTCTACTTCATGTTATTTGTCATGTGTGGTTTCCAACCATACTACAGCATATGTAATATTGATGTATATTTCGCTATTCTTGTTTTTTCATCCTACCATCGCACTGTGTGTTGGTATCACACACCGTGTCGTTGGTATCACACTGTAGTGCCCGTCCGTATTTATTCTGTTTCCCATTGCCAAAGCGTTCGCTTCAATTGTCGTTCCCCTGCTGCTTCGCAACCCACCTGTTCGCTATATCTATGATATTACCAATATATATATATATATATATATATATATATATATATATATATATTGATAGTGTTGTAGGAATAGTGAGCAGCCGGTTCCAAGTCTGGGGTCTGTCTGCATGGTTATGTCCTGCAGGTGGTAAGCGGGAGGACGAGGCAGCAACTGGTAAGTGTGATTGTAACTTGCGATAATTAGGAAATTATTGCAAGTATAATATATTTTCTAAATATGTTTGTACACCATTATGGTGGCATCAGCAAGATAAATTAATCAAAGTTCCAAAAAACCTTTATTAAAATCAGATTGTTATATCAACATGATAAATATGTATTTTACTGTGGAAGACACTGAAATGTATGTATATTAAATCAAAGCGTTTAATAATTATGTACTGTGAAATATGATGTATTTGTATTGCAAAAAGTGTTTAATAAATGCATAAATAAACCTGAGAAATGTCTTATTTATTGCTATTAAAAAAACATTTTTTTCTTAAATACTTATTTACTGTGGAAGAACCATGTAAAGAAACCAGGACATATTATTATGTACACCTGCGAAAAAAAAATATTATTTAGTGCTATTAAAGGAAACATGTTATAAACACAAGTGTCGAGTTCATGCACTCCATTATGTACACCTGAGAAAAAATAGATCTCATGGTGGAATATACTGCAAAAGTATTTAGTAATAATATATGATTATTTGTTAAATATACATGAGATACTGTACAAGTTATACACACGCACCAGCAAACACATATTATACAAGTATGCTTCAATATCCATTATGTACACCTGATAAATTATTTAGTGCTATTAAAGAATACATTTAATTTTTTTTTTTTTGCTGCAAGAAACATTGGGGCTATACACAAGTATGCGTATTAAATCGAATATATTGTTGCTACAAAAGTATTTAATGAATTCATATGTTTTACTTTGGGAAATACTGAAATATGTGTGTGTGTGTGTGTTACTGCTCGTAGCATCGGACGATTTAATGGCAAGGAGGGTTCGTTGCAGGGAGCTGTTGCCTGTGGCTATGTGGTCCAAACAAATATGGCTGCTGTAGAATGTTCGAAAAAAAATTTTTTCTAGTTTTGCAATATGAAATAAATTATTTTAAAGTTTTGAAATGTTACATATATTTTTTAAAAGTTTTTGAAATGTTAATTTTTTAACTTAAAAAAAATTAATTTTGGAAAATGTTTTTTTTTGAAAACAATTAAATTAAATTTTGGAAAATTTTGAAAACAAAATGGATGCCATCGAAAATAAATGATGTCGCATTTGTGCACTGGCTGCCAAGATGGCTGCCATTGCAATGGAATGCTAACCCATAAAATTGTATTTTGCTTGGTTAGCTTCGGTGGCTCAGTGTCACGAAACTGGCATTAAGCTGGCATTTTACAACTACTTTAGTGTATTGCGTGAATGTCAGATTATAGTCATGAACATTGTTAATATTATAAATTCTGAAAAATGTACATTTTTGAATTAAAGGAGATGACATGTGTATTTTAATTTAAAAAATTGCACAGCACAGATGTAAAATTGAAATACTTCGTACCGCCGCGAGTCCCACACCAACAACTTGCAATGTGGTGTACTGGGGAAGGGGAGGCGGTAACTACCAGTCTGAGATGAATGCCATGCATTTAGTTTGACATGGGTCATCCCCAGAAGCAGACCACAGTGCTGGTGAGCTCTAGACTCCCCCATTCTTCGTGGACATCAGGCAGGCGAGGGGGCCCACACATCGTGGATGACGAAAAATTGTAGGGATGTGGGTGTGGTAACCATCACAACAGCAGACGCAGTCTACGAACACATAGTGAGCATACAACAGTCTTTTTCTGCAACGAAAAATCGATGTAATCAATAATCGTATCGGAACCCAAGCACCTGGCCAAAATTGCGAGTGGTAAATGTATGCACCGCCAGAGGTGCCCAGTGAAGTTGCTCATGATAGAGACCTAGCAGGTCACCCAGGGGCTGAACAGATGCAGAGCATCCTACAGCAATACTATTGGCCCAGTATTGCATTTCATACATGTGAATATGTTCTGCAGTGTTTGAAATGTAATTGCATTAATTCCAGAAGCTTGGACGGAGTCCAACAACAATGGCCATGGGTACCAAAAGTCCCCTTTAAATAAATTGCAATACATTAAATAGGACCACTTCCCCACACACCAACAGACATGTGCTTCATCCTCGCGGTTACCGACAAATTCTCGCGCTGAATTGAAGCCTTCCCATCTCCTCAGCTTGTGTCACAACTGTCGTGAAAATATTGCAGAATAAGTTCTTTCGCTGTTGGAGATACCCTCAATCACTACTTACTAACAATGGGACACCATTCTCGGGCCAGAAATGGTGAAAACTATGCAGATCCTGGTGAGTCGCACACCGTACCACGGCCACCTACTACACAAAGGCTAAAAGGAGAGAGACAATGGATCAAGAATTAAATATGAAACTGTGGTTCCGAGTCATATCAGACCACACCAACTGGGCGGAACATCTGCCAGCAGCATTGTTTTGCTCTCAGAGGCACGTTAATGCAGCTACAGGCATGTCACCAGCAGCCATGCTGCAGGGATGAGACCTAACCCTGCCTCGTGAACTCGGGTGCCCGCCTAACGAGAGTGAAGACAGGCTGGGAGGTGACTTCACATGCCAACAGCAACATGCAGATATACTCAGGGTAGTGCGAAAAAAACATGCAAAACACAGAGTAAGTACGTTACTGTTTACATTTATCCACACACCCATGCACACACCAAGNACAGTGGTTATCTTGCACCGACTGCCCATTAAGTACAACTCGGTTAAATAGTATACATATGCCTACACCTGCTGTCAGCTGCGACAAAGAATTAATGTGCAGGAATTGCACCATGGTGTGGTGGGCCTTGCGATATAACCAAACAACTGGGTTACACTAGATACTAGGAGAAGTTGGGGCACCATCGTCAGGTCCAGGTACACCAGGATGACATCAGAACAGAGCCTTGTAAACCACAACTGGAAGCAATGCTGAGCATTGTGATGCCTCAGCCAGCAGTAGTTCTGGTGGATTCTCTGTATCAATCACAAGAGAACCAATGTGGGGCAGTCGAAATGGCGACAGTACACCCGTGACGTCAAGGCAACCCACAACACCACACGAAGAGGGGCACTCCCAAGAAGGAAGAAGATCGTCAGAAGAAGTTGACGATGCATTGCACAACATGCTATGTAGATGGTTAGTGAAAATAAGAGAAAGATATACCAGTAGTGACAGCGACAACTTCTCATCAGGTGTCGTCACCCCAAGGCCACAACGAAAATGCCGATGTCAACACAATTACCACAGCATGAAGAGCAACGAGCAGCAGAGGGAGGGTGAGACAACCCCCCTCCTACATCGACCCAGCAGTGCACACAGCAGGCACACCTGCAAGCAAGGTCTCAATGCAACACCTGCCTCAATCACATCGCAAGAAGGCTCATTGTCAGGCCCCATCATCAGGCAGCCCAGCAGCATCACCGATACAGCTAATGACCCGCCGACACACCACGACACCATAGTGCCTTAGTAAAGGCCATATCACCATCAGCCACTAGCTGTCCCAGCTGTGGCCACAGATCACCAGATCCAGACAGTACCCCGGAAAGCACCTCCATCATTAGCACAGGGCCCCACCTTGCAAAAGCATCAGACCAGCAGTTGCGCACCCATCCTGTGTGGACGAACACTGGCTGCTTAACATCTACTGCGGAGCAATGGGTGCAACATAATGCAAATATGGTCTTCCAGAGGGAGGGCATTTGACATCACCCCTTTACTTAGTGGGACTAAAACCCCATTTTGCACCATACCACACCAATTCAGATACAACAATAAGTACGTTACTGTTTACATTTATCCACACACCCATGCACACACCAAGGGTATGTGTTCGTGCACCTTTATATGTTAATGCTTGTGCTACCATACACTCGTGCTTGTGGCCCATTGCGACCCATGAGCGAACCGAGAAGACTGGGAAAGTGAATCATATCAGAACATTTCAGCAAGCATGCAAATTTGACCAGGGTACGGCTCAAACAGGGATACCTAAACAAAAGTCGGCACATAATAAATTAATTCCTGCACAAATTAACACAAGACATTAATATTTTCACAAGGTATTCTATATTCATGCTGAAAACACATTATGAACTTGTGCAGCCATTACATGCTTTTCTTAAACAAGTGAAAATTAACAAAGGGAGTATGCACATATTTTATATAGTATTTACAGTGACATGTCGCAGCATAAAAACTTGAAATTTTTTATAAAGGTATTTTTTGGCGAAATAAACTATTAACATAACCAGTATCTTGACAGTATCTAATACACCTTCATATATGACAAACTAATCATATTGATTGCCATTTTGTAAGATAGCACCACAGGTACTTATAAAGTTTTTGTGTCATCCCAGGAAACAATTAACTGGTTCCTGCCGAATGTGGCAAACAAGTAGTACCGCAGTAGGTTATGTATACACCAATTTTTAAGAGTGTCTGACAGTTATTTTGAAAAAGATGGCTATATAGTCATTTTAGAATAGTGGTATATATCGTCGAAAACATTTAATTAAATGCATATTAACTTTGCATTCTGGTAGTATATAGTACGACCATAAACTGTGGTCACATAAGTCCTGTTTTGTCTACCATTTCGTAAGATAGTGCTACACGAATAAGTAACATTTTAATGTCATATCTCGGGAAGAAATTTACGTATTCTTACCAAATATGGCAAACAAGTAGTAATGTGGCATGTGATGTAAACTGTTATGTTTTAAGTAGGCCACTTATTTTCAAAATGGCAGCGATGTAACTATTTTAGCTTTGTATGTTATATCATCAAGATAATGTAATTAATTCCAAATTAATAATTAATTCCAATGTAACTTTATATGCTGGCATTATATGGTACAACCATAAAATGTGCGCACACAAAGTCTCTATTGTTCACCATTTTGTAAGATAGTATCACATGACAAATTAAAATTTGAATGCAGTCATAACTAAACAATCAAACAGATTGATACCAAATTTGGTAAAAAAAAGTTACACTATTACAGAACATGTAAAATAACATGTTTTGATTAGGGCAAACAATTATTTTAAAAATATCAGCAATGTAAATATTTTAGCATGGTTTGTTATATCTACGAAATAAAGAAATGAATTTCATCTAAAGCCCTAAATGCGTATGTTGGCAATATATATTACAGCCATTACATTTGTTTAAAGAGCATCTCAATTCTCTGCCATTTTGTAAGATAGCCCTACATGAAAATATAATTTGTGATGTCATATCATAGGATATTGTCAACCGATTCTTACCAAATATGTATAATAACTTGTACTGAGTTAGGCCATATTATGTTATATGTTTTAAGTGGTGCATGCACTTATTTTAAAAACGACATCTCTGTAAATATCTTAGGGTGAAAAATCCTATAATTCTAAAAAACCCCAGACTGATTACATCCGACATTTATGCTCTGAATCCTACCTCCGCAATGCAGATAACTGCAAGTTAACTTATAAACTTATGGTATGAGGTTTTTTGGGTTCGAGTCCTGGTTAAACCTCGTTTGTATTTGTAATTGAATCACTAGTATTGCATACGTTTCTGGTTTTGTCATGATATTTCTGTCAAAAATATGTCAAGCCCTACCTACCAATTAAGCTTTAAAGAACTTCATTAAAAATAATTTTCATCCATGTAGAGGAAAGTAGTCTCATTAGATAAATCAACAACTTCTTGTTTATATATGCTTAAAAATTTTTTACATGTCAGCTTAGCTAGTTATTTACAAAGCCCCAATAGGGAGGCAACAGATACAACAAAACAAATACTACTACATAAATTGCTTGAGTATTTATTATTAAATTATATTATTTAAACATAACAACTGTAGCGCACCCTTCAAAATGCAGAGTTCAAAAAATAATTACACAATTTTTTCAGAAATTTAATTTTTCCTAGTTATCACACACAAATTATTTTTTTATTTTGATTTTTTAAACTTTATTTGCTGGATGTACTCTGCTGTATTAGTGCATCCCACTGAAGAAGGAGATTATTGGAGGCAGAGTTGCTTTAGGCCATGATTTTGTGCATGGCCCTGCGATGAGCCGAAACTCTTGCCAGGGTCGTAGCATCGCCATATTTCTAGTGAATTGACGCAAATAATGCACACAAGATCTTCTGCTCTGCTGTTGACCACGGAGCACTCCAAACACATGTAGAGTGGCGTCTTGGTCACTCAAGCATAGGAATTAAGGGTAACCATGTGCATGTTAAATCCAAAGCCATCTGGCGTTTAATACATGACAAAACACTGCATAATGCACATAATGCTAAATAAACTAAAATGCAATGAAAATAAACTATATAATATGCTGTAGCGATAATACACTTCCACAAGGTCTCGCCCGAATTATCTCGAGTTATACACATGTTTCATAAAAAAATGCCCTGAGGCAACATGATTATTTAAATGCCCTCCATACAACAAAAGGGCCTATCCATTGGTGGGGGACATTACAAAGGCTTTAAAAATACATTTTACAACATAACTACAATATTAGTGAATGTAAATTCGATGCACCTGCAGGTCACGTAGCATGCACCTTTCTTGCTTGGTTTCAATTAGAGACTGCCCAATGGCTTTCAAAAGTGGGGACTCGAGCATGCACTGGAAGTAGTAGCACCATGCAGAGCATGTGCGTGAAGAATGGAGGATGATCAAAATGGGAGGAACACAAAATTAACACTACTTTATACAAATTTACACAGGAGTGCACAAGCAAAACAAAACATAAAAACCTTACATACTAACATAAAAACTTTTTCAATGTTGTCTTCTGCCATCATTCAATCTTCAGTGCACTCAACACGATGTGCAGATGCATCTAACACATAACCTTACACTTTATGAGAATGTGGTCTATGGTGGACTTCCGTCAGCGAAGGAAGGAGATCGGATGACAGATTTAAAATATCGTTTGCTGTGATTACCAGCTGCCAGTCTGGACTCCTGCGTCCAGGCGAAAGAAGACAAATCAATTCACGGTTTTCTTCAACAGCAATCGGCCATGGACACGAAATACGAAGAAAAATGATGAATACACATTTCATTCTTTATAACATTAAAACTTGAATGATTCCAACAAAAAATGTCTGGCCATTTGATCTCTCGAACCACTGTTCTGTGGTCCTAAAACTATTACTGCAAATAAAAATACCATACATGTTATTTTGATGTTTAAGTGACGAAAATAAATTATCGTACCACATTATAAAAAATACAAAAGAAAATAATATAACATCAAAATTTTAAATAACTGGTCTGTGCCATCTGGTGTGACAAATTTGCAACAAAGTAAGAATTTGAGTAGAGAGACCAAATCACGGTTGAAACATTCAAAGCAATAAATATAATTAATAAAATAATATTAAAATCTGTTGAAAAATTATTTATTCCAAAATTTATATTTTCGAATACCCCCTTTTATTAACGTTAATTTGAATTTTTATGATTAAATTAAATGTTTGTAATTAAATATCAACAAAATAAATTACCATTAAATGAAGGAATTTTCTACCAGCAAGAAATTTTAAAAAATGGTTAAAGAAGAATGCCCCAAAATGTCACAATAGGTGAGTTTACTAAGGCATATCTCGACAATATGGCTATATGTTCGGAGTCGTGGACGAACCATGAACGCCATTTGTCCATTGTACATTAACGAATTGCCATAAACCAACTAATGAGTTCAAACACGAAATGCCACTTCAGCAAAGGTTGTATTCAGTTTTTTGTAGATGTTGTTAAGAATGGTACCCACTGAATTTCATATATAGTTATCCGCCTCCTGCGACTCGAAAACAGTATCATAAATTTTTCGGACCAATTAATTAGTTACATAACTACATAAACATTTTGCAGTTATTACAGCTCCACTTCATAATCTTCTTTTACCCACTAAACATTTCCGCTGGAAAGAGGAACATTTCATCAGCTTCAGCCAAATTAAAACCAGTTTCCACAGCTGTCGTGTGCTAGCGGAAAATAATGGGTTATGGCACTTCTGTATGGATCTTCGCCCACTTAATCAGATCACCAAAAGTTCCGCACCATACACATAAACTGATTACTCAACTTTGACGTAAGTTCGGTGTTGAAGAATGGTAGTGACATCACTGCTGCACCATTATTATTGGAGAGTTCTGGTGGGGAACACTCACCAGATACATCTTGAAGATTTCTTACTGGCTACTCTGCTGTTGTGGGTCGTGGCCGAGTGACCCAGGTGGCTAAGCTATTCTCTCGAACCTCTACATCGCAATTGAAGGGTTACTAATTGTGGTTTGATAGGCTGCTAGCTGTAGGTAGTCATGGTCTTCCCAGTACCGTTGCGGCTGCCCGTTGTGAGGTAGACAGTTAGGCTGGTATCAAGTTAGTTAAATATGGAGTTATAAGGCCACTCCACATGCCAATTTAACATTGATAAATGTACATGTTACCTTGAAAACACGTAAAACCCCTTAGAATGGCTGGTTAATGGGTCCTGCTTCCGAAATTATTTTAAGAGGCAAGGACTGTAAATCAAAATGCTGACTTGGAGATTGCAGTCATTTATTGATGTTTCGACATTATAAACCATTTGACGGTGCTCACATCGTTAAGCGGACCCGATGCACTAAGACCGTCGGGGGCTGACGTGGGAAAAATGAGAGTGTTTTCTCTGGATTAGAATGGTGAACTTACACTCTTGGGGCTGTAGGTCTGCAGGAGGTGGAGAGGCACTCCTCCCGGGCATTGAAGTTACGTTAAGTTATACTGTTCTGGTCGAAAAATAAGTTAAAACTATGGTTCTTGGTGGTAGACAAAGAATTTTATGAATTTCCCGGGTGTCGCGAAACGCGCGCCATGCTCTGTTGAATGCCCACTTTAGACTGAATGGCTATGGCGTCTTTCCAACCACTTGCTATGAAGACGATGGAAGTCGGAAATGTGTGATCATAAAAGAAATGCAAAATATGGTTAGGCCCTTAAAAGTTTACAATGCATTGGTGAGAAAGCTCTCTTAACTAAATGTAGACTGAACATTGTCCCTAGCAAATACTAACAAACATATTCTCTGTACTAAGCAAGCTACTTAATTATTCATGAGAACACATTTTCGCACTGTTAGGTTTACGAGCACGTAGCGCTATAAACATGTCTATCCGAGTCTGTGAACCTGTTGACTGCTGCAAAAATAAACATGTACACTTTAACCCTCACTATGCCTACTAAAACACATAAACTGAGGTGCCCCTAGTCAGGTGATGCCTTTGGGGGCTAAACTTACATTAGCATGGGTGAAGTCCGGGCTCCAAGTAGGAATATGTTGACATATCACTTTAATGTAATTTGTAATTACCTTTACTAGCATAGTTTACTTGTGTTTTGCACTTTATGTAAACTGGTATTGATTTTGCTCTGCTTTTGGGGACCACTAACACACGCAAACACTTAGTGTTGCCCAATAGTGTCGGTTGTTCGTAGCCTCCCGTTCAGGGGTGCTATGAAGCCTGGTGTTCCCTTCATGTTGGTTATGCCCTGACGGCACAGCATTGAGTGTGAGCACATGTGCCGGTTGGTTGGGATCCAGACTACGAGATTATCCTTGTATCGCCCACATGTTCGGATAACAGTGGGACAGTCAGCTCACTCGCACAGTGTTGGGCGAAGCGGGTGCTTTCCCAAATGCCGTCGAGATACTGTAGCTGACCGCCACATGCGATGTGCTCGGGCATTGCGGTTTTGTGGCACAGCGAACGTTCGCGGAGACCAGTGAGTTCTGGGTCACGTCAACTTGCTCGGCTCAGCTAATGTTATAGCATCTTTCAACATGCAGTCTAAATACTAGCAGTTTTGGACCAACATGCTGTTCCATGGTGAACTGTTGTTCCTTAAGTCAGCTTATAGGTCAAAGAGTTGAAGTTTTCAACTGCATAAGTTTTCTTATTCAAAACAAGACCATCAGCTTTCCTGACAATGGGATCTAGCAACATTAATATACAGTCCATAATTCCGTCTTATTTAAGTGCGGAATGTTATTCACAGCTTCATTCTGTCGGGAGCAAAATTACTTTCAGCAGAACGAATGGTCTCCAAAGACATAGTGGAGGTCGTTTCTCAGATTTTTCCGAAGTTTCTCGATATTCCCTTCATAATGTCTAATGGCACCATGGACGGCAGCAGTGAGGTGAGGAATTTTTGGCCTAATTATTTTTCGACTTTCACAGTCGAATGTAATCTTCGAAGACAAAGTGTGCAATTTTGATGTATAACCTCACACTATGTGGTTTGCACACTCTACTTTCTCCATTTTGTTTCCGAACGGGGCCCTCTCTCTAGCTCTTGCAAAAACACTTGAATCACCAACAACTATCAGAAACGTTACTCACACACAATGTTCGGAAAACAAATGTTGAAGTCCTTCTACTCTAATGGTTTGTTCATTCCAGATTACGGACCACTATAATTTTGGTTGCATGTGTGTGTTTTGGGTTGGCTACTGTCTTTACTTGTTACACAAACATTACAAAACTTGTTGTTGATGTCCAAGTACAGAACCTTTTTTGTTCTCCTACCAATAATACAAGACTGGAAAATATTATATTTATTAGTACAGTTATGCTATATCTCTAGCCATTAGTAAAGTAATAATCACTCATTCGTTTTAGAATATTGACAGTTTGACAACAACCACATAATAAGACATTGTAAATGATTGAGACAAGTAGGTCTTGCTATAACGATGTCATATAATAAAGACGAGGAAGGAGGAGAAATCTGCATTTTATGAGGCAAACACTAAACTTGGCACACATTATGCCTATAACCATTGCCAATGTTTAAGAAGAAAATCTGTTCTAAGATGTCACCCGAATAAAAGGCCATAAACAATATTATGTTATTATTAAAGCCAGGCCATTTTAGTCATCATGTTGGATATCTCATCCTATGGATTTCCAGCAATGTTGCATAGCCTATTCTTAATTCTGTTTCGCTAAAAATATACAGGCTGATTCTAAAATCATGTGACAAACATTGAGGGGTGGTAGAGCTCACTAAAACAAACAATTATTGTATAGGAATATATGGGCGGATAGGATGCGTTGAGGCACAAACACAAAAACATAACACATTAACGGAAACAAAAATGTTCATTAGCAGCATACTTAACGAGTGATTCCGTACAGAAAATGTTAAAACCGTTGCTGGAAATGCATCCACCAACAGTCACGCATGCTTGGCGACCTCTACATAAGGTGTGATTGGCTGAGAATGGTGGCGATAGTTGAGGGCAGTCAAACGGTCCGCCAGTGACCTGCTGCATCAGCAAACAATGCATTTGCACTTGAGAGTTCGGCAGTGATGGGTGAGTTTAAGAATACCGAAAAGGCAGACATGCATCTAATGTACGGTGTTGCTAATGGTAATGCAAAGCAGCGCTACAGCTGTATCGGGAACGCTTTCCACGTAGACGCATGCCGAACCACAAAAAGTTTGAGCTATTATATCGGCAACTTTGTGAAAATGGTTCATTTACCGCCAGTACTGATGGAAAGGGTCGATCGAGGACTGTACGACAACCACACCTTGAAGAAGTCATCTTGGATCATGTGGACGAAACACCCGGCAAAAGTACAATGGCTGTAGCATGTCTACATGTCAGTCAACCAACCGTTTGGAGAGTTTTACACGAAGAACGTTTACACCCATTCCACATACAGAGAGTCCAAGCTTTGCAGACATGTGATTAACCTCTGCGCATGGATTTCTGCCAATGGTTCTTGCAGCAGTGTGCATTGCAGCCGGCTTTTCCAGCTCATGTGCTATTCACAGATGAGGCGACCTTTACACACGAAGGCGTTTTCTATGCCCACAATTATCATGTGTGGGCAACAGAAAATCCACACACCACATGCCCACATGCATTCCAACAATGCTTCTCTGTGAATATTTGGGCGGGTATTTTGAATGATTACCTCATAGGCCCATATCTCCTACCAACCCGACTCAATGGCCGCTGTTATCGGAAATTTCTGGAAGAGGTTTTACCAGAATTTTTGCAAGAAGTTCCGATTGGCATTCTCAATCAAATGTGCTGTCAGTATGATGAAGCGCCAGCTCATTTCAGTATGGAAGTCCACAATTACCTAGATGCTACTTTTGGGGTGCACTGGATTGGGTGTGGTGGGCCAGTCCGATGGCCACCACGATCGCCAGATTTATAGAGTCTCAATTTTCTCCTATGGGGGCATTTGAAAGCCCTCATTTACGAGACTCCTGTTGATTCCATTGAAGACCTCGTCGCTCGATTATCTTGTGCGGCTGCATGATTGCGTGAAATACCCGGCGTATATGAATCTGTTCGCCAATCACTCCACCGGCACTACCAAGCTTGCATTACTGTCGGTGGTAGCAATTTTGAGCAGTTATTATAAACATTGCTATAAAAAGGTATTTAGCAGCGACATTGTAAATAAACAATGTGTTGCATTTCATGTGTTATTTTTGTGTTTGTGCCTCAAGGCGTCACTCCCGCCCATATATTCCTATACAATAATTGTTTGTTTTAGTGAGCTCTACCACCCCTCAATGTTTGTTCCATGATTTTATAATCATTCTGTATAGTTAGACATGTAACTTAAATATGTTAAAATTAATTCTATAAATGATTTTTATGGTGTATATTGTGGACACCGTGACAGTAATTTTGATTATGATTTAAATTCTAAGTTGCATATAGGATAACAGTTTGCTATTAAAGGGTGTAGTAAATAAAATTGAGGCCATTATTTATAAGGAATGGCGACAAAAATCTGGAAAAGTTTATTTAAATTGAAATAGTGTTCCTCTTAAATCTTTTTGACGACCATCGAAGTTCACTCATTCACTTCTATATGTGTTCATAGAAGAGAAGAAAGAATCCGCGGTGCTGTAGTGGCTATAGCGAATGCCTTCTGCCAAGACAATCGAGATCCAGCCAGGTCACCTCGAATTTTTCGCATGTGAAAAATATGGCGGAAGTTGCTGTAAGCCTGTGGGTTATACATCTTGTTGATAAGCCAGAAGTGAGTTCAATTCCTGTTATTAGTTTTTTCAACTCTTGTGTATTGTGTATCTGTATTAGTGTTGGTGTAATACTTGTAGTGAAGAAGTGATATTTTGCCAAGCCCATGAAAACCAGTACAACATTCTCTAAAGGAGTACTAGCCTCTGATGTAAAGGTTGTATGGCCTAGTACAAGTGAACCAAAGTGAACCAAGTTTGGTTGAAAAGTAATTGTCAGTATTTGTTCTGTTTCACTTGTGTATTGTTATGTATCAGTCTAGTTTCAAGTTTCAAGGATTTTGTGAGTGTCGCTGCGGTGCTTCCCTCTTCAAAAAGGAGGGTGATTGTAATGGAATTTATGTTGCACCAAGTATATGCAGCACAGGAGGCACCGAGTATAGAGTGGAAGTCATGGAGGAAGTGCTGCAACACGATACATCGTGTCAGCATCTTCGCAGTGCAGCGGCGCGCATGTAGACAGCAGCCCCCCGGGCGAGCAAGTAAGCAAGTAGACAGTGAGCAGTCCAGTGTTTGAGTGGGAGTTGGGTAGGATAGTCGTATGTGTTATGTCGGTGCCCGCACACTGGAGCGTGAACGGGTGTTCTATGCCGCGGTGATGCTCGGTGCCTCGCTACACACAGTTATTGCAACATGTGGGTACACGTAATGGGTAAAATAAATCATTAGGTGGTGTACATCCCCGGCTTTATCTATTGCTTGTGAAAAGAACCTTACACTTTAATAGTTGAGTGCTCTTAACACAACTTTAAAGTTGTGAGCCAAAAAAAGTTTATAACACATAAAAATGTAAATAAACATATACTTTATTTCGAAAATATTATGCTTATTTTACACATTACAATATCATAAGAAAGCAGTTCATCACATCATGCGATATAACTCTTTTCCTTCAGTTTACAAATGATTGAAGACATATCATTAATGTGCAAAAGATCTCACGCCTTATTGCAAAGTAATCAAATGTATGAGTCTTTCGCCATGTATTCGGGTCTTCGGGAAATATGTAGCCAGTAATCTCAGCGTCTTCTGCCTTCCTTCATGTCAAGTGTTGCAGCAAATATAGTAGAGCCGTCTGTCAGAGCATCGATAAAATCGCCATCGTCTTCAGCATCAACACTCTCTTAGTGTTCATTTCATCAATACTGTCTTCATGATCATCTTCACCTCCTGTTTTGTATTCTATAATAAATGTGCTTTTCTTTGAAGCAGGAGTTGTATGGTCACCAGTATGTACAGCTGATGCTCGTCTATTTTGAAGTTCATCGATTTCATGCGAAAGTCTTGATAGTGTATATTTCACGCAAACCGACTCCACTTCACTCATTCCATCATAAGTGTTAACTGTCTCATCATAATCGCCTGTGGAATCAGTACACATCGATGCAACAAGAGGTGTGGTTGCAACACTTGCTGGCTCCCAGTAGACGAATCCTTGCAGATCTCGGTGTGTTCCTTTAATGTATCGCCTTGCATAAACTGCACGGTATCTATTTTGTAATGCTTCGTCGTAAAAAATGGTTTCTTTGTACAGGTGGTTCTTTCATGGCAACGAGGATTTTAACACCCGCGAAGCATTTCAGATCGTAGTAGGGTGCTGTGTTAGTTACGTATGGGAGTTGGGCGACGAGTTTGTATATCACTCGTCTATTTCAGTCTGTGATGAACCACCTTCTCGTCACAGGCATTTGCTTGAGCTGGAATTCCTCTTACAGAAAGTCCATGGGCGTGACTGCTTGCATGTGACAGAACACGAGTTTGACAGGAATTTTGTCTGCTTGGCGCAACAAACTGTGCTGGTTTCCCAGTTGTTTTACGATACACTCTGCATTTATGAATTCAGCACCGAGCCTCTGTGAACATGATTGCTGTCTGCCCCGACACCGACAGCACTCCATGAGAGAGTTATGTTTCATACAGCTTTTTCTTAAGGGTGGGGTATTTATGCTCCTTTGTCAGATATAGTGTAAATGGCTTTATTTACAGACACTCAGCCTGCTGATGCTGTGTGGGGCGCCTTGTGTTGTGCCCTGAGGAGGCTGCTAACTGCCCTGAGGGGGCGTGATTTCGTGTGCTCTTTTGAGTTTCTTTGAATCAGATTGAGCTGCGACATTAGTCGCAATGTTTGCGCAGGTGTTGAATTAACCTGCGTCTTCATGGCGGCACTGGGGCCGTTCATTTATGCGAGTCGCAAACAAGTGGATTTTACAGTGTACTATTAATATTTATCTGCGATGTTGTGGTGTGCACTGCCAAAAGTCCACCACTCATAACCTTCCCCTCTACCAGAGGCAAGGCTAGGGAATGGTGGGCGACTGGTAGCTTTGTGTGCACCTGGCTACAGTGTAGGCTCGCCTAGTGTAAAGGGAAACAGCTATGACCTTTTTTTTCCTTTAAAAAAAAGCTGAACAGCAAGACCTATCAGTTTTCGCCTTTAAAAAGGCTGAGCAGTAAAACATTTCAGTTATCGCCTTGAAAATGGCTACTTAACTTCAAGTCAAGTTGTGTGTGGTAGCACTAAAAAGTGCTAGGAACACAACTCGTGCAGAGCTCTCTGCTGCTGCATCCTTCTCCATCGAGCGCTGGGCTGTAAGTCCTGCCGATCGACGCAGCTTTTATTGCACACAAAGACGGTTAGGTGTGGCGAACCTGGCAGAGTGGCTATGTGAGCTGCACAGTGATGGCGGGACGAATGGGTTCTAGGACCTGGGGATAGAGCACGCGCCAATACAAATCTCTAGACCAACAAATTAAAAAGGTGTGTTTAAAAATTCAGATTTCAGGTTCTTCCTCTATACGAATTTCAACTCCAACAAATTAAACATTTTGTCTAAAAAGTCAGATTTCAAATCTTACTCTATAAAATCCAAATTTAAAAAAAATAACAAGTTGGATATAAAATATCAGATTTTAGATTCTTACCCTATACAAATTTCAATTCCAACAAATAAAAAAGCTTGGTTTAAAAAAAGTAATATTTCAGATTCTTGACCTATAAAATTCCTAATTCCAAAAAATGAAAATATTGGGTAAAAAAGCCACATATAAGATTTTTCTCAATACATATCCCAATTGTAACAAATTAAGAAGTGATTATAAAAAATGTTATTCAAATTGATGCTTTATATAAATTTCAATTCCAACCAAAGTTGTGTAAAAAAAAGTCTGATTTAAGATAAGTGCCATATATGAAACTCAACTCCATCAAATAAAAAAAATTTGTATAAAAATACAAATTTCAGATTCTTGCCACATACAAAGTTCAAATCACGATATGTCGTTTCTACAATCAATAATTTTTTTCCAAGTGAAAAATTAAAACAATTATAAATGTTTGATCTTAGTTCAAATTAAAAGTTAATTTTATTACTATGAATTAAATAGTAATGCTTAAAAAATCATGTCTGTAATTTTACAACTAGACTCATTGATTGAATTTGACATTTTTGCAGAATATGGTTTTGCTACCAACATCAATTATGTGCATTTTTCTAATGTATTTTACATTACGGCAACAGAGTAGCAAATCGTTACTTCCTTTCCGTCTATTGAAACAAATTTAAATATCTCTGGAATCTATAAAGCTGTGTGCTAGTAAACATAGCAACTGGGATATTAAAGAGAGGCCCGATTGAATTTCCTTTTGCAACATATATTCACATTCGTAGATGTGGTTGACCCGAAGGTGCCATTTAACACAGCAGCTAGGCGATTCGCAGGGAGTAATTAAATGTTGCCCCCGTGCAAGATACAGAATTTTTCGTGATGATAATACAATTTTGAGGGATGATGGAGAAAGACAAAATAAGCTAAATGTGGTAGGGAATGGTGGGCTGGAAATGTCTTTGTCAAAAGGACGTGAACCACACATCCACGAGCTCCTTGTGCCCACTCTGACCGCCGCAGTCACATCAACTGCACCAGCTACACCGGGCCGCACCAAACACATCAGGCAAAGAGTGCGTAGTGCAGGTTTACAATAACAGAACTTGCACCATCTTGTCAACAAGGATTACATAACTCAAGAGACCGCCCTACTTATTTATTACAAGAAGTAACTCTTTTAATAAATAAGTAGGCCATCCGAAATGCTGTTTACCCCACAACCACAGTCATTGGGAGCACTGGCAATTAGTCGCTACATCATAGCAGCTCGCACCGCGACATACGGCGTGATGCACCACCAAGTGTAATCGAACTGGCCTGTAGGCCGAAGCTGAAGTGCTAAGTGCCCCAAAGTGTAACCAGTAGTGCGCAGCATTTTTCCAAACACATCAATCAATTTCACCTCATTCACAGCTACAGTCAGGGGTGTGTTTTAGTGTATTAAGAGCAATCAAGCAGGGTAACTCACACCCCTTTTCCAAGGTGAACTCATCCATCCCTTCAGGAGACAGCCACCCTGCAACACTGTAGACAGTGAAATACAAATGCATCACAGAAATTGAAATACAGACACTTTTTATAGGAAAACTTAAAAGTGTATTTAATATTTAGTTATAAAGCAGCAATTATTTTTTCTAAAAGGGAGATTGCCTATAAAGGCCTCCATCCTTTGTAACATGTCATTTAGTGCGGTGACACTCCCCATCAACTTCATAACATCAACCATAACAAAAATTGGTTAATCAATGGGGGTGTCACCAATGTTTCATTTAATTTATAAAAATTTTCACCATTGCCATAATGTTACATAATGTTCATGTCATGTTTTTCCATTCGGTGTTTGATGCCAGTTCTCG
Organism: Clitarchus hookeri; assembly: GCA_002778355.1. Taxonomy (NCBI): domain Eukaryota; kingdom Metazoa; phylum Arthropoda; class Insecta; order Phasmatodea; family Phasmatidae; genus Clitarchus; species Clitarchus hookeri. Next base: position 278,548 of record NQII01000886.1, on the reverse strand, counting down.
TCACTTGTGATGGAAGCCGATGTCACTCTGTCAGTTCAACTCAACACTCAAGCCAGACTGGCAGTGTTGGTCGCCCATTCCGCAAGCCCCCTTGGTACCATCACTTGGGCTGTTATCACTTCACTGCAATAGTAACTTCATTAACTGGAACATTGATTTATTTTATTCCTTTTAAGTACCGAGAAGAGAACTACCTGCACTATCACCAGAGAGATTAATGCTACCATGTATCTGCATAACACCAGGCTCATTTTCATGCTAAGGTCACCGGCAGGCCATAAGTGCTGGGTCCGTTTTCTTTCATTATTCACATGTAATCAAGCACAGTGAGTAAACCGCTTTACACAGATCAATGTGTGATGATTCATTGTCCTTTGGGATGTGTAGGGCGGTAGGCTCTTTTTAGTACAACCCACAATTTTCTAGCATTTTGCAGATGTACAAGATGGCCTACAGTCTCGTCATAAGGTTAAATAATGTGGCATTAAATATGTGACGACATAATCTGCAAACTGACAGAGTACCCCAGGGGTCCATGGGCCATCGACCGAACGACCCACACCACTAACTCTCCACTGGGTTATAGCGCCGGGCAATTATACACTCAACCAGCCCTGGGTCTTCTCGACCATGTCAAAAAGTTTTAGGCGAAGAAAGTGTCGAAGCGAAATTGTAAAATTATGTACATCTCAGGGTGAGATCAGGCGAATGTAAGACTGGTGGTGTACAGTGGCATTGAAGAAGCCAGGCCCTTGATACCAACTTGCATACTGCTGTGTGTATTTCGCCAGTGGAATGTGAAGACAGAAATTAAGCACATAGTTTATTAATCTGCCGATGTTGTGTTTGTGTATGGGCAAGATAATAGAAACAGAAGGGAAGCTAAACAGTTGCATCGAGGTGTACCTGCAAAAGTGGATAGGAAGAGGAGGTACTGTTCTGTGGCCAGTATGTTCACCTGATATCGCCATGATAGAGTTTTTCCTGTGGGGTCATGCAAAATAATCTTGTCTGTGGGACACTGGTACTTAATGAAGAAGACTGGCTGGCAAGAATCCTTGCTGCCTGTTATGTCATCAGTAAGTCGCCAGCGATGTTATAGCGAATGTCAGAACCTCTTGTTATGTTTTCATGGCTGCATCGATGCTGGAGACTCCCATTTCAAACATATCCTGTAAAACTTATTTAGCTTATGTTGTATGTATTATTTTGTCAATAAAACAGTACAGGGGGTTACATTGTTGTTTCACCATTTTTTTTCGCTTATAAGTTTTGACTAAGACATTTCTAGCACATCATTACCTATCTTATTTCGCTTCTTTTGTTTTTCTTCCCATCCATCAAATTTTGAATTATCGTCACGAAAACAACCTGTATATATATATATATATATATATACGAATCCAGCAATGTATTTTACTTGGAAGTGCCATTAAAAATAACAACTAGGGCTTTGGTGACGATACTTTTTTTGGGAAATTGTTCCAAATGTCATGCTCATTGGATACACTGATGGAAAATTTTCAAACGAGTTTCTGTTTGGTAACCGTCGGAACAAATATGGGAATGCACCATTTTTTCACTTTCGGTTTGGATACGCCGGTAGGAAAAAATTAAGTAAAGCATGGTTTTCCCAAATTTCGATTTCAATATCCAAAAAGAAACTATTCGACCCTATTCCATTTGTCGTGTGGATACCCCAGTGAAATATCTTAGTCGAAACAGGGTTGACGCAGACTAGCTGGATGCACGTCGGGGAAACTCTCCTATTATTTTCTTGGTCTATGCTGATGTAGAATTGGATAAGAAATTGGCGACTTTTTTGCAAACTTTTGTTCATAATGCAATGTTTTTTTTTCTGTGAAGTTGAGATATGCAATACAGATTAATCTCCAAAAAACAATATTTAAATTTGTATAGTGATGTTTAAAATTTTGAATAAAAAAATTAGTGCTATCTGTTTGTAAATTTTCAAACAATTTGTATTCGCAAAGTTTCCTTTTTCGTGAGTATAAATTTAGATGTAAGATTAACTTTTCGATGTGGCTCATGCGGAAAATTACGCCACAAACTGGCATGGCTAGATTCAATGCAGGGAAGAAGTGGCAAGCTGGTACAAAGGGCACATTTTTTCTACAGTACAGTAGACTCCCGATTATCCGAGCCCCGGTCAACCAAGCCTCCGGGTTAACCGAGCTAATTATCGGAAGATAAAAATATCAATAATGCTCTTAAAAGCAGGACAATTAAGGCGAGAAGCGATGTTTCTTCGTTTGACATGCAAGGTTGAGGAGTCAGCTATTGCTAGGTCGAGCATTAGATATCTCCTCTACAGGCTGTTGTTAGGTCGAGTTGTCATTTCGCGCGAATATGAAGGTGACTAATTCTAGGAAATGCTGGCCCACCCGTCTCATTTCATCGTCGGGTTCACTCGGAACTCCTCGTATTGTCACAGTCACCTGACACTCTCAGTTGTCTCTGCGCTCGCGCTAAACGTGGTTGTGTTAGTGATTTTTATGTGCTTTCATAGATTTCTGTATTTCATTATGAGTGGAAAACGGAAGAGAGTTGTGGCGAGTCAATTAAAAAGGTGGCTGCCGAGTTGGGAGTTGGGTAAGTCACTTTTGGGGATTGTAGACAAAACAGGAAATAAATCGAAAACTTTGTCAACAAAAGTGTGAGTGGTGGCAGTGGTTTGAGTCGAAAGATTTTCAAGAAGGGTGACTACGAGCAGACGTCTGAAGCTCTTTTTTTTGTGGTTTTCACAGCTTCGAAGGATGGGTAGTCCTGTGAGTGTGCCAATACTTTAAGCTAAGTTGCTCGAGTTCCACAGGAACATTAAAGACGGCGATGAAAAATTCACTGCAAGCGATGGTTGGCTGGACAGGTGGAAAAATAAATATGGCATAATACAGCTGAACATTAGTGGGGAAAAACTGTCAGCTGATTAATCTGAAATTGCGGAATTCCAGAAAAAATGGAAGAAATCATTTTTGAGGAAGGATTAACCTCAGATAAAATCTTTAACACAGATGAAACTGGTCATAACTTTCGAATGCTACCTTTAAAAACCTTAGCAGCAAAATCTGAAAAAACTGCTCCCGGATTTAAAAAGAGTTAAGAGAGAGTCCCAATTCTGGGTACTTGCAATGCCTCGGGTTCTTTGAAACTAAAGCCTCTGCTTATTGGAAAGTCTAAGAACCCAAAGGCCTTAAAAATATAAAAGTCAACTGTTTGCCAACAATGTACCGCAACCAAAGAAATGCTAGGATGGAAAGCACTAACTTTAGTGACTGGTTTTTTAATGAATTTTTTTCCCGTCACTAAAGCATTTTCGAAAAAAAAAATTTCCCCAGGAAAGCTATTTTATTATTAGACAATGTGCCATCTTACTCAGATGCCCAAGAAATGTGCAGTGAAGATATTAAAGCTGTGTTTCTACCCCTAATGTGATGTCGTTCATTCAATCTCTAGACCAAGGAGTTCTAGAAACGATGAAGAGAATTTACCGTCGAAGGCTTCTCCAGATGTTGATTGCAAAATTAGATAACGGAATGACTGTCAAGGAATACCTTAAAGCAAGTCACAATGAAAGACGAACCTTCCTAGATTGCTTCAGCATGGGATGAGGTAAAACCTACCATCATTCAAAAGATATGGAAAAATTTATTTGGCTTAAATGGACAACCCAAACAAATGCCAGAACAGAAGAATGTGAACGAACTAGTTCAACTGGCCAATGAGCTACCTGTTGAAAATTAAATCAACAATGTAGACATTCGTGATTGGTGCAGTGCAGATGTCCAGATGGAGATTACCGATGAGGAAATTATCGATATGGTTAACAATCCTAAACACAGTGAATAAGACGACGACACGGACGAGATAACTCCAAAAATATCACATTCCGATGGGTTGAAATCGATCAATGCTGCTCTTGCTTACATAGAGCAACAAGAAGAGTGTATGCCACATGACATACTGACTTTTCAGTGTTGGCGTAACATCGCATCATCCAAGAGAGGACAGAGGTTAACTCAGAAAACAATCAAAGACTTTTATAAGTAATATGTAATCTCATGTTTCCACTAACTAACAGGTCTGGAACTATGTATATTTTACGTTTTTAATTACAATAAACCAGTTCATACTTCTTAACGGGTGTTTTCATGTTTATACCACAATATCACCTAACCACCATATTATCCGAGTTTTACTGTATCCGAGGTGATCTCGGTCCCAATTACCTAGGATAATCGGGAGTCTACTGTATTTAATTTATTGCTAGAGCATGTCCCTTGTACAGAAAACAAACTACCAGATATACTGACACAAGACCCCAATATGAATGTCTTGTTAACGGAAGATCACTAGGAAAAACAGATGTTCCCACCAAAATGCCTCCATATCACATAGCACATAGGAAACCTGCAGAAGGGATGAACACTAAACCCATCATCCTGTGTGCACACATGACTGTTGTGTCACCAATTGCTATGCCCCTGCCAACGATGTGGGTCAAGCTCACTAACCAAATAAGGGCACCGCAATTGACATCCCCAACCTCAAACAACTGCACGGGCAATGCGAGACCCGGAAAAGAGCTAATGTCAATGTTAGTAGTCCATTTCGAAAGCGTTCCTTGTCCACAAATACGACAATTTCCAATAATGATACTATTGGTTCCTTCATAGCTTTCGCTATGGAATGACATGTTTTACAGGGCCAAAACAGAGTGAAGGCCATTTAAATACAGGTTTAAAATTAATTCCATTTCCAATGTAGCCCTTTTCCACCAACATTAAATATAATTTATTTCAATTTAAAGGGAATGTTTGGTTTTAGAAGGCTTTAATATCTACAGACAATGGACTATTCATGTGGTGGACATGGAGAATGTTTGTACCCCGAGATACCAGAGGACATATATTTATGTACACCAACGACCACATTCATTCTGGCCACTACAGGTCAGAGCGGACTCAAAGAGATATGGCTGAGCACTTCCACTGGCCAGGCCTGGCAGCAGACGCCCAACAGGATGTACATGTGTGACGTGTGTGCGAGCTTAAAAAGGCAATAAGAGGAGGTGGCACATAATGCAGATTCCTAGGTGACAGACAGAACCATTCCACACAATATCGCTGGATATACAGGGACCATATTCACTGACACCAAGAGAAAAATACCTTATTCTGGTCATAACAAATGAGTTCAACCTGTAAACAAAGACCTATGCACTGAGCAGCATGATAACTCCAATGCTGTGTGCAGTTTTGCAGGTTGAGTTCTTTCCACAGTAGGAGTATCTCCTGTCAATATGCACTGACAATGTGAGCCATATTGTGGGACATGTCTGAAAGTGGTGGAGTAAGGAACTTGGTATGGCATCATACACGACGCCCATTTACTATCCCCAGCGAACTTTATGGAGAGAAGTAACCAAGATCTAAACAGCAGTTACACCTCTATATGGGAGACGAACACTCACAGTGGGATTTTCACATTGCCGACACCCTGTTAGGCATCCGACACCGCGCCAACACCACCACAGACGAAACCCCAGCTGTTCTAGCCCAGGCATGCGAAATACCACGACCCAGGGAGCTACATAGGCCAGCAGAAACCACAGAACCAAGTACACCGAACAGAAATAGCGAAATAGGGAGACAATTGGAAGCCACACAAAGGCATCAAAAGCAGTACCAGTTACAGATCATGCCCACTACACAACGACCTCCCAGCCACTACTAACTCTGGGAAATTGTATTTGTATATAACCATGAACTGTCAGCGAGCGCGCAGAATTTCTCTGTGGTGCCTGTACCACACTAATATAGCAGTGTACAGTAATGCAGTAGCAGGGATGCACCGCATACTTGGTCAGCGATGAGAGAGGCCAGGGAATAAAAGTACACTGCAATCATCTGTGCAAGGCCCTAATTCATCCATGGAAGAAGGAAAATTTGACCACTGGTGCTAGTCTTGCTGTGCTGTAGTCGTGGGCACGAGTCTGAGTTCTTCAATTTGGTAAATTTTCATTTTTACATTTATGAGGATAATTTTAGGATTTTCCGAACTGTGTTGTGGTATTGTGTTCCAGTTTTGACTTTTTTTTTTTGTCATAACTGTTACTAAACTAAATAGAGTTTTTAAAATAAAAGTTAAAATTTTAATCTAATGTTTTGTTGCATCTCATACGTTGCTATTTTGTCACATTATACTTCAGAAATGGGTGCTGTTTTGAATAATATGTTCGAAGAATGGTGTATTGTTAGTTTATAAATTTTATATCAAATTTAATAACTTAACACATGTAATTTTACATTATTTTACTGTTATATAAGATACACACCTTTCTGCAAATAATTCGATGCATATCGAATGGTAGCGCGAAACGAACACGTCCGAAGCAAGTTGCAATACAAACATAATTATAAACATATGTATAGACATGCAAACACATATGCTTCCCTGTTCATCTTCCTTTTTCGCTGACATTTTTAAAATAATGCAGTCATCTTGATATGTTCTTAACAAATCATTTTGCATCACAAAATGACTTTAGTTTATCCGCCATCTGGGGTAAGTAATTTGCCTTGGCTCTTATGTGTTCCATGTGTGTGTGGTAATATGTTCTTTTGCGGGATAATATTTAATCATTTTTAATTTAACTTTACATAGTGGTTCCAGTTGGGGACCCCTATGACGTGGCTTTAGTTACCAGTGCTCTGATGTGAGCTCTTAAAATGAGAAATTCTTCTGTAGCTACCATCGATGACAGTTCGGGTTTTTGGGCTGGGCATCTTGAGTGCGACATCGTTTTTGTGTTGTTCTGTCTCGACTATTAGAGAGTTTTCTTGGTTTCGTTTTTGGGTTTTCGTGTTTACGTATTTTAATTACGTGTTTAATTATTTTTTGTTTGAAATAGCTTCTTTTTGCCATTGTTGTATTAGCTGTTGGCCATCTAAATTGCTAAAAAATAAGATGAGAGCTCAAATGTGCGCCTGGTTCTCGGGATTGCATATTTGCGGTGGCATGTTTGAGGTTTTCTTTAGACAACAGGATTATAAAGGAAAGATCATCTGTTTTGTCTATTTTCTAATTCCATCTTGATGAATAAACAGTCGGAATGTTCTGGTCTGGTTTTGGGAACACTAAGAAAAATGTGCTATTCATAAATTATTATATTTAAAAAAATCATTATTAAAATGTATTGACATGAAATTGTATGCAACTATACACATTTACATAGATCTCCGGCTGGATACCAGCTTGTAAATAAATAAAATATATACATATATTAAAAAAAGTATTCTTTATAATTATTATCATTATTTTTAAAATCACCAGTAATATATGAGAAATGGCAATTTTGAGTTAAGGTATGTTCCTAACCGCACTCTATCACTAAACAGAACAATTAAATTAATATTTTATATTTTTGTGAGGTTATGACTAGGACATGCCACTTTCTCTTCACTCTCTGATATAAACTAGTGCCTATAAGTTTTGAATCAAGCTTTTCAATTCTATGTGCCTCCTTATTGCAATATGGACGAGCAATTAGCATTGCTGCTTCTCCTTTTGCTGTGAGTGTAGTACAGCACGAAGCCAGACACCTCGCCACCTCTGACTCATGACGACGAAGCCAAACTGGCCACCCGAACCCCAGGCACACTCTGGATGGAGCTGGAACGAGTGAGAGAGTAATAGTTTCCAGCAACATAAAGCCAGGCACGGGGCCCTCTCCACCCCCAAGCCCGTATTGACTGAGCCAGAGGAGGAGACACCAACACTAATGATACTCAACTGAGGCTAGAGGCCGGAACTCTAGCTACATGTTGCTACAATTAGGGTTATCATGAAAGATATGGAAGAGGAGCAGATTCCCTGGCGACCTTGCTGGAGACTCCAAGCCCCATGCCAGTACTCGCCCTCATGACCACCAGGACAGAGCACCAAGGCAATGGCAACACCATGCACATCAGCCCAGAGAATACTCGTGCTGGAGCTTACAATGGGCCCAGAACAAGCACTGCCTGACAATGCAACACACTGCCCAGACCATGTAGGCCTTGGAATGAGCAGTAGTTAACCGAGCACGATCGACCACTAGCTCTCCAGGAGCCCCAGATCAAGCATCACCATAAGCCGAGGCCTTAGAGCAAGCATCAGATGCCGTGCCACTGCACACGGGCCAAACACCAGCTAGTGGTGGTACGAGCGAGGTTCCAGTGTCCGGCCCATTGGTGAGTGCACAGTCGGTGCAGGCAGAGACGATGCAAGGCACAGGCAGAGTCACAGGATCTTGATACTGCAGACGACGTGCTCCTCTCGCAAAAATGGCGAAGACATCCCAATGGGGAGAGGTGGACTATACTACCACTTGCGGTGCCTCCACCACCGGTGCCTTCCGAGGTGCTGCACGACAGAGTCGCCAGACACCCACTCGACTGAGGATAAATAAGACAGTGGGTTGAACCTGACCCACAGTATAGTATTCGTGGCCCAATGGCAGGGGAACCCACCACCGCCTAGTGACATGGAGGGAGGCAATCATAGTCAGGATTAGGTTTCCCAGGGGGAGGGGGCATTTGACATACTCGGAGCCACATCCCAATGCTCGCATTCTCAAACAGCACAACGGCAGGGTCAACTGCTGATGGAACATGCCCAACTGGCCAACGCACCAGAACCAATGGAGCCAAAATGTTGAATTCCACACACATGGAAATAAATATACATATCACTCCCCCCACTCGAAGAATACACTTTAGGGCATAGTTAAAGACAGGGACAGGAGATAGAATGGAAGAACAGGGTTCAGAAAACCACAGAAGCAAGATATCAGTGTCGAGTTATGTGTTGTAGAGCCATACCAGTTGAAACAAATTTATGGATGTGAATCGCTATGAATGTAAAACCTATGCGAAATATGTTTTTATTAGGTCCGAAAAAATCAGTGTCGTAATTGTATCTACCTTGTTTAATGTTATGTGATAAATTTAAATTCGCCTTGTTACAGCTATAGGCTAAGAGGTCAACGATATGAGCAGTGACCTACAAAGGACGTGGCGTCATGAGGCACCCTGACGAATTAAATACCTAGATTTAAATTGTTTTTAAAGTTGAGAGTGTGGGTTCGATGTTAAAAATTAAGACAGAGTACAATTACATCAAAGAGATTTTAATTAAGTGTTTTTCTGTCTTGTTAGCATGTAAGTTTTGTTCCTAGGTAAGTTGCAATCTGAATAATCAGTGAGTGTGGTGTGTCCGAGGTGGTCATTCTGTTTGGGCAATCTTGAACAAGTCAAGGCAGGGGACAGTCGCAGTGCATCCTGTGGGTGGACATCACCATTTGTGTTAACTGATCTTCGTAATTCAGAACTATCTATCTTGTTTCTGGAACTGTATGCAAATGTAATGTCTTTCTGCTCACGAGCTCCCCTGCCGAACCCTTGTTGCCAACATGCCATGGGTACTTAAATGTAAACATTACGGACCAGGCCGACTCCCATTGGGTTTTTCTATTGTCTGAAGCCAATAGTATACCATTTCAAACTTTGTTCCCCCATGCTATCAGCACGCACATCAGTTCTGTTCTATTTCATAATGTGACTTTTGTGGAGTGTGCATTAACTTGTGATGCTGGAGCCAACTTGTGTATGTAACTGTACATTCATCTACTTACAAACCAACAAGTGTATTTGTGATAACTAGGTCGGCTGCATCTCAGCCCTAGGGAATTAGTATATCCCGTGGTCAAACAATTGGATGTATCATAAAATAAGATCATTTGATGCCATGATTGGCTATTCCAGCAATGAGCATTACACACACCATGTTGCAAAAGGGAATGCCGCGATGAGTGTCGTTTTAAAATACGTCACCTCTATTTTTACTGTTGTGTCACTGGTAGTGAATTATTCTTAAACAGTTTTAAACCTAATTTTCAGTATTTATTTCAGTCAAAACGACTGAGAGTAGAATTTAATGGTTTAATTAACTTTGGTATATAATTAATGCGATTATTGATGCTTTATTGCCTCTTTGAGCACCTACAATGTATTTAATATCTATATGTACGGTGCCATAATATAATTTCATTGTAAATATTTTTATTAATTTTTTTATTGAAGCATATGTAATTGGTTAATTATGTATTTCATTTGATTTAATCATTGTTTATCAATATTTTATCATCTAAGTATTGTTCTCGTAACTTTGATTTCAATTAATTTTTGATCTTTACTTTGCAAGATACGTTTTTAATCCCGTCTCGTCTGCAGACTCGGGTTTCATGAGAGATTGTTTCTCTAACAACCGGATGTGCAATACTGTGTTGCGAATTCTTTCAGTCACTGCCTGAAGCTACCCCTTCCACTCACTTTCCTGCCGCTGCAGTTCTTGCTAATTTTCTCTGCATATACATGCCGCTTGGCGCGTGATTTCACATTTAAAAAATGCTTCTTTGTTCAAGTGCTATGTTCTCCCACCTCTGTGCACTTGAGAACAATACTCCTCTTGTGGACAACCCACGACAATTATCGGCGTCTCAACCTTCCGTTTGTCTTTTGTTAGGCATTTCTAATTCTTTCACTTAGCATTTTCAAACACTTTTGTCCTTGGTGAGCTTCCATCATCATGTGCGAGCGTTTTATGGTTGCCATGATGCCATTGATTGGCACTTAAATTCCTTTAATAATTTTTTCTTGCAATCCATCACGTAGTATGTAGTCGCCACTGGATGTACACTGAAGAGCCAAAAAAACTGATATAGCCGTGCGTATGCAAATAACAGAGGTATGGAACCAATCAGATGCGGTCGGCAGCGCCTATCGGTTACTGCTGCTACAATGGCAGGTTTTCAAGATTTAAAAAAGTTTGAACGTGGTGTTATGGTCGGCGCACGAGAGATGGGACATAGCATCTCCCAGGTAGCGATAAAATTTGGATTTACGCGTACGACCATTTCACGAGTGTGCCGTGAATATCGGGAATCCGGTAAAACATCAAATCATCAACATCGCTGCGGCCGGAAAAAGATCGTGAACGAACGGGACAATCGACGACTGACGAGAATCATTAAACGTGACAGACGTGCAACCCTTTCTCAAATTGGTGCAGATTTCAATGCCACCTGCATACTTTCAGACATTAGTCGAGTCCATGCCACGTCGTCTTGCGGCACTTCTGCGTGCTCGCGGGGGCCCTACACAATATTAGGCAGGTGTACCAGTTTTTTAGGCTCTTCAGTGTAGTTTTGTTTGTTGTGTTAAATTATTTTATTTTGGCTATGTTCACGATGCAGTTCTTCACTTGGATATTTTCTGTTTCCCCTCTCTGCTGAGTACAATTTTAATTTAAAGTTCGTTTCTTCTCACTAATTAATTTTGTTGGTAAATTATTTTTGTTTTAAAGAGGGTGCACATGTCTGCCACACGTTTCTGCATGTGTTGGGCTAAATATTTTGCTGCACAGGTCAGCCTATCCTCTTCTGCATGTTATGCGCTGAGGCTCTCCATTTTCTGGCGTAAGTCGTTTCTATGTGCATTGTCTGCCCCTTCCTTGCGGGGAGGGGGTGGGCTAGACAATATTGGTTTATAAATCCCTTCTGGCCCGTTCCTGTGGACTAAATACGATGTCTGAAATCAGCTTAGGAACAACGGATTTTTTAATACTTCTTTGCCAAATATCAGTATGAATTGGTTTTAAAGGAACTTTTTCTGTGAATTTGGAAATCATTACTTAAATTGTGTTGTGATTGATTCGTGAGGATTATATGAAATTTAAAAACATAACTTGTAATGTAACCTGAAGGGATCACATTCTTTGTTTTAATACTAAGTTTTATATGTTAGGGATGCATCCTAGGAATCTTGAACTATTATATTTATGAATATTTTGAAGTTTCGTGGTAAACCTAAATCATTTTATTTCTGGATATTATTTGTTTAATATGCAGTTTGTAAACAATTTGTTAAGAATATTTCTATCGTATCAATCATTGCAATTATTTAATGTTTTTATGTTGTCTTGCGATGTTTCTTCCTATTGTTATGGAATTATTTACTTGCTTCTATTTTCGAAAAAAAAAAAAGTAATTAATAAATTTAAATGAAAAGTGTAACGCACAACACAATGCTGTGATTGATTTATTAATAAATTAGTTTCCCTCTGGGATTACATATTTATTGATGATACAAGAATGTCTTGTATCATATATTTGTTTCTTTCTTTTGTGACATGTACAATCACCCAGCATTATTTATTATTTATTATATCGCATCAATTTCTATTTGTTGTTCTTGTTGCAGAGTCCTTTGGTAATATTTTTTGTGTAACGTTTTATTCTATTGATAGTGGTTCTCTTTGTATGATGTTGTTTGTACCAAGGACTGGCTACATTGTTATTTTGATGAAGTGGATATTTTATATTTTTATGTTCGTACATGGGAACACACGAGCCCTAAATGCCTAGAGACAAGCCTCAACTGCCTCGGCTGGGATATCGCTGAATATCCCACATCATTGCATTATACGTCACTATTATCGACACTCCCCCCTTTACAACATTATCCCTGGTCACATGCTGCCACTGCCTGCCGGCGACCAGACGGCTTTACAACACAAGTCCAGGTGGAACCAGCGAGAACGCTTTGAGCAGAATGGAGGCATCTCACACCAGTCCCAACTTAACTCATCACTGTAGCTACTGCTACTGCTGTTTTAGGGGTGCCAAAAGGTTGACGACATCGAAGGGTTGATGAGGCATCCCCGATGTGAGATGGTCCCTCGGGCATATTGGTGGTAGTGGCCTACTGTTTGTTGCATCTTCTGTTGCATAAGGAAGCTATAATGTGGATGCAGTAACGGCTGCGAAGAACCCCCCCCCCCTTCCCCNCCCTATCCATATATGATTTGGCAAGATCCTTTGTGAAAAAGTTTCGTGGCACTGGGCATTGCAGTGCTAGCAGGTGCAGAATGCCACATGGCAGTGTTTGATTGGATGGAAATGAAGGTTGCTGACTTCTCCATTAACTGCACATGAGCTTAACCTTCCAAACGCTCGCGACCATTCCTTGCAGTGTCACAAAAGCAGTAGCCCTAACCGAGCATTGTGCTGACGACCAGCACATCTAGAGTGGCCATCAGGAGCAGCATCTCGTCTGTGTTTGCGAAGGCACCCATTTCACCCAACAATGCACCAGTCAGCTGACTGTTTCACTTTGATTCGACCATGTCGGCGACACCAGGACTGGCCCATGGTTCGGATTTTCACCGACAGGCACATGTGCTCCAAGGCAACACTGCGCCATCAAAGCCCCAGGCATCGTAGTACCCCCGATCAGGCCGCCGACAAAGAGCCGATGTCATTTGTGTTACCTGGGAGTGTTGTGTGCAGTGAGCCCCAATAGCTGAATCTAAGGCCGGTATTCCAGAACATTCAGTTTGGCATTACATATGTACTACTATCTCAGGCAATAGAAAAGCCATGACTAATCATTAAGTCGCGCAACGTATTTCTGAACGTGTTAGCTCTATGTTCTGAGATGGTATCGGATGTGTCGCGGTTTGTTATTCGCCGCCCCGTGCGAGGCTATAAACAAATTAAAGCGACACCGAAGTGTTTATCTACAATAGCTTTTGCAAAAATAAATCCCTGCAAGGTTTATTTATTACGTTATCTGTAGCATTGGCAGTCATTACAGACTTGGAACAACTGTGCATGGAGTAATAAAAGCAATAATTATTTTTATTATCTGGTGTGATGTATTTATTTCGTTCCTTATTGCATGACTACTTAAGGATCATTTCATGGTATGTTTCGTGTTTGTAATGTAGAAATTATAGGCAAAAATTTTAAATGGTTCTCAAGCATTTGATAGGCAGAATTGAAACTTTCTCTTTATATGTTCATATAGGCTGTTCACCGTAAATTGAGAACTTTTGAGATCCTAGTTACTTTTTCTTTCAGCCAATTTTTTATCCTGTCACCGCCTTTTAAAATAAATATTGCCATGTGTGTAATAAACACAGTTTGTATATTGCACCGCACTCGGATGTTAACGTCTACTGATAAAATAAAATATATTGATTGACTATTATTCAAAATGAGAGGGCTTCCAAAAGTGCTCACTTTACCTGGAATAGCCTATACTAAGAAATAAATCTACGATATTTAGCGGTCCTGCAAATCTCAGCTGTGTGGTATTTTTTAAGCAGGAGTCAGACAGCTAAAATGGATAAAATGACACATCGATAAAGTTCATAACCCCAATGTGAAAAATCTAAAGAAGAATGCAGTCTTTCAATTGCGCTGTATGTAGCATGGGACCTGAACACATGACCTTAATTTATGTCCTGGTAATAAAAATTGGTCACCCGCCCCTGTGTTTCAGGAATGTTTCTGTACTGGTATACTATATGTGCAGTATTAAATGTTACCAGAAATACATATTTCAAACAATTTGAACATCATACGCTAATCTAATTGTGGTATTATTGTATGAGTTCTACTAGTTGGGATTTAGCATTTTTTGCAACTTGTTGAGCCGTGACAAGTGTTCAAATCACAGATACGCTAAGGCAAATAATTCATTGTGTTTTAAACCTGCCGGGAAACTTTACAAATTTGTGATATAGACCTACACATGCATACGTGACCTTTAAAACTTAAGTACAGTCGAAACAGCTGTTCACAGTTAAAAGATGTAAACGTTGTTACTGCAGTTTTCGCTGTCACGTATGAAATCGTGGCTGCTCCTTGGGTCAAAGCAATTTCGTACGCACGCTCATAACTTTTGCAAACGACACGACAATCAACGAAAGCCTTCACTAAAACGTCGAAACATTAAAAAAACAACTTTGTAACTCATGCCAATAGTTTAAAACACAACAAATACAATATTGATAATGTAATTTCGAGTTTTAAACACAGAAAATTTACTCCTAACAGCCAGAATCAACAAACAAGTCATGGAGTCAATCGTGCCAACGTAACGTCCAAGTTTTAACTCGTCCCACCACTGAGGAATGAGGATGTAACAGGCGGACTCGCAAATATAATAATTTTTGCACATGTGTTATGCTATTTTCTTTTGCAATTTAAGGTCTTCAAATAAGAGAGAAACGCAATATGCAATTTAAACTTGAACAGTGGGTTTTGATGAATAAATTCTGATATATGTAATTATTAAAAATAAAAATAACCCCTACTTTCAAATAATTTCCATTATATTATAGTGTTAATAATCCACCGTTAGGTATTTTAATACTTAGCGCAGTTATTAAAATAAGTAGAGATTTTAATTAAACCTAATACGTTTGAATACATGAAAATTTCAATTTATTTTAAAACCTTAACAAAGTTTACACTGACCGAGTTCGAACCCGAACCCCGTATGTTGTAGCCTAACACGCTACCAGTTGCACTAACACGACACACGTTGGGTTAAGCTGAATAAATAATATATCTACACGTTCCGCTATTACGTGTTTTGCGTTAATTGTAATGATTGAAGCCTCTAAAACATGTCGTAATTATTACACAGTATTCTTGCCGTTTATAACTTATATTCTCAAAACAACTGAATTGTGCTGGTTTCCTAAATTTTAGATAAATAATTACACCGTTATGTATAACAGTTTGGATGCGTCGTATTGTTTACGGATGTTCGTCACGCTGCCGGCTCTGGAAAATTGATATGCGTTCTGCGCATGTGTAGGTTTCGTTTGTGACAAGTATAAATCATCTAAACCGGAGACCTAAAATTAACGTTTCGGCCGTGGCTTAACTAAGGCCTTAGCCGGCATTCTAACATTCTGGAATACTGATAAGTCCTGGACCAGCATTAAGCTCTACCGAAACCCTTATAAAAACTTTCTGGAATACCGGCATAGAACATAATACATTTTCCCCTAGTGAATACCTGAAGCACCCAGTGCTCCAGCAACATAATTATAATTGCATCAACATAATTGTGTAACGACTTCTGACTTGGCCATAAGCTTCACCCATGCCAACTTAACTAAAGAACCCAATGATGTCATGTATCTAGGGGCATGTTAAGTCAGTGTTTAAATTCAGTGTTTATTTTTTATTTAGGGTTTATGAGTTTCGAAAGAAAATAGTTTTTATATAGTAATAGTAAATTGGGAACTGGGATTTTTAGAATTTTAGATTTTAATGTTTTATAAAAAGATACGTGATTAAATGTGAACATGTTGTACATGACCTCAAAATCAGTATTGTAGGGTATAGTAGGTGGTGACATAAAGCATCATACATAAGAAAATTTCATGAAATTCCACTGTGTAGTAGCATGGCGGTAAGTACACAAAAGGTTTCAAATCACAGCGGATAATAAACATAGCATGTTGTGCCACAACTGGAAACGGTAAACTGCTACCATTTTAATATTAAGAAATTAATGTATGTTGCATGTTAGGAAAACTGTGGCACAAATCAATATAACTGCATTTTGCTGAAATTTCTCTAAGATATAATTATTTGTAAAAGTTAATTAGAGAAACACTCCTACAATTATACCACAAGGAATATAATTAAATAAAAGAAAGTTCTTCGGCATATTTGTGACCTTTGTATTTGCAATCAGAAGTCTATATATTGTGACATAGAAAATTACACCATTAATATTTCATTCAAGTAAAACAATAAAATACATACATTGCAATTTCCTATCATCTAAAACATTGCAATCGCTAATTTCTTTCAGATTCAATAAATTATAACATTAAATTAATATTAATTTAAAATTCAAAATTTCAACGTTGGGAAAAGGGGGTTCCTCAGATGATTTATTTAGAGGTCAAACAAACAGCGAATTTTTGTTACCAATTTACTGTATTAAATATTATATTTCAGTTCCCAAGTTGCTCAGAAATTACATAAATATTGAGTTGGAAGTACTTTAGAGTACGTCGTGCGACTTATAAATAAATTATTTACTTATAAACATCTAAGGAATGATTTTGTCTATGTTCATATCTGCTATCGATGCCGCGTCCAAGTACATCCGGACCCCAACATGCGCCATGCTAGCTGGTGAACTGTATGCTGTGACTAAAAACTGCCGTCCCCGCGCGTAAGCTGACAAGAAAGCGAAATTTGGTAATTTCAAACCAAAATAAAGAACTAGATGTGTAGTCACGGAACTACGACTGGAACCACGACTCAAATATCCATCCGGTACACTCCATTAAGGAGGGTTCAGAAGGGTCTACCTGAAGGTGTGCATGCCTGCACACTGCCGGTTACCAAATTATAAAAAAAAAAACCTATCCTTTATGTAGTGCTAAACTACCTTTCAAATAAATAAACTAGCTACATGGGTAACTGGTATACACGCACTCTGCAACTACATCCTTCTCGGAAAACAAAATAGCTCCTTCTGCCGAGAGATGTATACTACATCCAAGTGTCCCTGGACAAACGCGTCCTACGCAGAGTAAAACACGAAATAGTGCATACCCGGTGGAAAGATGCTCTATATTTTTGGTTTCAGACTTGCCGATAGATTTCACGGGGATGAAGAAATCCCGCCCCAGACGTTGCAAAGGGCAATTATTTCAGTTGGGGATGCTTACAGACTGTGGGTACAGCACAATATTTTACTGTGCTGGGAATAGAACTGAAAGCGCGACGAAGCAGCGCGAAGGAGAGATGCTGTAAGATAAACTGCCATGCCAACATCCGGGCATACGATAACGAAAGCGAGGCCAAGCGACGTTCTTCGGGCAGCTATGGACGGTGTGGAGATCTTCTTGCCTGCCTGTGTAGCTAGCTGGGCCGTAAAACTAAAATGTAAAGCCCTGGGAAAACTAACAAAGTCACTACTAATCCACTAAGTTATAATCCCCATTTCAATTCACTAAAGTATTTCCAAAATAACTGCAACACAAACATAATTCTAAATCATACAAAAAAATTTTTTTAACATGTGATATTTTCAAAAAAACTGCACAGACCTCCGCCCTTAAAGCGGACACTAGAGTGTTTCCTCAAGCAATAGGTTGTATATCTACATACACTAGTTTAAATACTAACACAAGTATTGACAATACTGAATACAATAAACACAAATAATAAGATAAGACAAAAACACAATAAAACACAACAATGATCATGATCATATGGTAAGGCGAGGAAAGCATATATTACACTATACAGACTTAAAAGAGAGTATTCATGCTTCAGGTTTAAAATAGATACTTATATCAAGCTAACAATAGGTTAGAAACATAAATTATTGGTACCATTACACTAAAAAAACCATGTGCACACAAATAAACTTGCAATTGAAGGGTTGATAGCAAAAACCAGGAAAGTCCAAAATGTTCATTTGTCAGGAAACACAATTAAGTGTCTCACACATTGTATATTACAATGTAACAAACTAAGTATCTTTGTAGAGGTAGCTGTTGTGTCAACCAACCTTGAGAAATGAGTTTAGCAGCAAAAATGTAAATAGTTTGTTGGACAAAAAATTATTCATTCGTGTGTATCCGATATTTGTAGTATATGTAATTAGTTACAACAATAATTCAAAAGGACATAGTGAATAAACATTATTATTATTAATATATTCAATCACTGAAAAAACTTACAAGTAAAATACTGTTTTACTGAATGTATATAAGTAGTATGGTTTGGTATGTTCAGAGACAGCGTCGGTGCAGGGACACCGGGACACCGAAGCTTGGTAAGGAAATGACAAACTTCATGCGTTTGCAGTCCGCTTCGGGGGCGGCCATCTTGGCAGCCAGTGTCAACCGGAGGCGGCCATCTTGGCAGCCAGTGCCAAAATGTGCAAAAAATTTGCTAAATTAATGTTCAAAAAATTAATTTTCAAAAAATTATATTTTCACAAAATTTATTTTCAAAAATTTATTTTTCAAAATAACCAATTGAAAAGTATGATTTAATATTTCAAACTATTTATTAAACATTTCAAAATATAGATTTAACTTTTGAAAAGTTTCAACTTTCCAAAAGTTCCAAAAAATTATTTTTTCTCGCACATTCCCTTGTGGCCATGTTGGTTTATGGAGGTTCCCTAAGCCGATGCCAAGGGGTCAGCCATGTTGGTTGTGGCTCCCGAAGATGGCGCTAGCATTCAAGGGGTGCCACAGTGAAGCAATGGGTAGAGCGCAACTCCACACTCTTGCAATCACGCACCGACGAATCCCAACAGAGACGCAGCCAGGGGACATGGCTTTGTGACGTTATGCATTCAAGGGGGGTGCCACAGTGAAGTAATGGGTAGAGCACAACTTCATGCTCCCGCATTCCCAAAAAGAGATATTATTCATATATATACATATATACATATATATAAGTCCTACCATCACGTGTGTGGTAACCCCGCTCCCATCACGACCCCACCCCCCACCCTGCGAGAGAGAGACAAAAATAGTATACATATACATATTAATATATATAAATATAAATATATATAATGATATAATTCCTACAATCACACACACACTCCCCCCTCCCAGCAGCAGCAGCAGCATACTTACACACACGTGCGATCGCGCCCGCATCCAAGAGCGAAGTGGCAGGTCATGTCACACACACACCCTGTACATAACAGAGATCATCCAGGACAAAAAAAAACTCTCAGAAATATTATAAATATTACCGATTAACTGATTCGCATATCAGTTCGATGGAGATCGTGCCGCAGACAACCACGCTTCCTGTCCGAATCGGTGACATCGACGAAGATGAAACTAACGTTTTTAAATTACGACATGGGAAGTTATTACCGGACACCGTACGAGGAATCATAGCAGGACCGAGCAACTGCGGGAAAACTTGCGTCCTCATTAGTTTATTAGAGGAACCGAATGGCCTGCGTTTCGAAAACATATATATCTATACTCTAAATCCATTCACCAGCCAAAGTACGTACGGCTAGCGCAAATACTACAAGCAGTTGCAGGCCTCCATTACTTTCCATTTAGCGACAACGACGCGGTCGTGCAGCCAAGCGAAAGCTTTACCAAATTCCGTGTTTATATTCGATGATGTAGCGTGCGAGAAACAGGCGACAATGCAGCAGTATTTCAGCATGGGACGTCATGTAGCAGTACATTCTATTTACCTATACCAAACGTATTCACGAATGCCTAAACAGCTGCTACGAGACAATGCAAATTTCCTAGTTCTCTTTCGCATGGACGACCTGAATTTGCGCCATGTCTACTCGGACCACGTTAACACCGACATGACATTCGACAAATTTAAAGACCTGTGTGCATGTTGCTGGCACGAACCTCATGGGTTTCTAGTTATAGCAAAAGATTTTCCACTTGAAAAGGGACAGTACCGTAGGGGTTTCGATCAGTTCATTATAGTACATCAGTGAAGTATGAGCTACTCAGTATCCAAGTTCGGCCATAGCAGCCTGAAGCGGACGCCGGAAAGCTGTATTATATCTACTAACGACGGGAACTGTAGTTTCGGGGGAAAACGAGCAAAGAATTTAGGCGGAGCAAAACACGATGGTGACGCCACGAACGTATCCTTCGTCCGAAGCGTTACCTCGGAGGCGTTGCGGCCAGTGGTGACACTTCAAACCAATATCGAGACGCAGTTGCGCA
>NQII01000886.1:83710-257678 GCA_002778355.1 Clitarchus hookeri | reverse complement strand
TCAAGCGAATTACGCCCATTGGCCGATGATATTAAGCAACTGGCTGAGGTGGGAGGGAAGCTCGCCATGGTGGAAGGTCGCCTCTTCGATACCAATATACTTACCACGAATATGGATTTGAGGCTCGGCACATTAATCATTAAGTTATCCCATCTGACCACCGTAACAACCGGGACGCGCTCGACGTCGTGTAAGGTAGGCTGACCGGCACCACAAACATACTGTCTACCAATATGGAGGCCCAGCTGCACAAACTATCCGATGACGTACTTAAACTGAACGTTTTAGGAGCTAGAATATCGGCTGTGGAGAAGAAAATCACTGACGTGGGTGAGCAAGGGAGCGCTAGAGTTCTAGCAGGCCTCACTGCATTACTGGACAGACACCTTAATGTGAAGACGGAGTGTGTGGTACCCCCAAAGCTAGACTCAAATCTCATAGCCATGGAAGGCCATCTGTTCGCCAACACGAACGTACTATACACCAAGCTGGACGCCCAGCTGAGCAACGTAGCCGGCGATGTAGGGAAACTTGGCATGTTAGGTNCTGCGATGTAGGGAAACTTGGCACATTAGGTGGCGCGTTCGCAGTTATGGAGAAGAAAATGAACGTTGTAAGCAATCAAGTTAGCAGTCTCGCCGCAAACCAGACAGTCTCCTTAATGACAAAGCCACGGACGATGTGGGCGAGCGAGTGTGAGTTCTTGCCACGAAACTAGGCAGTCACCTTAACGACACAACCGCGCTGGAAGCAATAAGTAAGAAGCTAGACACGAACCTAGGTGCCATCAGTACGATGTCCCTCACCACGACAAAACATTTCCAGACTCTGACAAATACCATGCAAAGCGTGGTAGCGAGCAAGCTTCCTGCCGTAGAGGCACAACTGGTAGATTTGGGTGATCGAGTTGACTACAGGTCCCTTACGACTCTTGCTGCAACATTGAGAGAAAATCTGCGTATAGCATTAGAGAGCGCTGATAAACTTAGTGGTGTAGACGTCAAGCTCACAGCAGTCGGGACACAGCTCGCGCTTTTCGACATTAAGAGGTTTACAAGTCTCTCCTCGAAACTAGACGAACACCTTAATGTGTCAGGCGCAGGTCCGGCTATGCTAACCACATTATGTACGCAGCTGGAGAGCGTAGGCAGCTTAGAGACGAATCTCAGCAAGATATTGGAAGGGATGACGAATAAGCTTAGTACAAATCTGCTCGAAGAACTCGATATTCGCAATCAAACAGTTAATACAGGATTTGCAGACCTCGAGGAACTTATACAACACAGGATTGTTCGTAACTTAAACGATAGTCACACGGACGATGACAAATGGGCGCATTGCGAGCATGTGCATACCGCAGTGCTTCAGAAACTTACTACTTTCGAAGATAAAATAGTCAATTTGATTACACGTAGAGCCATTGTCTAATAAATATATATATAGTACGAACAAGTCACTTTAAATTTTAGTATAATGGCTGCAGCTGTCGAGGATTTATGCAGCGTCGTTGCAAGCGTTCACGATAAGTACCTACAGGCCAAACGTGCTCGTATGGAGCGCGATGCAGTATTGGAAGAAGCCTTTCGTCCTATCACCTCTCGGCTGGATACTATAAAGGAGTAACCGGTTCCCACTATCGCTAGTGTGAAGACCGACCCGGACATCAAACCAAAGCCACTTCTGGAGGGCAATGGCGAAGATGACGAGTTATCCTTGGCCGAATTGAAACGTAAGAGAAAGGTAGGTTCCCGCCTGGACACTGATCGTACGTATCTCACTTCCTATACAACACGCTTTAACGATGTGATTTACGGTGTATATAGGCGGAACAAAAAATGGTATCTTGGGAACAAGCATATTTATTTTCTACCCAACGATTACATACAGATTGACAATGAAACCATACGTGCAGCGCCAGGCCTTTACGAGCTGTTATTCAAACGCAGATCTGGCGAATATTCGCGCGAAGCTTTACACCAATACCAAAAATTACTTAAACTCACGAGCATGCATTTAACCGATAATGACATAACTGCCAATACATATAAGGACGACGTCCACCCGAAATTCGACATTATTGCCGAGTTGTTTCCCGATGTAGGCCTAGCCAGTGGTTCGGGACTGACTTCGAAGCTTGATGGAGGCAGCCAGCTTGAGTTCGTTTATTGGGACGGCGTGATCGAACTCGTATCCAGACTGCGGCTACTCGTAGCATCTCAACAAGCGGGTAATCAGTCACACACAAACGAAATTGTCAATATCGTCGAGGAACTTCGGGAAGGCGGCTACGTCTACTGAAAATGTCTAGTACGGCGATCGCAGCCTAGATTCACCGACCAGAAAGAAGAAATTTCCGCAGGAGGAAGGTGCTCCTTTTTGGACTCAACGATCTGTATCAAGCCGACCTGGTGGAAATGATCCTGTATGCTACTGTGAATAAGGGGTATAGATATATGCTAACCATTATTAATTGTTTCAGCAAATACGCGTGGGCTGTCCCAGTTCGCAGAAAAAAATGGGGCGGACGTTGCCAAAGCTATGCAAACGGTTTTAAGAGATAAGGGTCCGCCTAAAAATATGCAGACATATTTAAGTAGGGAATTTTACAATAAAGCTTTCCGTTTTCTCATGGACGAGAACCAAATTAACCACTACAGCACCCATGGCGAAAAAAAGGCTTCAATTATTGAGAGATTCAATCGAACATTAAAAGCAGATATGTGGCGTGAATTCTCAGCACGAGGAAAGTATGTGTGGCTGGATATGTTACCTCGTCTAATTACCAAATACAATTCTAGAAAACACAGGACCATTCGTATGCGTCCGGTGGACGTTAAAGACAATTCGTTGCTGGAGACTGTGTTTAAAATCGATAAGATAGTGGATAGGCGGAAGGTGAAGTTTAAAGTGGGTGACTGTGTACGCATTTCCCGAATTAAACCAACATTTGCGAAATCTTACACACCTGACTGGTCATTAGAAATATACATATTTAGCCAGATTCGGCATAACGAACCTCGGACCTTCGTTTTGGAAGACCTAAATGGTAAGCGTTTGAAAGGACAATTCTATATCGAAGAACTAATAAAAACAAAATTCCCACACACTTACTTAGTCGAGCGGATATTAAAACGCCGCGGGAGGTGTGCATATGTGAAATGACTAGATTTAGACTCCAGATATAATAGCTAGGTTTTACAATCATATTTGAATAAAATATAAAATTAGTTTCTGTTTTCACACACACAGGATGTCTCTATGTCAAGTGGGTGGGGCGAGGGAATACTGCGCCGAACGCTCGTTGTGTGAGCTGTTACACAAGAGAGAGGGAGCAGTCGCCCTTTCACCGCAACCGCAGGCCGACCCTGCCGTCGCTGGCATGCACGCCTTTCCCAGGTGGAGAGGGTTACGTTACGCAAGGCCCGCTGAGTCACCCACACCGGCGCCCTTCCCAGGAGGATGGGGGAGCATGTATGCAATATCCGGGCGGCGGCTGCGCACCGAGATGGCGCCAAGATGGCGCCGACAAGTTGCGACACGACGTCTCGAGGTGCAGCGCGGAAAAAAATGTTTGAAGTTCCATCAGAAAGAACGTACACATGCATGTAGAGTATCCTGGATCATATCCAGCCCCTAACACAAAGTGTATAAAGCAGTAACACAATACCATTTAACTGTTAGTGTATAGGTATGAGTCGTAGAGGCAAGAACTCCAAGAAAGGAAGCGGACTGGTAAATTCTCTTATTACCAATTTGCCCTTTGAAGTGCACATTCCTGGATATAAGTATTGCGGTCCTGGCACTAAGCTGGAGAGACGATTGCAGCGTGGCGACGTCCCCATTAACTCGTTAGACACAGCGTGCAAAGAACACGACATTGCGTACGCAACAAGTACTAAGTTGGCAGATAGGCACGTTGCTGATACGATTCTTGCAGATAAGGGAAAATCAATAGTAGGGTCGTCACAGGCAGAGCTCGGGGAACGCATATCAGCATGGGGTGTGTCGAAAATTATGAAGACTAATGTGAAACGAGGCATGGGATTGAAATTTGGTAGTACGAAAAAGTGGCGCTCCCGCAGAAAACCTCGTAGGTTAGCAGTGAAACGAGGCGGCATTCTGCCGTTCATCTTGCCTGCACTAGGTGTACTAGGAAGTCTGATTGGAGGTGCCAGCGGCCAAAGACGAAAACAAATGCTTGACGGAGACTTTGAGACATAATATACGAATGGAGGCGCTTGCAAAAAACGGTCGCGGTCTGTACCTGCGCCCATACAAACAAGTTGCTGGAGGAGGGGGCAGAAAGAGAAATTGTCAACGCAAAAGAACGAAGCACTCTTAAGGGGTCTGCCAGCCCACCCGCTAACCAACTTTGAAATACTGAATTATGCACGTAAATTAAAATTAAGGAATTTCCGGGGAGTGTTCATGCGAGATAGACTGCCCCTTCGAGCGCACAGGATGGAATGTGGTATAGTGAACCTCGACAGTAGCGCAGGGCCGGGAACTCATTGGACAGCATATAAAAAGAATGACGATATGGTCCACTAATTTGACAGTTTTGGAAATTTAAGGACCCCGCCAGAACTAAAAACGTATTTCGGAGGAGCACGAATATACTATAATCACAGAGCAGAGCAAAATCCGCGATCATGGAACTGCAGACACCTTTATCTGCGCTTCCTTACAAAGATAGATACTTAACGAGTGGGCGCTAGGTGCAGTCCTCAGTCATGTCCGTTACCTTGATCTTGTCGGGCACTAGTTCGGAATTGCGTTCTGTGCACTTTCCACCACTCTCCCTGAAGGGAGTATGGTCCGTGGCGGTGATTGATTTTCAAACATACTTCACTGTGCCAAACATAGATGACCGCAATTGTATGTTCCATTACGTTAAGGGGGTGGGAAGATGGGGGAGGTGCGTATTCCCACAGGGTCTTATGAAATCGATGACATAGGCGAATTCCTTACGCATGAGCTAGGACAGGAAGCCACATTTGTACTACGCGGTAAAGCGAACACATTACATAGCGAAATGAAGTGTAGTGCACAGGTAGACTTCTCAGGCAGCGATACTCTCACCGCCATGCTAGGATTCGAGAACGCTACACACATATCTACGCTGCCGGTACAAATATTTCCCGTCAATGTCATCCGAATAAACTGTAATTTGGTTAACGAGTCGTATCTCAACGGCAAGCCCAGCCAGACACTGCACGAATTTTCAGCGATGGTGCCACCAGGATTTAAACTCGTAATGGTACCGAAAACACCCATTTATGTTCCGGTAGTGGCTTCGAACGTACAGGAGGTCGTAGTGTCCGTTGTGGACCAAGAGAGTCGATTGATTAATTTTAGAGGCGAGGAGATAACGGTCCGCTTGCATTTAAGGAAAGATGTGCCTGAAAATTAAGCGTGCGAATGTAATAAAAGTCGCCTACAGTACCAAAGTTAAAGTCAGTACGAGTCAGGCATGCAGAGCGCTAACACCTGCAAACATGTGTTTCCTTCGACGATTGGGACTATCGATCAAGCATGGATGTGGAAATATTAAACATCGCAGAGCCGGCAGGGTTCGAAGACGTGATCACTAAGGCTGAGATCCACACTTATTCACCCTATCTTCCGGGCCCCTACATGCCTTCGTCCGAGGTCCGCATCCCAGTGCAAAACCAGGATATATACACAGCGCCATGTAACTCATATTTGCGCTTCCGGGGAACACTAACGAAGCCAGGCAATGCGCTTCCTGTGACGACTAAAATCATTAGAAACGGTATACTTCACATGATAAGTAGAATTGCGTATGAGCTGAACGGATGTGAAGTCGATGAAACACATAATGTGGGAATTACAGCCACCATAAAGAACTATCTGTCGTTAACGCATAACCAATTGTCTGCCGTCAAAATGGCGGGCTGGGGAATCGACGATTAATTTAAGGTCCCAGTCTATGCGAACGGGAAATTCGAAGTTTGTATTCCACTAGCTATGCTGTTGGGGTTCGCGGAAGATTACAAGCATGTAATTATTAATTCCAAGCAAGAGTTAGTTATCCACATGGCAAACATGCAAGCTGACGCACTACACGACACGGGAGCAGAAGCTGCAGCGCTAGCAATACACTCTATTGACTGGTTATTACCGCACGTGCAGGTCAACATGTCTGAACGCGTAAAATTAATGAAATATGCGGAAAAAGGAAGGAACGTAGATATTGCATTTCGTACATGGAGTTTAGAGACGTACCCGAGTATTCCTGTCTCCACGAGCGTTAATTGGAACGTTAAAACTAGTTTCATGAGTGAAAAACCGAGATATATAATTGTTGCGTTTCAGACAGGCAGGCGAAATGTTCTCAATACAGACTGCTCGAAATTTGATCACGTCAATATTAAGAACATTAAAATTTATTTAAACTCCGAGGCTTATCTGTACAGTAATTTGAACATTGATTTTACCAACGGTGCATATACGGTCCCTTATCAAATGTATGCGGACTTCCAGAGGTCGTACTATGGACAAACGCAGGCCCTTACACTCGAACCGAACACCTTTATGAACATGGCTCCCCTACTGGTATTTTATGTCAGTAAACAGGATGATAGAATTAAATCTGGTGTGGTGGACTGTAGGATTGAAATAACCACAGCGGTGAATTTTCCGCCCTCTACCCAGGCCTATGCGTTAATACTTCACGACAGACTCGTAACGTACAACGTGCGAGACAGGATAGTTAAAGTACTGACGTAAATGGCGACAATACCTAAGTCACTTCCCGACCGGCAGAATGTACGTGAACTTTCAGGGCTTTGTGTCTAAGCGAGGTTTCATTATAAAACGCATCTGCGTGGCATATGTCGATGGGCAAATAGAATCACGCACATTCTTACCGCCATTTCCATGGAACGAGCTGGACGTTAAAAGCAAAGTAACAAATATATGGATGGAAAAATACTATCACGGTATCAATTGGAGTGTGGATGATGTAGAATACGATAAAGTGCGAGATGTACTTAGCGCATTATTAAACGGGAGCGAGACTGTCTTCGTGGCTGGGCCGGAGCAGAAGCGTCATTTAAGCACCTATTGCGACACTAACCGAAATATCTGTGACCTCCAAACGGAGGAGGCTGGCTGCCCTTCGTTTCCAAGGTTGCGAGAACAATATATATAAAAAATCCTCCACGTGTGTACCGCATGCAGGCTCGGACGCACGTGTCCGTACCTGAACGCTCTGCTCTTAAGGTGTTGGAAGGGGGAAACTGGCTGCGAGGGTCAACTTATTGTTACAAAAACACCGTCCGGACCGATATAAATAGGACTGCCTGCGATGGGGGTAACTATAGCACTCGCCCAGTATCTACAACGGCAGCAGCACTAGCAATGGAAGGACTCCTCACCAAGCTTAACGGGATGGGAAAGTACACGGCGCTGTCAGACCTAGTCATAGGGAAGCTGTACTTAGCCTCCGATTTCCGGAGGACCGAGACTGCATATGGCAAGTGTGTCACATGCATGTTAGACGAAGAATTCCGCATCCGGCTGCCGACTCGGTACGTACAACTTATCACCGACGCCGATATGGTCAAGCTGAATACGTCCACAGTCCGATTTAGTTATGCGGGCATTAAGCCCATTGACCACGGGCTGTCTATGCACGCTGTTGAATTCTCTTAAAGCCGCTCCTAGCACACATATATATATATATATATAAATATTGTTACATAACCCCACCAACATCTCGGAAATTTCTTTTTATTTTAGTGTGTCTCACATATTTCACAATGTGGTCAACCCAGCGTCACTGCACTTAGTTCGTGGCCGTCTGTCTGCAACCATGCAAGCAACATTCGACCCGCTAGTCACGTACGAGGGTAAAGTCACGCTTGGCTACAGGAGAGTTCACTTCAAACCTCCCGGCCATCCTACCCAGGTAGAATGCTGTACCGGACTCGACCACTGGGCGTATCGTATAAATGAGGATAGTTTTCTCTCGGTACCGTGTAATGTAACGACATGTGCTGTATATCACCTAAGGCCTGGAATTACGCTGCCATGCTCACTTAGTACTCTGTTAACGCAAGCAGGCACCGAGTATATACACCAGGTTTGGTTTACTCGTGCAATAGCTTATGAACTTTGCGATGCTGCCACTGCTAGTGTAATTACCCGCTGGACAGAGTGCTGTACCGGCGACAGACATACGACCTGCATGAACAGAGGTAAAATTACTTGGACGTCTATGTGTTCTCCGTTAATGTGTGAGGCGTACCTGGCTACAATATAAGAAGGGACAAGTGTTTGAACCTGTCGCAGTAGACATTTGTGTATCATTCAGAAGAGAACTATCGTCCGTCATGTGCAATACATTTAACGTACGTGACTGTGTGACGTTTCTGCCGGAAAATGTGAACTTATACTCGAGTTACTTTATTGGTTATAGAAGAGTAGTGTTTAAACCTGAGCTGGGACACGAGCAAGTACAGATATGTGATGGTGACAATCATTTGTGGGGATACTACGACACCTGGGACAACTTCCACTGGGACATCCTGCCCTGCTACAAGTGCGAACAGTGTGCCGTCTTCAATCTCCGGCCAAACAGCGAGCTGCCTGAAAATGGACGCATACTAGCAACATGTGCCGAAATTGAAGATATTACCGAACTACGGCATGAACGCCTCCATGGGAGCACGAAATTGAACTATGTCCTGCATGATGTCAATACCGGCTCTGCCTACTGCTGGTCTGAAGAGTGCACAGGACACATACATACAACCACGCTGATAGACTGTGGTAGTAAATGGACTCTGCCATGTGCTGCTAAGGTATGTTGTGTCTTCAATTGAAATAACAATTGCTTCACTTTCTTCATGTACGTGTGTGTGTGTGGGAGGCCGTATATAAGTAATGCCTAAACAACACCAACAGCTGTTATATTGCAATGTAATGAAGAGTGAAGGTGGTACGGTGTCGGTCGATGGTGAACTGACTTGACGCAGCAAGTGTAAATGCTGCTGTCAGGCTGTGTACGATCTACTTGCACGCCTTCTCCTGCTATTGGTCAAAGCTCGTGTCGACGCTGTGTAGATGCTATATAAATGTACTGTTTACCTACCAGTCGACCTCGGTGTGCTCAAGATGAATGTGCCATTCCGTCCGGAGACCGCCTACAGCAGTATGATGCCTGGGGACGGCACCATNCGGTGTGCTCAAGATGAATGTGCCGTTCCGTCCGGAGACCGCCTACAGCAGTATGATGCCTGGGGACGGCACCATCACCTATAAACTTACCGCTGCAGGAGATCCAGCTGTCACAACTCCAGATGTACGCTCGTATAGTGAACAGTGTGACAGCATAGCACATTGGCTGTTTGCCCACACGCCTGTTTCCTACGAGACGTGTCAGCAGATGATCGACTGCAATGTATTGGGAGATGTGTAGTTCACAATATGTGAACAGACACCCCCTTGCCTTGTGGAGCGGAAGAAGTGATTACGCACGCTTTGCTACACGATACTATACGTGTTCACCTTCCCGACTATGTACCGACGCCAGAGACGCCTGTTCCTGCTGCTGCTGCCATGATGGAAGTTACCGCCCAGCCTCTGCCTGCTGCTGTCTCCAAACGTATGAAGAAGGGTTCTGCAGCGGTGATTGACATCACNCACCTTCCCGACTATGTACCGACGCCAGAGACGCCTGTTCCTGCTGCTGCTGCCATGATGGAAGTTACCGCCCAGCCTCTGCCTGCTGCTGTCTCCAAACGTATGAAGAAGGGTTCTCCAGCGGTGATTGACATCACCGGTGACGTCGTCCGGACGTCCGCGGCGTCCTCCAAACGTAAGAAGACTATGGCATCAGTGAAGGGCCCTCGACAGCGTGCGACACGCCCTGAACATAAGAAGCCAGCCGCTACCGCCTGCCTGAGTTGCGGGAACTCATCATCACTACGTGACGTGAGACATTTAACTGTTGCAGAGCGGAAAACCGTTCTGATACAGCTCTTCAATACGCTACTTGCAAAGGTGTAGTGCTCAAAGGTTTTTTTATTTGCAATGTTTTAACAATAATAATGTGCTTTTTACATCAATTAGAATTGTGTGTGTGTGACAATATGTGCTTTTAAATTTATAGTTATGGAGATGGGAGGTTATACAGAAAGCATTATTTATAATGTATTTAACAAAAAAAGGTTTTACTTATATATATTATAGGTCTCGTAATGTTTTTGATGTGTTCACGTAATGGAAAATGTGCATTGTGTTCGGCATAAAAGTAATTGAATGTTTATATATAATTCTTCGTACTTGATGTACGAGTGGGTGGCGTTCTTTCGCTTTCATTTGTAAAGTTATGGGTATTTTTTTTTTCTTAAAGTCCACAAAAGTTTTATTTGTTGTGGTTTTTTAACATAGAACCTTTTTTGCATATATTGTCCACATAATTGAAAACGAGCCTCGTGGTTTGCATAAAGTATTGAATGTGTGTGAGTGTTGGTTAATCACGACTGTTTTGTTAGCAAATGAACAAAGGAATTGTAATACCTATTTCTTCGTACTTGATTTTGTGTGTGTACCAACTGTCAATTACATGTTTTGGTGGTATTTATGCATAAGCACAATTGAAACATGATTTGTGTGTGTTTAACCTCAAACAATACCTTTCCTGTAAGGTGTAATCACACCATGTTGTATACCATTTTATGTAACAATATATGTGTGTGTGATCAGAAACTTGTGTAAGTTCTTATTGCCGAGTTTAGAGAATGTCTTGTCATAACAAAAAAATTAAAACCCCATGCTATTTTACAGTAACCTCAAAACACAGTACACAGACACATTACTGCTTGCCTATCACCAAGGCACAAGTCGTGGAAATGTATGTTCTGGAGACATCACACACACTTTGCTAGTAATTGAACACGCAAGTACATGCAAGTACTACCGTACTCTGTGTGCGTCAGGCCACGCCTGTCTTCCCCCCACCCCCCTACGTTGACTTCACAAGGCCAGTGACATAACTGCTTGCAGAGTTTCTCTGGGATGCGCTGCCTTTCACCATGTGTGATAGGACAGTATATATACCCCTCGGGAATGCTGTACTTTCACTTGTTGCCAGCTCCGGAACAGTACGTGTGACATACAGTTTAAGAACTCTACGCCAACATCCAGGGCTGCTGCTGTGCTCTGCACGTACTACAAAGCGTGTCCACGGCGCCACATCTGCTAACGTCACGCGCTACCAAGTGTCCATTCAGGGTAAGTGTTCTTCTATATCGTGTGTGTTGGTGAGTAGACATACATCAGGTAACCGCTCTAACGAGTGTGTTGTTGTTTATATCACTTGACAGCCAATGCGACCGCCCTTGCGTGTGTGTGTCTCGTAGTTTTAACAGCGACCTTCACGAACATGGAGTGTTCTATTCCAGAGCATTTATTTATTGGAGGGGCCATGTGCTGGTCTGTGGTATTAGACGTAATGTACACCCCCCACAGTCTTGTTTTTTTTTGTTCGCCCCTTGTCGAGAGGCCACATGCTGGGCGGCGGTACTAGCTGTAATGAACACTCCCCACTGTCTTTTTTTTTGTTTTCCCACTACACGGCCCTTAGCGGTGAAGTCGACCGGCTGACCGCTTCAGAACCGGTCCCTACCGAGCATTCTGTATACCTTACAGCATAATACTAATTGTGAACTTGACTCATATCTCGCATGCGTCTCCTGCAGGTTAAGGGCCTAGGTTCGAGACTCGTGAGGAGGAGGTGGCCTACCATTTCACTGTTTCCCTCCTTGTTCAACGCATCCCCTAGACGTAGGACACCCAGGGTCGAGAGCCGGTGAACTCACTTGCATGTTTTTTATATTTCCCACTCTATTAATATTGGTTTTATTTGTAATTTACCGAGCGTGTTGCGTGCATGTACTAGCCGTGCTGTTTTGTGTTTAACGTCACACACACACGTAGTATTTACGAACTAACCGGGAAACTGGGTGGGTTTGTTTCATAGGACATCACCACCACCACCACCACCTCCTACGCATAAACAGAGATGGAAGCTAATACTTCGTCACCAGCGTTGAGTCCTTCCTCTGCTGCATTGCCAACTCCCCCTCTTAATATATGTAGGCCCGCACTACAGTGTGGTTTCTGCGACCGGGTGTTTACGGATCGTTGGAATGGTTTGCGACACGAGCGTAATTGCTCTCTCAACCCATTCCGGCAGCCGGCCCAACATTTGTGCGTGCGGTGTGGACGCTCCTTCGCACATGCCGAACATCTCGTAGGGCATGAAACTGTATGTACAGGCGTGGTCCGACAGGTCACATCGTCCAACTGCGCGTTCTGCAATGAGGGCTTCGGGCGTTCTTGCGATGCCCGTCGCCATGAACGCACATGTTAGGCGAATCCCACAGTTCAACCATTGCAATGTGGGACCTGCGGCCAGCAGTTTACCAGAGCATATCACCTTCGTGCTCATAGTGCAAAATTCTCTGGTGCTGCTAACTCCACCTCCCGGCCGGCGAAGCGTGCACGAGTGGCAAGCCCGCAGCCAGGGCCGTCCCATGCTATTCAGGCTCTTGTGAGCGAGGGTAGCCTTCGTCGAGGCTTCACTGCCACTGGGGCTGGCGAGGGAAACTCACATGGGTTCGTGGAGGTGGAAAGCGCGTTCGCGGGCGTTATGAGAACATACATCGCGGAGAATACCACGAGGGATGCCGTAGACATTTGCGGCTACCTCGAGAGTATGAAATCTAATATCATTGGCCAACTCGAGCAGGAAGTCGAGACCCAGGGGGCGGTGAAATTTAATATATTTCTCGAGTGCGTTTATGGAAAACCGGAGCCGCACGACGACGAGGTAGATAGTCGTGCATTTAAGACGAAGAACGTGCCTGTATTTAATGTGGCTGACATCGAGGAGGCGGTGTCGGCCGCCATTTTAAAGATCTGTCACAAGGAGACTGTTTATATGGGGAAAGGCAGCGGGTGGACCCTCACTGCCGTGAAACGGGTCCAGTTACGCGTAAATAAGCTGGATCCCCTACGCGTCTCTTCGTACATCCCCTTGCCTGCAGGTTTCGCGGAGAAAAAGGCGCTCGTCAACCCGCACAACGCTGACCTGCAGTGCTTTAAATGGGCGATACTGGCACGTTTTGTGGAGGGGGTACATCGGGAGCGCGTCGACCAGCGTTACACCAGGCTGGAGACGCGCTTCGACTTTTCCACAGTCGATTTCCCCACCCCTCTACGTCAGATAGCAAGGTTCGAGAGAGCTAATCCGGGGGTTAGCGTTAATATCTACGCACTCGACGAGAATACGAAAGTAGTGCCGATACGGGTGACAGGTGAAGAACTGGCCCAGCACTTTGATTTGCTGCTGCTCACCACCACCACTGCGGAGGACCAGAACTCGCACTATTGTTACGTTACGAATTTCTCGCGACTGGTTCGTTCCCAGGTGACGCCACGCAGGGCTCATGTAGAGATCTGTAAGCGCTGCTTCAAGGCGTATGATAATCGCCCTCGCGTGACCGGGTTGTCGTGCGCCGAAACTCTGGCGGAGCACAGGCGGTATTGTAATGACCACGGTGCTGTTCGCGCAGACATGCCACAGCCCGCCGAGGACGGCAAGCCACCTGTGCTCAAGTTCCTGAATTACCAGAACGGCGATAAGGTACCTATAGTAGTTTATGCAGACTTCGAGGCAATGCTGGTGCCTGTGCAGACGTGTCAACCGAACCCGGACACGTCCTACATATATAGGTACCAAAAACACGAACCCTATTCTTTTGGCTTATACGTCAAGGTTGACAATAGTATCATTCCGGCCTCCAAGACCACCAGCCTACCCCCCGGTGTCACCATCTACACGGGCGAAGGTGCGTCGAAACGCTTCATGGAAGAGGTGGTTAGGATAGGACTCCTGGTGAAAGACATCTATAGTCGGTCTGAACCTCTGCGGGAACTCACGCTCGGGGAACAGGCCGGCTATGCTCTAGCCACTACCTGCTGCCACTGTTCTGGCATGTTTACCGACACCAACGGAAAGGTTCATGACCATGATCATTTCACAGGCAGTTTCATTGGGGCGTCGTGTAATAACTGCAACAAGCTTCGTCGTCGTCCCCAGAGACTGCCGATACTCTTCCATAACTTGACGTATGATGCCAATTTCATTATTAAGCAGCTTGGCTACGATACCCAGGACATATTTATCATTCCCCATACGGAGGAAAAGTTAATCACCTTCAGTAAGAGTTTGGGCGACAAGTTCACTATACAGTTTATCGATACGTATAGGTTCATGTCTGCCAGCCTGGCAACACTCGCGCAGAATCTGCCGTCCGGCGAATTCCACACAACATCTCGCTTCTTCACTGTAGAGCGCGAGCTACAGCTGGTGACCCGGAAAGGCGTCTTCCCCTACGATTATGTCAGCTCGTGGGAGAGGCTCGCCGAGCCAAGGTTACCTGCTATAGAGTCATTCTATAATAGGCTTACTGGGGGGAACGGCAGCGTGGAAGACTACCAGCACGCACAAACGGTCTGGGACGTGTTCGGCTGTCGCACCCTCCGAGACTATTCGGAGCTGTACTTGAAGACGGACGTGTTGATTCTGTGTGACGTCTTCGATAATTTCAGGGGGCTCTGTCTACACACATACAGTCTCGAGTGTATGCGCTATGTCAGTGCTCCCGGGTTCTCGTTTGACGCAATGTTGCGCAAGACGCAGGTGGAATTAGAGTTGCTCTGCGACTACGATATGCACCTGTTTATTGAGGCTGGTATCCGGGGAGGGGTGGCTCAATGTGTTAAGCGGCATGCAGTTGCCAATAATAAGCATATACCGGAAACGTATGATGCTAGCAAGCCATCTACCTACCTGCAGTATGTAGATGCCAATAATCTATACGGTTGGGCGATGTCCCTTCCACTCCCTTACGCCGGGTTCAAATGGACCGCCACGAACATCGATGTGATGAGCGTGCCGGACGACGGATATGTCGGCTACATACTGGAGGTAGATGTAGAATACCCTTCCGCTCTTCACGAAGCGCATTTGGAACTTCCATTCTTGCCAGTAAACGAGCGTCCCCCCGGGTCCAAACACACTAAACTCATGACGACCCTGGATAGCAAGCTTCATTATATCGTACATTACCGTACTCTGAAGCAAGCATTGGATCATGGGTTGCGGCTGAAGGCTGTTCACCGTGTCCTTCAATTCCAGCAGAAGGCGTGGCTAAAGCCGTATATAGACATGAATATGACGAAATGTCAGGCAGCCCCGAACACCTTCGAGAAGGACTTTTTTTAGTTAATGAATAATGCAACATAGAGCAAACTAATGGAAAATAAGCGCAAACGACAGCGTATGGAACTCGTGTGTAGAGAAGTTCGGAGGAAGAAATCGATTGCTAAACCTGCATTCAAATGCAGGACGATATACGGTGAGTCGTTGTCCCTAGTCAAATTATGCCAATAAAGCGTAAAATTTGACAAGCCCATATACGCTGGGTTTGCTGTACTCGACTTGTCAAAGACCCTCATGTACAGATTTTCCTACGACGTCATGCGAGCGCGGTATGGGAGCAGTGTCAGTCTCTCTTATATGGATACAGATTCCTTTATTATGGAGCTCGACTGTGCTGACTTTTACAACGACCTCGCCTCTGACCCGATGCTCATGTTGGAGTTCGACACTAGCGGCTACCCTCTAAAACCCATCCCTGCTATNACGACCTCGCCTCTGACCCGATGCTCATGTTGGAGTTCGACACTAGCGGCTACCCTCTAAAACCCATCCCTGCTATTCTTCAGTCAACTCCAGGGTGATTGGAAAGTTTAAGGATGAGTGCGCGGGTAACGCTATGGTTAAGTTTGTCGGGTTGCGGGTGAAGCTGTATGCATACCATTGCCAAAATACGGTAGTGAAACCCGCGAAGGGGATACAGAGGTGCGTAGTTGATAACATGTTAATGTTTGACGATTATCGGCGCATTCTTTTGGCCCAGCGCTGCATGAGAGTACAGGTCGGTAGTATTCGTTCGTACCATCACGAAGTTTACACCGAGCGCGCGAACAAACTAGCGCTTTCGTGGATGGACGACAAACGGAAAGTCCTGGATGATGCCATTCATACCGTCCCCTATGGTTATCAGCCCTAAAAAGAAAAACAGCTCTGGGTCAGGCCTATGTAGTTATGTACATATGTCGTCTCGGAGAGAGTGTTATTTCTCCCAGCGTGTACTGGAAAACTTACAGGAGTCTTCGTATTCCGCTTGTCAGATATATTGCTGAGGGTTTTTTTTTGGTAGCCATATTTCTCGATAAGCATGCTGTAGCGCGTGCAAATGTGTTGCAGGCTTGCAAGGTGTGCTGCCTGGTAGTCTACTATAGCGCGTTCAAGAGGTATGTTCCTAACATTGTCAGGTAGATTATCAGTTTGTTTCCTGCAGTATACTGGAGCTCGTGCAAGACCGGATGGCTTGCCAGGTATACTATTTTTTTTGGCCTACGCACTGTCTGATTCGGTGTACTGTAGCCCTTGCAAGGGTTGCAATCTTCTCCTGATACACTTGGTGGTAACACGCTGGAGCGCAAGCAAGTGCTAATCTTACTTGCCAGGCCTGTAACCAGCACGTCCTGTACATGTTTTTTTCTTTTTCTCGGAGGTATACTGGAGCACATGCAAGCCGTTGTCGCCTTGCCAGGTATACCAACAATCATGTTTTTCACAACATGCTGTATAACATGCTAATTTTTTACGTATGTAAGTGTACGTTTGTCAGCCGATGTCAGCTTGGCGTACGTTTTGTACGTCATCCATTCTTGATAACCTTATGCTACTGCTCTATATATTGTCACTTATGTGACCCCAACTTTCTCCACACGAGATATTCCTGCTAGTGATATATATATTGTCATGTCTGTGACTCCATCTATCTCTTGGTTCCAACCCCCCAGATGTCCTCCCGAGATGTTCATCACCACCTTGGCACGCTTGTTTTGTTTCATGCTTTGTTTTGTACAGCTCCTGTTTTGTTGTTACTTTCAGTCGTCTTGTGACGTTACTTTAACGTGTGGTGGTTTCCACCACCATACTACTACTTCTTTTATCAATTCCATTTGTTCATATTATTATTGTTATTTTTGTCATGAATGTGTGTGTGGCTTTATCCACCATACTGCTAATTGTCACACATGTGACTCCTTCTATCTTTTGTCCCACCCTCGCACGGTCTCGATATCACACTGTAGTGCTCTTCTCTACATTTTTTTAAATACAATTATTTTCCCACTATCTAAAGAACTCGCTTTTCCACTGGCTGCAGCGTTGTAACCAGCCTGTACACTATATTTGTTATGTTGCCAATATATATTTTATATATATATTGGTAGTGTCATAGGAATAGTGTGCTGCCCGGTTCCAAGCCCGGGGCCCATCTACATGGTTATGCCATGTCGATGGTAATTGGGAGGACAACGCAGCATAAGGTAAGTGTCGCTAGGCCAGGATGTGTGACGCAGGCGCGATCGCACATGTGTGTAAGTATGCTGCTGCTGCTTGGAGGGGGGAATGTGGGTGTGTGATTGTAGGAATTATATATTTATATATATTTATATTTATATATGTATAATATTTTTGTCNTTTTGGGAATGCGGGAGCATGAAGTTGTGCTCTACCCATTACTTCACTGTGGCACCCCCCTTGAAT
The DNA here is from genome assembly GCA_002778355.1 of Clitarchus hookeri. Lineage (NCBI taxonomy): Eukaryota > Metazoa > Arthropoda > Insecta > Phasmatodea > Phasmatidae > Clitarchus > Clitarchus hookeri. The sequence goes on along the minus strand of NQII01000886.1, from coordinate 239,953 downwards.
GCATAACGTCTCGAAGCTATGTCCCCTGGCTGCATCTCTGTTGGGATTCGTCGGTGCATGATTGCAAGAGAGTGGAGTTGCGCTCTACCCATTGCTTCACTGCGGCACTCCCCTTGAATGCCAGAACATGACGTCACGACTCCGAAGCTATGTCCTGGCTGCGTCTCCCAAAAGAGACGCAGCCATAGGTGCGGGAATGCGAGAGCGTGAAGTTGTGCTCTACCCATTACTTCACTGCGGACCCTTTCCTTTGGAATGCGTGAGCGTGATGTCCCCGAAGCTCTCTGTTTGGAGCCGCCGGTGCGTAAATGCAAGAGCATGAAGTTGCGCTCTACCCATTGCTTCACCGCGGCACCACTTGAATGCTAGCGTCATCTTCGGGAGCCACAACCAACATGGCTGACCCCTTGGCGTCGGCTTAGGGAGCCTCCATGAACCAACATGGCCGCCAGGGAATGTGCGAGAAAAATAATTTTGTGGAACTTTTGAAAAGTTTAAACTTTTCAAAAGTTAAATCTATATTTTAAAATATTTAATCAATATTTTGAAATATTATATCATACTTTTCAATTGGTTATTTTGAAAAATTAATTTTTGAAAATTGATTTTGTGAAAAAATAATTTTTTAAAAATAAATTTTGCAAATATTTGCACATTTTTTTGCACATTTTGGCACTGGCCGCCAAGTTGGCCGCCCCAGAAGCGGAATGCAAACACATGAAGTTTATCATTTCCTTACCAAGCTTCGGTGTCCCTGCACCGACGCTGTATCTGAACATACCAAATCATACTACTTATATTGCAATGTTTGCATGACTTACTGCAGCAAAACATTTTGTCTTCAAACTTCTATAATAATACAGCTGTGTCAGAACAGCTTACTTCGCGTAAAGAAACATTCTAGAATCTAACATTAACAGTGTTCAGTCAGTGTTCATAATACATAGATCAGTTGCAGCAGGATGCTTGCGAGCACTGTTAATGACATAATCACACACCTCCTGAACATCTGCAGCTATTACAGTGTTCTATTTATTGGCTATGAGCGCAAATTCGCGGTTTTTAGGAAAGTAGCTATGACCCCTTATAAGAAACAAATGTGCAACTTTCTTGAAATGATTGACGACATGGACCAAACAGTATATAAATATCACCATTGTTTTATTTTTATTCTGACTAGGACATCCGCCACTGACCATAACTAGTTCATCTGGCTTATTTTCATGTGGTATATTGTTCATGTGTATATCAAAAGCATGGAAGTAAATTCGTTAGGTCCATTTATTCCCTCATGTTCACAATAACGGTAAATTGCAACAGAGGAATCCCCTATATTGTGAATGCCAAAAACTGGTCGGCACGGGGCGACATGAAAACCAACAGAGTCACTGAGGTGAATCTAGGCCAGCAGCGCGAATATAAGGTGCGGACACACGAGGTCGGGGCTTCTGCGTCATCTGGCTGCCGGAGCCAGCAACCCCAGGAACTGGCGAGGGCAGGCATTAGTGAGAGCCCTCGTACGAGAACCGTCTTCTAGACATCCAATCAGTGGTGAGTGCAATACTGTCGTGAGTGTGAGAAGGGCCGCAGTGGTTAGAGACAATCTCTAATTGTCAGTCACATAGCTTAAAAGAAGCAGAGCCTTGGGCTGCATAACTTATAAGAGATTGAGGCCATTATAGTGCAATATCATATTGTATATACGGACAACTTCTAGAGTGATTTTGACTTGTAAAAAATCTCATACTATCATACTTAGTTGCTTATTGAGTTTACGCTCCTACCAGTTAAAGTAACACCTTATCACTGTACCACGTTGTCTAACTAAGGTAAGGCAGTAACATTGGTGGAGGCGCCGGTCTTTTCTAGCCTCTTGCAGCCAAGTTAAATATAGGTATTAGCGAAGTTCGTTTTCATGGTCTCGCAGTCAGAAGTTTTGCTTATCTAACCACAACGCTACTTTGCTATGTAGTGCGTTTTGCGTGTAGCCTCTGGCTTCACGGTCTTGCAGCCAGAGGATTTAGTAGCAAGAGATCTGTCTGCCACCTTCCTTAGTAGTATTCTTAGCAGGTTGTGTGATTATGCATGAAAGTGGGGACACTAGCAATTGAATGGTGTGCTGTGCAGTGTTAAAATTCATTAACTACTTGTCAGCAAATTATAGTGCATGCCCAACTGTAAGAAACGCTTTCACTTATATAGTAGACCAGTGACTAGACGGGACATAATTGCCAAAATTAGTTCACCTTAGACAATGAAAAGTTACGAAAATCATTGAAACTATAATCTAGTGCCTGCGACAATATAAATTTTATGAGTATCTAAAATAACATTTTCTGCTATAGTGTCATGGTATAGTGCAGTGTGGTATTATATTCTTTCANAATTTTATGAGTATCTAAAATAACATTTTCTGCTATAGTGTCATGGTATAGTGCAGTGTGGTATTATATTCTTTCATCATTCAAACAGTGAAATATGCATTTTATGTTAAACATTACCGTAATCTCATCAGGCCTATGGGAATTATAGTTTTTAATGAGTGGCAAAAATAAGCCTGTTTCATCTACTGTCAAAAAACTAGTAAAAACTGTTACCATATATTTATCAGATGCTAGACGCGCTGTATGATGCAGGGACAAAGATGCACAATCAGGAATACTAGACGGAACACAAAATGAGGCAGGAAGTACATCAGCAGACGATACTGGCAGTTTCGCCACTAAACGAAACGAGGTTCTGACTTATCCACTTCCTACCTACGAAATTGATCAAATATCGACTCACAGCTACGCAAATTCCGCACATGTTACATAAAAACCACGCGGCCATACGTCCATATACAGCTTTCACCAATTAACATTAGCAACTTCAGCCAGGTGTAAGACCTACAGCTCATCCTCCAGTTGTATGTTTCCACCTATATATCTCGTGGACATGCGTCGACTCCTTCCCTCTTACCGTCCATGTGGCTGTGATCAGTCCATGTGAGCGGTTCCTCGGAAGTTTTTACCGAGGACTACATATTAAGAAGATTTTTATTTAAATGTTTTAAGAGTTTTTTNTGAGCGGTTCCTCGGAAGTTTTGACCGAGGACTACATATTAAGAAGATTTTTATTTAAATGTTTTAAGAGTTTTTTGCCACAATGATTATCCCCGTAAGATTTTCTGCACACGACATTTGCAAGCAACAGCTGCTTAAGAGGATGATAAATTTCCAACATTGAAAACCCATGTACCAAAACGAGCCAAATACATAATAATATTGACTCAAACAGGTAAGCTACACCGAAATTTCTTGACGCTACTAAGATGTGCAGTCACTCAACACTTTAGGTGGCAAGATTTCAGCTGTGGAAAAGAAAATTTATGATGTGGGAGAGCAAGTTGGCACCCGAGCTCTTGCCAGTCNAATGATGTGGGAGAGCAAGTTGGCGCCCGAGCTCTTGCCAGTTTCGCTGCTAAATTAGACGATCATCCCAATACCAAGACCGCGAGTGACGCCGTGCTAGCCATAATAAGTAAGAAGCTGGAATCGAACCTCGACGCTGTCAGTACGATGTCCGCTATGGCGAATACTCATTTTCAGACTTTGACTGACGATGTGCGGAGCTGCTGGGAAGCAAGTTTCCTGCCATTGAGGCACAGCTCCTTGACATGGGCGAACGCGTTGACTACAGAGCTCTTACTACCCTGGCAGCTACATTGAAGGATCAAGTACTTGTAGAGAACGAGGGTGCTGGCAAGCTGGCTGTTATGGAAGCCAAGCTCACTGCCGTGGAGTCGAAGCTCGGACAGGTCGATGTTGAGGTTTTTGCCAACCTTTCTGCTAAACTAGTCGAGCATCTTAATATACCGAGCAGAGGTGCGGGCACGCCGAACACATTGCGTACACAGCTAGAGAGTGTGAGCAATAGCTTGGAAACGATACTCAGCTCTGTATTCGAAGGAATGACTAATTGACTTTTTACACATATGGTCGAGGAACTTGATAGTCGTTACGAAGCTTTGAGTACGGGACTCACAGATATTGAAGAACTTATAAGATGCAGGATTATTCGTTATTTAAATTACCTCTCGCATGGACGATGAAAAATGGACACATTGCGAGCATGTGCATACTGCAGTCCTCCAGCAACTCAATACGTTTGAAGATAAAATTGTCCATCTGATTGTGTGTAGAGCCATTGTGTATTATATATAGTTTGAACATTTCACTTATTATTTTAGTATAATGTCTGCTGCCGTCGAGGATTTACGTGTCATTGCAATTGTGCGTCATAAGTATCTACTGGCCAAGCGCGCTCATATGGAGTGTGATGCCGTATTGGAAGAGGCCTTCTGTCTGCTCACATCTCGGTTGGATACTTTACAGAGGCAAACTGTTCCCCCTGTCGGCGTGAAGACTGAACATTCCGGCGAACTANTACATCTCGGTTGGATACTTTACAGAGGCAAACTGTTCCCCCTGTCGGCGTGAAGACTGAACATTCCGGCGAACTAAAGCTATTTCCGGATGATACTGTGGACGATAATGATGATGATGATTTGTCTTTAGCTACATGGAAACACAAAAAAGATGGTTCTCAATTACGCTCGGCTGTAGTTCGTAATTATCTCTCTTCGTACACGACAAGGTTTAATGATGGCATGAATGGTGTTTATAGATGGAATAAGAAATTGTACTTGGGGAAGACACAAATTTTTTTGCTATCCAATAATTTTATACAGATTGACAATGAAGCAATACAGGCGTCTCTGGGCCTCTACGAGCTCTTGTTTAAGCGATGTCCCAGCGAGTTCATGCGAATGGCACTTCAGCAATACAAGAGATTACTTAGCCTCACAAGTGCACATTTGACTGACAATGATGCAACCAGCAACACATATAAGGATAAGACACATCCGAAATTCGACATTGTTGCCAAGCTGTTTCCAGACGTCGGTGTAGCTTGCGGCTCGGGACTGGCTCGAATTTTAATGGGAGCAGTCATCTCGAGTATGTGTTCTGGGACGATGTGAAGGAGCTTGTATCACGTCTATGACTGCTCGTCGTGTCTCAACAGGCTGGCAATCATTCACACATGAATAAGATTGTGAATATTGTGGAAGAATAGCGTGAAGGTAGATACATGTACTGACAATATTACGTATGCAGATCACCGCTGAGCTTCACCGACCTGCACAGCGCAATTACCGCCGGCGAAGAGTACTCGTCTTTGGACTTTGTGATTTGTACCAAGCTGACCTGGTGGAAATGATTCTGTATGCTTCTGTTAATAAGGGCTACAGATATATGCTGACTGTAATAAATTGTTTGAGCAAATATGCATGGGCTGTCCCCATTCACCAGAAAAGCGAGACTGGCGTTCCTAACACAATGAAGACAGTTTTACAAGATAAGGGACCGCCTAAAAATATGCAGACTGATCTTGGCAGAGAATTCTACAATACGGCCTTCTGTTCACTAATGGGTGCAAATAAGATTAATCACTATAGTACACATGGTGATAAGATGACCTCCATCGTGGAACGATTTAAACGGACTCTGAAGACTGTCATGTGGCATGAGTTTTCGGCACGAGGTAGTTACATTTGGCTGGATATTCTCCCTCGTCTGATTTCCGACTACAATGGCCGAGAGCACCAGACCATCCACATGCGGCCAGCGGACATTAAGGACGATTCTTTACTGACGACTGTGTTTAAACANGCCGAGAGCACCAGACCATCCACATGCGGCCAGCGGACATTAAGGACGATTCTTTACTGACGACTGTGTTTAAACAAGTGAAGAGATTGGACAGGCGCAAGGCTAAAGCAAAGATTGGTGACTATGTTCGTATTTCACATCTCAAATCACTTTTTGCAAAATTTTACATGACGAATTGGTTTGTCAAGGTTTATCGCATTGACAAGATTCACCATTACGAACCAAGGACCTATGAACTCATTGGTCTGAATGGTGACAAGCTAAAGGGAGGATTTTATGAACAAGAGATTATGCTTACACAGTTTCTACACGCCTGTTTGGTCGAGAGGGTGTTACATTGCAAGGGTAATCGCCTATTCGTTAAGTGGGCGGGCTTACACCCTCGACATAACAGCTGGGTCCTAAAATCTGCACTTTCTGATGTGTAATTTTTTTCCTGCATGAGTTGTGTATGTACTATAATTGAATGTNGCCGAGAGCACCAGACCATCCACATGCGGCCAGCGGACATTAAGGACGATTCTTTACTGACGACTGTGTTTAAACATGTGAAGAGATTGGACAGGCGCAAGGCTAAAGCAAAGATTGGTGACTATGTTCGTATTTCATATCTCAAATCACTTTTTGCAAAATTTTACATGACGAATTGGTTTGTCAAGGTTTATCGCATTGACAAGATTCACCATTACGAACCAAGGACCTATGAACTCATTGGTCTGAATGGTGACAAGCTAAAGGGAGGATTTTATGAACAAGAGATTATGCTTACACAGTTTCTGCACGCATGTTTGGTCGAGAGGGTGTTACATTGCAAGGGTAATCGCCTATTCGTTAAGTGGGCGGGCTTACACCCTCGACATAACAGTTGGGTCCTAAAATCTGCACTTTCTGATGTGTAATTTTTTTCCTGCATGAGTTGTGTATGTACTATAATTGAATGTNTTGGGTCCTAAAATCTGCACTTTCTGATGTGTAATTTTTTTCCTGCATGAGTTGTGTATGTACTATAATTGAATGTTCCTACATGCATTGTGTAAGTGATTCTTGATTTCCGCCAGGCCGGAGCACACACAGAGCTGAGTCGGGTGGATTGCCTGGGACCATGGTTTCATGTCATGACAGGCAGACGTGGAGGAAAAGTTGTCTCCTCCGGACGCTGCCCGCTCGCCCTCGGGCGGTTCACCAGTTACATGGTGTGTGTGTGGTCAACATGCTTACAAAAATCCTTGCTGAAGCCTTCTAGCAAGGACGACATAGAGAACTTCATCCTCACAGAGTCAAGTCAGCTGGGGATGTCCCTAACTATAAATACATATGTGTGTGTGGCAATACCTCCATTGAACTGATATGTAAACTCCGACACTTATATCAAACAATAATGTCCAGGTTCGAGGGCTGGTAAAGTTGAAGGTCAAAAAACATATAAAGTAGATGAGAAGATAAATATTTGTATAAGTATACNGGTTCGAGGGCTGGTAAAGTTGAAGGTCAAAAAACATATAAAGTAGATGAGAAGATAAATATTTGTATAAGTATACTGTAATGCACCATGAGAGTAAGATCAAGAGAGGACATGGTCTGGTAAATGCGTTGATAACAACTTCTCTTTCAAAGCACACATTCCAAGATATATATATTGTGGTCCAGGTACGCGACTAGCGCTAAGATTGAAGCGAGGTGACATCACTGTCAATTCGTTGGACGACACATGCAAGGAACACGATATTGCCCACGTGAAAATTGCAAGCTTGAAGATAGGCATGCGGCCGATACCATTCTAGCAGATAAAGACCAATCAATAGTGGGTTCGCCCAAGTCGAAACTCGGCGAACGTTTAGCTGTGTGGGGAGTGTCCAAGATTATGAAAACTAAAGTCAAGAGGCAAGTGGGTTTGAAGTTTGTTGGCAGAAGGATGAAGAAGCATAGAGGTAGGAAACCACACAAAGTAGTAGGGAAGCATGGAGGTATTTTACTCTTCATTTACCGGCGCTAGGCATTCTCGGCAGTCTTATCGGGGGTTCGAGTGGTATTGCTAGAGCGGTGAATACGGCGAAGGAGGAAAACAAACGGCTATTGGAGACATTGCGACATAATAGGAATATAAAGGCGCTTGCCAGAGGTAAAAAAATGGTGGCGGACTCTATCTCCTTCCTTACCGGCCGGTAGCTGGCGGCAGCAGCAGGAGAAAGCCAGTACATCGGAGAATGAAACGCTCTTAAGAACCCTACCTAATCGCTCGCTCACCTACATCGACATACAAAAGTTTGCATGAAAATTAAAAATAAGTAATTTCCGAGGTGTGTTCATGCATGATCGCGTACCGCACTACACACGGCGGGTGGAGTAAAGTATAGTAAACCTAGATACAAGCACCAGGCCGGGAACTCATTGGACAGCATATAGAAAGAATGGCAAAACGGTCGAATACTTTGACAGTTATGTTAACTTAAGGACCACACCAGAACTGAAAATTTATTTGGGAGGGGCGCAAATATATTTTAATCACGAGGCAGAGCAACAGCCATGAGAATGGAACTATAGACATCTATGTCTGCTTTCCTTGCAAGATTGTTATATACTTAATGGAGACATACTAGGTGTAAGCATCAGTCATGTCTGTAACCCTGATCGTGTTGGGCAATAGCTCGGAATTGCATTTTGTACACTTCCCCCCACTCACCCTGAATTGTGTGTGGTCCATGGGGGTGATAGATTTTCAAACTTACTTCTCAGTACCGAACATAGATGAACGCAATTGTATGTTTTGTTACATTAAGGAAGACAGTAAGAGAGGGAAGGTACCTATATCTACAGGTTCGTATAATATCGAAGACATAAGCGAGTACCTTAAACGAGGGCTGAGGGTGGAGGATGTGATGTTAGTGCTGCACGGTAATGCAAATACACTACACAGCGAGATGTATTGTACTGCCCAGATAGACTTCACGCAAAGCGATACGCTAGCCTCCATACTAGGTTTTGAGAATGTAAAATACGAGGCGAATTAACCACACGAATCTACACTGTCGGTAAACATCTTCTCCATGAACATTATAAGAATAAACTGTAATTTGGTTAGCGGATCGTATCTCAACAGCAAGTCGAGTCAGACACTTCACCAATTTTCCGCGTTGGTGCAACCAGGCTTTAAGCTGGTGAACATACCGAAGACACCCATTTACATTCCAGTCATGATGAAGAATGTACAGGAAGTCATAGTCTCTATCGTGAACCAAGACAGTCGTTTGATTAATTTCTGAGGCGAGGATATAACAGTTCGCATACCTTCAAAGAAAGATGGGACTGAAATTTAAGCATGAAAAAGCAGTAAAATATGCTTACCATGCCAAACCGAACGTCAGTACGTGTCGAGCATGTAGAGCGCTAACATCTGAAAATGCTCGTTTCCTTAGAAGATTGGGACTGACGCAAGTATGGACATGGAAATATTAAACGTGGCAGAGCCAAAAGGGTTCGAAGACGCGATCACCAAGGCAGAAATCCACACTTACTCGCCCTATCTGCCAGGCCCCTACGTAACCTCGTCCGAGGTTCGGATCCTGGTGGAAACCCAAGATATACACACCGCCCCATGTAATTCGTATTTGAGGTTCTGAGGAACTCTAACAAAGGCAGGTAACGACCTACCACCGACAACAAAAATCATTAGAAATGGTATACTGCACATGATAAGTAGAATCGCGTACGAACTGAATTGGTGTGCAGTAGATGCTACAAGAGATGTTGGAATCATGGCTACCATAAAGAACTATCTCACATTGATGCATAACCAATTGCCGGCGGCCAAAATGGCAGGCTGGGAGATCAAAGAGGACTTTAAGGTCCCCGTCTATGCCAATGGTAAATTTGAAGTATGTACTCCACTAGCCATGCTGTTAGGGTTCGCCGAAGACTACAAGCATGTAATTATTAATTCAAAGCAAGGGTTAGTTATTAACATGGCTAACGTGCAAGCGAACACACTCCTGGACACTGGCGCAGCACCGGAAACTGCAGTGCTGTCCATACATTCTATTGACTCGTTACTGCCCCATGTACAGGTAAACATGACAGAACATTAAAATGAATGGAAGGAACATCGATATTGCGTTTCGTACATGGAGTTTAGAGACATATCCGAGCGTACCTGACTCCATGAGAGTAAATAGGAATTTTAAAACTAGTTTCATGAGTGAAAAACCACACTACATAAAAGTCATGTTTCAGACAGGCAAATGGAATGTTATCAATTTGGACTGTTCGAAATTTTATCATGTAAATATTAAGAACGTTAAAATTTTCTTCAACTCTGAGGTTTACCTGTATGGAGATTTAAACATTGATTTTACAAACGGCATGTATATGGTACCATATCAAATTTATGCTGACTTTCAGAGATCCTACTATGGACAAACACAGGCCCCAATGCTGGAACCGAACGCGTTTATGAACACAGCACCCCTACTAGTGTTTGATATTAGTAAACAGGATGATAGAATAAAATCAGGTGTAGTGAACTGTAGGATTGAAATAACCCCCTCGGNCAAGGGTTAGTTATTAACATGGCTAACGTGCAAGCGAACACACTCCTGGACACTGGCGCAGCACCGGAAACTGCAGTGCTGTCCATACATTCTATTGACTCGTTACTGCCCCATGTACAGGTAAACATGACAGAACATTAAAATGAATGGAAGGAACATCGATATTGCGTTTCGTACATAGAGTTTAGAGACATATCCGAGCGTACCTGACTCCATGAGAGTAAATAGGAATTTTAAAACTAGTTTCATGAGTGAAAAACCACACTACATAANCCGAGCGTACCTGACTCCATGAGAGTAAATAGGAATTTTAAAACTAGTTTCATGAGTGAAAAACCACACTACATAATAGTCATGTTTCAGACAGGCAAATGGAATGTTATCAATATGGACTGTTCGAAATTTGATCATTGAAATATTAAGAACGTTAAAATTTTCTTCAACTCTGAGGTTTACCTGTATGGAGATTTAAACATTGATTTTACAAACGGCATGTATATGGTACCATATCCAATTTATGCTGACTTTCAGAGATCCTACTATGNCCAATTTATGCTGACTTTCAGAGATCCTACTATGGACAAACACAGGCCCCAATGCTGGAACCGAACGCGTTTATGAACACAGCACCCCTACTATTGTTTGATATTAGTAAACAGGATGATAGAATAAAATCAGGTGTAGTGAACTGTAGGATTGAAATAACCCCCTCGGNGTGTTTGATATTAGTAAACAGGATGATAGAATAAAATCAGGTGTAGTGAACTGTAGGATTGAAATAACCCCCTCGGAGAATTTCCCAGACTTCACTCAAGCTCACACTTTAATAATTCACTGCAGACTAGTTACATACAATGTACTCGACAGAGTAGTTAAAATACTAATGTAAATCACAACTATAGTCCATTCACCATCCGATCGTCATAATATATGTGAACTTTCAGGGCTGTGTGTCACTGCATGGTTTTATTATTAAATGTATCTGTATAGAATATGTTGACGGGCATACAGCAACAAGTACATTCCTACCTCTGTTTACAGGGCCTGCGTTCGACAGGAAAAGTAAGGTGACAAATATATGGCTGGAAAAACACTATCATGGACTCAAATGGGGCGAGGGTGATATAGAATACGATAAAGTGCGAGATTTACTTACCTCAATGTTAAACGAGGACAGTACAGTCTTCATGGCCGGCCCGGAGCAGAAGAGGCAGTTAAGCTTCTATTGCACCCCGAAAATAAAACTCTGTGATCTACAGAGAGAGTATGACTGTCCTTCGTTTAGAAAGTTNTAAGCTTCTATTGCACCCCGAAAATAAAACTCTGTGATCTACAGAGAGAGTATGACTGTCCTTCGTTTAGAAAGTTGAAGGTGCGGTTCGTAAAAAATATCGAACATGTGTGTACTGCATGAAGACAGGACCGAGTGTGCCCGTACTTGAACTCACTTTTGTTAAGGATGTGGACCCACAATGGGGGGGAGGAGGAGTGATATTTTTGAACATCTGCCATTATAAATAGCGCACCTGCGAGNGGATGTGGACCCACAATGGGGGGGAGGAGGAGTGATATTTTTGAACATCTGCCATTATAAATAGCGCACCTGCGAGGAGGGGAACCACAGTACTATACGTCATCTTCTTCGTGGACGGACTTACTGCGAAGCTGGAAAGTAACACTCAGTATGGGGCGCTGTCGGACCTTGTAGTCGGAAATCTGTACATGGCATCAGATATCCGGAGGCCAGAGACAACTTATAGCAAGTGAGTGATGTGTCTGCTAGGTGCAGAGTTTCGCATCAAACCAGCTTCGCGATACATTCAACTTATCACCGACGATGCTATGACTAAGCTTAACGTTGCTACAGTTCAGATTAGCTATGCCGGCATCAGGGATATTGGCGATGGTAAGACAATGCATGTAGTTGAGTTTTCATAAATGTGGAAGAAAAACTTGCTCTCTCTCTCTCTATTACATCACTTCAGTCAGTCATGTATACAACATTCAACCCGCTAGCCAAGTATAAAAGTGGTGTGACGACCACTAACGACACATTCACTTCAAACCGCCCAGCCAGCCAATGCAAGTGGAAAGTTGCAATGGACTTGAACACTGGGTGTGTCAAAACGACGAGAACTGTCTTCTCCCGGTACCATGCAGTGTTGTTTTATGTGCAGTATATTACCTGAGGCCGGACACGAAGCTGCCTTGTTCCATCAGCGCTATGTTAGTTCATGCAAGCGAAGAAAATATACGACAGGCATGGTTTACTCGCACAATTGCATATGAACTATGAGGAGCCAACAGCAGTGATATNTGCATATGAACTATGAGGAGCCAACAGCAGTGATATAATTAACCACTGGACCAAGTTCTGTACAAGTGACAGTAATACAACCTGCATGAAGCTAGGAACAATTACATGGAAAACGATGTGTTCACCATTAACATGTGAAGTTTACCTAGCAACAACAATATAAGAAGAGAAGAGTATTACACCCAGCCCGCAGTCGACATCAGTGCATCATTCAGTAGACAACTAACGCCACCACCATGTGGAATACATTTGACATACGTGACTGTGTGGAATTTCTGCCGGAAGAAGTGAACTTTTATGTAAAACNACAACTAACGCCACCACCATGTGGAATACATTCGACATACGTGACTGTGTGGAATTTCTGCCGGAAGAAGTGAACTTGTATGTAAGATNTGGAATACATTTGACATACGTGACTGTGTGGAATTTCTGCCGGAAGAAGTGAACTTTTATGTAAAACACTTTATCGGGTATAGGAGAGTGGCGTTTAAACCGAAGCTTGAACACGAGCAACTGCAGGTATGTGACTGTGTAAATCACATGTGGGGCTATCACGATGCTTGTGATAATTTCCACTGTGAGATTCTACCCTGCTACAAGTACGATCGGTGTTCCATCGTTTATCTCCGGCCAAACAGCCAGCTACCTGCAAATGGACAAATTCTTGCAGAACGTGTTGAATTTGAAGATATTACCGAACTACGTCACGAGAACAGGAAAGTGGACTTTACCCTGCGAGATGTAGATACTGGTTCAACATACCGATGGACTGAAGAGTGTACATGCCACATACACATGACCACGCTGGATGACTGTGGCAGCAAATGGGTTCTACCCTGCTCGGCGTAAAGTATGTTGTGTATATAATTTAAGAAAAAACTACGATTTCCTCATGAATGTGGGAGCAGCGCCGACCAGGACATGTAAAGTATATAAGTGAAATTTTTTTTTTAAATGTCTACATCGTGAATTCTGAAGGACCAGACATCACGATGGTCGAGGGAGAACTAACATGTCACAGCAAGTTCAAGTGTTGTCAGGTTATTTATGACCTTATTGCATGCATTCTTCTGCTATTGACCGCAGCTCTGAAGTAGTGGTGGTGGTGATGTCAGCTAGAGAGAACTGTATATATAAGACGCGTGTATCCTGTCAGCCAGCCGCAGTGAGCTAGCAACGAGATGAACGTGCCATTCATCCAGAGGCTACCTACAGCAGTGTAACGCCTGGTAACAGCAGTGTTACCTATCAAGTTGGCGACATGGCAGAGCTGAGAACCTACAGTGAAGAGTGTGATGGNCGCCTGGTAACAGCAGTGTTACCTATCAAGTTGGCGACATGGCAGAGCTGAGAACCTACAGTGAAGAGTGTGATGGCATTGCGCATTGGCTGCATGCCCACAATCCTACAGCTAACGACCACTGCCAGCAGATGATCGACTGTGGTGTGCTGGGGAGATGTGTTGTTCATAATATGAGAACAAACACTCCCCTACCATGTGGGGCGGACGAGATGTAACACATGCNCTGGGGAGATGTGTTGTTCATAATATGAGAACAAACACTCCCCTACCATGTGGGGCGGACGAGATGTAACACATGCTATGTTGCATGATGCAATATGTGTACACCTCCCCGACTAAATGCTGCCAGAGTCTTCAGTTCCCGCCAATGCTGCTGCCGTGGTCATCATCGATGATGACACCCAGCTGCCGGCCGTCACCACCCCCAGACACAAGAGAGCTGCGAGGACAGTGTCTACAGCTACCATGACAGCAAAGGTAACTCAACGCAGAGAACCATGCACCGTCTGCAGTCGTAAGAAGCAGCCTGCCGCCTGCCAGCACTGTGGCAGGTCATCATGGCCAGCGTACAACCTGCCTGATGTGAAAAAATTGACCNGCAGCCTGCCGCCTGCCAGCACTGTGGCAGGTCATCATGGCCAGCGTACAACCTGCCTGATGTGAAAAAATTGACCGTAGTGGAGAGGATGGCACTATTCGTCAACTGTTCACATCGCTTCTCGACAATATCTAGAGAGAGAGAGAAAGAGGGAAAAAATATATGTTTTTTTTTTTTCAATTGAAAACTGTATATTTTTTTGTGACAATATATGCATATATTACTTCTCACTGTGTGTGTTTTCTTCATCTTTTGGCGGAGGTGAGATGTCAAACACCCTGAAACTAACGTACCAGTATAGTGAAGGTACTTTAATAAAAAATATTACACAAACAATCCTTTTTGATTCGACGTTACTAGTATATTAAAGTGATATAAATGCTGCTGCTTGTTGTATAAGTAATANCCCCCCCAAACGTCCCTCAACCCCTTCCCCGGTAAATATCACAGTATGTAGAGCTCCCACAGTTCTGCAGATGATTTCTTGTGATCTGACACCGGTGCACTACACTTGCTTGCCCCTATCGACTGTTTTCTTCTTCACAGCACATTTCTTACATCTAAAACTGCTGGTGCTCTTCACATCAATCACTTGTGGGAAGAGCTCTACGATGCTGCTGAGGGTGAGTACACGTAAACAAATTCTATCTTACTAATGTCACACACACTTACGTTGCTGGCAAGAGAGAACTTGATTTTTCCACATCGTTGAGTACTAGGTGGCTNTTACTAATGTCACACACACTTACGTTGCTGGCAAGAGAGAACTTGATTTTTCCACATCGTTGAGTACTAGGTGGCTGTTGAATGACGCATACATCTGTCTCATGTAAGTTCGTTAGATTTTGACAGTTCGACGAAAGTAGCGCCAATGTTTAAATTTAGTTTATGTATCCTTTCACCATCAGCTGATGAGTCCAGTCGAAGCTGTATTTATTTTTTATAAACATGCTGTCAGCTAATCCACTTGGCATTGCAATGTAATGGTAAACAAACTTTAAGGTATTTACAGACTGACAACTCACTAAAATTAATTGGTAGGTTATAAATATATATATAACCTTGCATAATAAAATGAAATACTTACCAACACAATTTTTTTAAATTTAACAGACACATCTCATTTGGCTTAACATTTGCAAAATGGTAATTGTAGAGCGCACACATGGAATGATGCTACGCTTTCGTGAGCTAAGTGTGTTTCTCTAAGCCTAATGTGTTTCTCAACAGATGATAGCTCTAGGCATACAACATGAAAATGGTTAAATGTTTTGAAGTTAAATTTAGATACATATTGTTCTATTGTACATCGCCTTTTTTTAAATACCGATACATTACTATATTATCATAAATTTTGTAACAGTCATTGTTTTGTGACCATGTAAAATAAAATATATTAAGTAATCTAGGAACTCTTTCTTATCCCATATATTCTGCTTTTATAATGTATGTCGGCAGTGTACTCAGAACAGTTAATGTAATTTTAACTTTTGTATGTTCGTGCATCAGCTGATACTGGATTTTGTAAATTACACTTTGTTTCGTATAAATCACACATTGTGACTCACTGACTGTCACAATCTGACCAACTTATATAAGACAGTCAATAGCTCTCTCTCTCTCTCTCTCTCTTCATGATGGGACAGTCAGTCATTCTCCCCTTACACCTTTGGTCACTGTGTAGCAAGCAAGACAATGTGTTTTCCTCTACACACTAATACCCGACCAGCGCGTGTTGGTCTGAGGCATTTATGTAAGTTGATTACACACAGTCGAGCGGCGAGCAATCGCCCTTGAGTCTCAAGCTCTGTTTTTGTTACGATGTGCTGCAAGACGCCAAAAACATGGTTCACTCGTCATATCAGTGCAAGGTCAGCATGTGTTGACCTGCCTACACCCTTAAGGTTTTTTGTATAAGCTGTTTACATTCAGTAGCGCAGCGGGCTGCCGTCCTTGGACCAAGCGCATGAGCAATATAATAGTTCTTGTTTAAAGTTAGCGTGTGTCTGCCGGTCTAGAGCTCTGGCAGTCAGTCTGTTGCATAAGCCACTCACATATATTTATTCTGTATTTGTTATCAACAGTGTGATATGATTTTTTATTAGTATTCATGGTGTACCCTGCTCATACATTTACTTTCACCTTGAAACTCCCCCAGGAACATACTTAGTGCACATCGTGTTTATACATTCATACTATAAGCTTACTTACTTTATAGAATGTAACATACAATATTAGTTTATTTTTTATGTCCTATATAAATTGACATGTATACTTATATTTATACATTTTCGAACTATCCTAGAACCTTTTTCCCATAGGATCCCTCCTGGTCTACAACGCCTGCATATCTTCGTACGTCCAGTAAAGACCAGCACTTATTCGACTTTTCAAGATGGAGTCTGGAGGTTCTTCAGCTTTTCCTTCTTCTTTGTTCACGTCATCAGCAGCTTCGTCTTCCCCACATGTAGTAGTACCTTTTGCGGCTACAGTACGTCGGCCTGCACTACAGTACGTCGGCCCACACTACAGTATGGTTTCTGTGACCGAATGATTGCCATTCGCAAGAATTATTTACATCATGAGCATAACTGTGCCCTCAATAGATTCAGGGGGCTAGCCCAACACATGTGCGATAGGTATGGGTGGATATTTTCCCGCACCAACAAACTTAACAGCCACCACATAGCATGTACAGGACTGATCAGACAGGCTGCATCGTCCTGTTGCTCGTTCTGTAATGAAGACTTCGGGCGTTCTTGCGATGCTCATCGTCATGAATGCAGCTGTTGGGCGAATCCTGGGGCCGTAATATTGGCATGCGGTAACTGCGGCAGTCAGTTTACCAGAAAGAATTAATTAAGTGCACACAGCGCAAAGTGTAATGGAACTGCCACAGATTCCCGGCCAGCGAAAAGGGCACACATGGAGAGTCCTCAGCCAGGCCCATCCTATCTCTCATCGGCTCGCGTTATTGTGGCCGAGGATCGCACTCTAAATGTGACCATTGTCACTGGTGCTGGCAAGTGTAACTCCTATGGGTTTGTAGAGGCTGAGAGCGCATTTCGGCGCATAATGAAAACATATGTCACCGAAAATACCTCGAGTGTGGCCGTAGATATTTGCAGCTACCTCGAGCAGATGAAAAATATCATCGGCCAGCTGGAGCAGGAAATCGAGGACTAGGGGGCAGTTAAATTTGATATATTCCATGAGTGTGTATATGGGAAACTGGAGCTGCACGACGACGAGATGGACCAGTGAACCTTCAAAACCANCAGCGAAAAGGGCACACATGGAGAGTCCTCAGCCAGGCCCATCCTATCTCTCATCGGCTCGCGTTATTGTGGCCGACGATCGCACTCGAAATGTGACCATTGTCACTGGTGCTGGTAAGTGTAACTCCTATGGGTTTGTAGAGGCTGAGAGCTCATTTCGGGGCATAATGAAAACATATGTCACCGAAAATACCTCGAGTGTGGCCGTAGATATTTGCAGCTACCTCGAGCAGATGAAAAATATCATCGGCCAGCTGGAGCAGGAAATAGAGGACTAGGGGGCAGTTAAATTTTATATATTCCATGAGTGTGTATATGGGAAACTGGAGCTGCACGACGACGAGATGGACCAGTGAACCTTCAAAACCAAGAACTTGTCTCTCTTCAATGTAGCTGACGTGGAAGAGGCCATGTTGGCTGCCATTGCCAAGCTGTTCCAGGAGGAGGCCGAGTACATGGGGAAGGGCAGTGGCTAGACACTCACCTACATGAAACAGGTTCAGCTAAGCATCAATAAACTCGACCCCCTCAGAGCATCCTCCTTCATCGCCCTGCCTGCGAGCATTGCAGAAAAGTATGATATTGTCATCCTGCAAAACTCAGACCAGCAGTGCTTTAAATGGGCGATCCTAGCATGGTATGTAGGGGTTGTGAATCAAAGGAGCATCGACCAGTGTTACACCGACCTGGAGACGCACTTCAAATTTAGTGGGTTAGAGTTCCCCACCTCTCTATGGCAAATAGCTACATTTGAGAAGTGAAATCCAGGGGTCAGCATCAACGTCTATGCATTCGACGAAAATACCGAGATAGTGCCAATATGGGTGAAAGGGTAAGAACTGGCCTAGCACTTTGACTTGCGGCTACTAACTATAGTGGAGCACCACAACTCTCATTACTGTTATATAGCAGATTTGTCTCGGCTGGTATGCTCCCATGTGACATCACACTGTGAACATGTGAATATCTGCAAATGCTTCCTCGAGGCATATGATAATCAACCATGTGTGACAGGGCTGACAGGTACCGAGACTCTGGCTGAGCACAGGAGGTATTTTTATGAACATGCAACAGTTCGTGCCGACATGCCACAGCTGGACAAGAATGGCAAGACTCCTTTGCTCAAGTTCCATAATTATCAGAATGGCAATAAGGTACCTATAGTCGTGTACGCGGACTTTGAGGTAATGCTGGTGCCGGTCCGGACAAGTCAGCCGAACCCGGACAATCGTACACCTATAGGTATCAATAACACGAGCCCTAAAGTTATGGCATATACATCAATGTAGATAATTACATAATACTGGCCTCCAAGACAAACAGCCTACCCCCGGGTGTAATATGTTACACAGGCGAAGGTGCGTCGAGATGGTTCATGGAAGAAGTCGTGAGGATAGGTAATCTGGCGAAAGCCATATATAGTCAGTTCGAGCCTATTCATACACTGACATCTGACGAACGGACTGCCTATATGCTAGCCACCACCTACTGATATTGTTCCGGTCTGTTCACCAGCACAAACTGGAAGGTGCATGACCACGACTATTTCACCGGCAACTTTATCGGGGCGGCGTGTAATAACTGCAACAAGCTTCGCCGCCGCCGCCCCCAGAGACTGCCTATTCTCTTCAATAACTTGATGTACGATGCCAATTTTATCATTAAGCAGCCTGGCTATGATACTGAAGACATATATTTTATTCCGCATACCAAAGAAAACCTTATTACCTTCAGTAAAAGTTTGGGCGACAAATTTACCATACAATTTATCGATACTTTTCGATTTATGTCTGGCAAACCTCGCAACGCTCGCACAGAATCTGCCATCCTACAACTTCCAGAAGACAGCCAGATTCTTCACCTCAGAGCAGTTCGAATTGGTGACCCACAGAGGTGTGTTCCCCTACGATTTTGTCGACTCATGGGGGGAGCTCGCCGAGCCGCGGTTGCCAACGGTNTACGATTTTGTCGACTCATGGGGGGAGCTCGCCGAGCCGCGGTTGCCAACGGTCGAGGCGTTCTACAACCAGCTTACTAGATGTGGCATAAGTGTGGCAAACTATCAACATGCAGAAAAGGTATGGACAATGTTCGGCTGCCACACTCTCCAGGACTATGATGAACTATACCTGAAGATGGACGTCTTGATTCTGTGCGATGTCTTCCAGATCTTCCGGGGGCTCTGTCTGAATAAATATAGTCTTGATTGTGTTTGCTATGTGAGTGACCTCGGATTATCGTTCGATGCGATGTTGCACAAGACACAGGGGGAGTTGGAGCTGCTTGTTGACTACGACATTCACCTGTTCATTGAGGCTGGTATCCGGGAGGGGTGGCCCAGTGCATCAAATGTCACATGGTGGATAACGAGTACAGTCCTGCCACCTATGATGCCAGCAGACCATCTACCTACCTCCAATATGTTAATATCAATAATTTATATGGATGGGCAATGTTCCTACCGCTCCCATGCGGCAGTTTTGAATGGACCAGCTCGGTTATTGATGTCATGTTTGTGCCGGACGATGGACATGTCGGGTACATACTGGATATGGATGTACCATACCCTAGCACTCTTCACAACGAACATAGGGATCTGCTGATCCTACCGGTGAACGAGTGTCTCCCTGGGACCAAACAACCGAAACTCATGACCACCCTGGAAACCAAGACACATTACATCATTCATTATGTAAACCTCAAGCAGGCATTAAGTCATAGGTTGCGGCAGAAGGTAATTTGTTGTGTCCTTCAATTCCACTAGAAAGCATGGCTAAAGCTGTATATTTACATGAATATGTTGAAACGTCAGGCAGCTGCAAACGCCTTCGAGAAGTACATCTTGAAATTTATGAATAATGCTTAGTATGGCAAGCTTATAGAAAATAAGCGTAAATGCCAGTGTATGGAACTCNCATCTTGAAATTTATGAATAATGCTTAGTATGGCAAGCTTATAGAAAATAAGCGTAAATGCCAGTGTATGGAACTCGTATGTAGAGAAGTGCAGGCGAAGAAGCTGATTGCAAAACCGTAGTTTAAATGCAGGACCATTTACGACGAGTCACTATTTGTCGTCATGTTATGCCATGGGAGAATAACATTTGATAAGCCCATATATGCTGGTTTTGCTGTACTTGACCTGNATTTGTCGTCATGTTATGCCATGGGAGAATAACATTTGATAAGCCCATATATGCTGGTTTTGCTGTACTTGACCTGTCAAAGACTCTCATGTATCGCCTCTGCTACGACATGATAAGGTTGTGGTATGACAGTGATGTGGGTCTCATGTTTACAGATACCGATTCCTATATCATGGAGATTGCCTGTCCCGACTTCTACAGCGACCTCACCTTAGACCCAACACTCATGTCTGAGTTCGACACCAGAGCCTACCCTCCCACTCATCCCTGCTACTCACCAGTCAATGCCAAGGTTATTGGTAAATTTAAGGACGAGTGCGGAGGTAACAGTATGGCCGAGTTGGTCGGGCTGAGGGCGAAGCTGTACGCATATCAATGTCGCGATAAGGTGGTAAAGCATGCAAAGGGGATACAAAAGAGTGTTGTACAGAATACGATAACACTTGACGATTATCTGCATATTCTTTTGGCCCAGCGCGTTATGACAGTACAGGTCAGTAGTATTAGGTCGTACCATCACAAAGTATATACTGAGTGTACCAACAGTTGGCTCTTTCGTGGATGGACGACAAGCGGAAGGTCCTGGATGATTCCACAAATACCCCCCCTCCCCCTTATGGTTATCATACCTAAAAAAAAAACCAGCTCTGGGTCAGGCTAACATAATTATATATATATGACTGTCTCCAGAGAGAGTGTTATTTCCGACAGTGTACTAGATACTTGTGATTTTGTTACTTTGTAATTTAGATGAAATTTTGTTGTTGTATTTATTATTATTAGTGATAGTAACCTCTATTTATATCCTATTTTTAGGCAAAAATTACATTTTATAAATGGTTTTGTTATACTTAATCTTATTTATTTTTATTCATTTATCTATATAATTTGGGTAATGGTAATTGTAATATGGAGTGCTTGTCTTTGTGTGACCATCTAATTTTTAGGAAAAATATTTTTCATTTAATCAATTATAGTGGAGTCTCTGATGTACTTGTTGTAATCTTAGTTTATTTGTTTAATTCTATCTCATTTTAATTTGCAATGTTTTGTTACGTTATTTTATTTTATTTTTTATAGATTATATNTATTTGTTTAATTCTATCTCATTTTAATTTGCAATGTTTTGTTACGTTATTTTATTTTATTTTTTATAGATTATATTACCTTATGTTAATTTATGTCAAGTTTGGTCCTCTGAGGTTTTGTTTTGTAAAATATTTAAAAAAAAGTAGGGGCTGGGGAGCTGGGCGGCAACCTCCACATGGTTCCTCGCAGACTGGGTGCCGGTATGGAGTATAACTATATTCCCTACGTTCACTGGAAGGGAAGGTATGGCAGTCCTGAAGGCAGATATGTCTTGGAAGACTGTCATAGTGGAATGGAAAGCGGACACAGGGAATAAATCTGTTAATAGTACACAGGGTCGCGTCTGGCGTCACTGACTCGGTCAGTGATGTCCCTTGTGGACTACATATTACATGTGATCACAACCGAAGTTGCTCTTAGCCACGAGGCCATCCCGCACCCCGGCCTCCCAGTAGGCGGGGAAGAGGGATCACGCCCTCTCATCGCAGACGTGACCAGCGCTTTCCGAAATTGACCAAACCTGTTGCTCCGACCTGTTCATCGGGCCGCACCGAGCTTTGCCCCGATCTGATTTATCAGANAAGTTGCTCTTAGCCACGAGGCCATCCCGCACCCCGGCCTCCCAGTAGGCGGGGAAGAGGGATCACGCCCTCTCATGGCAGACGTGACCAGCGCTTTTCGAAATTGACCAAACCTGTTGCTCCGACCTGTTCATCGGGCCGCACCGAGCTTTGCCCCGATCTGATTTATCAGATCGCACCAGGCATGTCCTNGGTGCGGGGGGCCATTGATGGGCGTGGCGGGGTTAACATAGGTATAGCTACAGTCTTAGTTAACATCTCGGCATAGCTCACCCCTCTCTGACAAAAGAGAGAGGTTTGCGAGATTTAAAATTCGTTTCCTTTAACTAGCAAAATTTACCCCTACCCAGACTAACAGCCGCCTTCCTGCACTCAGAACATCAGAGTGCGGGACCCCATAGATTTCCAAACCCATGTAGTAGTCCGACAAACTGTTAACCCATATTATCCTCTATCCTTAAATGTAACCTGTAGAAGTTCCCTTGCAGTGGTCTCAAAAGATAAACACTTAAGTTTCGGTTTAAATTCAGGAAATGACTTGTAAAGTTATTGCCAGCATAATTGTGTACACAAGTTTTGGAGTGGGGATGTGCGGCCGACCAGTTTTGTCCGGCGGCGCCGTCTCGGCCGAATGTTACTCCTGTGGACCGACCGAAAGGCTAGTCCATGGGTGGGCCGGATGTTCGAGGCAGTGTTCTCGGGTGGGGCTTTGCGATTGCGCTTGTCCTCATCCTTACAACATAACACACTTACACAAATAGGTTTTGGGGCGGGGGCGTGCGGCCGATCAGTTTTGTCCGGCGGCGCCGTCTTGGCCGATGGTCACCACTACGGACCAGCCGAAAGGCTAGTTCATGGGTGGACCGGATGGTCGGGGAGGTGTTGGCGGGCGGGGCTTTGCGATTGTGTGCGTCCTCATTCTAACAGCTGAATTGGACAACACTATAACACAAAACATCAAAACAAACTATAAAAACAACATAACATAATAACTCAAACAAATAACGCTATGATACAATATAACATGATAACACGTAATTATGTCGGCATGACTTTGAACCATTTAGTTAAATTTCCATCTATAGGGTAACTGACTTAAGATTATATTAGAATATAACACCTCGTATGGCCCTAAGGCTAAGTGGAGTACAAGTTTTAAAATTTCTTCTTCTTGTCAGGGATATGGGATGGTGACTCCTTTGTGAGGAAGGTGGTTGGGCCTTTGAGGCGGTGTGGCAGTACCATGCTATAGTAAACAAGCCCTTCACTGCACCGTCTCTAGAAAGGGTGGATGATGCGTCTCTTATAGCCTCTCTCCATCCATGGCGACCCAAGGCTACTCGTGCCTCCCCTGTTAATACAGATTGGGCTCCGCCGCCCTTATCCCTATGGGAACCAGTTTCCTCGAGGCCGGTGAGAGGTATCTGCCATGATGGCTTGGGCTGATAGAGGGTACCTAGGCCCAACCACTTGGCGGGGTGTTGGACCACTTGGCATTCAGGCTGTTGGGGCCCAAGACAGAAATTTCCTGTGTGAAGAAATTCCAATGTATGGTAAAGGACAAGTGTCCGATGACAACTTGCTGGCTGCTCGGCATGTGGCCTGGTGGTGCCAGCTGGCAGTGCTGAAAACAGGGAAAACTCCGGAGCTGTGGGGCCCACGGGTAACCCATGGCAAAGGACCAGCGGATTTTGCTAATGACGGAAACTGCCCGAGCAACCCCCTCCACACCTCCTAGCTGTGGAGTTGGTCGGTGTAGCAATCAGACATGAGTAAACCCACAAGTGCCATGGCAAATAAGTGGGAGCACGGGCTGATCGGGTTGCCACCTCAGAGGTTCGCACTGATGTTCCGATCAAAAGAGGTTGGACTCGTGTTGGCAGTGGCTAACTCCGTATGCTGGAGGAGGTCTGGAGAGATCTCCCCTCTTAAAGAAGGACCAGGCGCTGAGCAGGCACCTGCTCGGGTAGTGTCCTGGCAAGACACTAGAAGTCCGGATAGTGCTCCGGCCAGACCACACACTTGGTAATCTGAGTACGAGGATCTCAGGCCTTGTGAAAGGGTGCTCCTGGTGGAGCTTGTGTATCAAGTCGAGGCTTTGGACTTGGTTACCTCAGGTGAATAGCTGTGACACCTGCGCTGAGAAAGCATGACCCTTCTTCCCTCCTGATTGGGCGGCTGGAGCACGGTAAGGCCGAAAGGATAAGAGCGCTACGTTAAAATAACAAAAGTATGGTCGTAAAGGTGGTATGCATATACTTATGCCAGGTATATTGTTGAGGGTGTTGGTAGCCATATGTCTCATTTAGAATACTGTTGCACATGTAAGAGCCTTTCCTTCTTCTTTACAGGTATGCTGACTGGTAACGTACTGTAGCTCATACAAGATGCACGTTCCTATCTTGTGAGGTATGTTAACAGTATTTCCTGCAATATACTGGAGCACATGCAAGTGTCGTCTTGTCAGGTATACTATTGTTATGCACAGTCCATTCCAGCAAACTGTAGCACATGCAAAAGTTGTATTCTTCTTCTTGCCAGGCATTCTGGCTGGTAGCATCCTCTAGCTAATGCAAGAGTCAATTTTATCTTGCAGGTGTTGTTATTGGTATATCCTGTACATGTTTTTTTTCAGAGGTAACCAGTAGCACATGCAAGTGGCGTCTTGCCAGGTATGCCGTCGATGCTGTTGGTGGTTGTTGTTTCCAGCACACTGTAGCACATGCCAGTGTCATATTCGTCTGGTCAGTAATGTGACTAGTATGTCTTGTTTGTTTCCATTTCACTATGTTGGCGACACATACACTGTAGTGCTATCTGCCCCCCTTCTCACTATCTTCAGTACTATTTCCCTTTGCTATAATCTGTGTGAATGTTCATCTGTCTGCTTTGTTTTCTTTTAGATTGTCAATTGATGCATTGTAACCCGCCTGTGCACTATACTTATTATATTACCAAGGAAATATTGATGACGTCACAAGCATAGTGTACAGCCCAGTCCCAAGCTCGGGAGCCGTCCACATGCTCATACCATGTGGACGGCAAGCATGAGGGCAACACTGCGAGGTGTAGGTAAGTGTGCACGTGTGCGCACGTGCATGCATGTGTGCATGGGTGTGCATGCCTGTGTGTGTATGTGTGTGCATGTGTGTGAAATAGAGAGGTCCCATGGTCGTGAACTTTCAGTGGGGGAAGCTTCGCGTAGCCAATCAGTGAGTATAGGGGTATTAGTAGTAGCATTTAACAGCATGCAGAGAAAAATCGTGCTGGGGCGTTGTGGCATATAAGTTTTAGTAGGACTTAGTATTCTTATTTAGCAGCAGCACTCACAGAAAACCAAGCTGGGGTGTTCTGGCAGGGACGACTCGCCGGGACAAGTCGTCGTGACGGGGACGTCCCTAGCTTGGGAGCATGACGTACAAGTTCTAGTAGGAAAGTATTACTTCGTATTCTAATTTAGCAGCACACAGGGAAAACTGCACCAGGACATTGTGGTAGGGATCTGGAGCATCGTCGTAGGGGTCTTTCAGGGTACTAACTGACAAAATTGCCTCTGTGGGCATGCGGAGAAAACCACCCAGGGCGTCATGGCAGGGATCTGGGGTCGATGCATCGTCGTAGGGATCCTCCAGGGTATTAGCTGACAATATTGCCGCCATAATGACAGACATCTGGGGTCTGGGCATCGTCTCAGGGATGAGTAAACCTCGGCGGGGTGTCGTGGTAGGGATCTGGGTTCGGGGCATCGTTGTGTGGACGACCCTAACTCGGGGCGTCGTTGCAAGGATGTCATGGAATGTTCGCAAAAATTTTTAGAAATACATTAATTTTTAAAAAATTTAAATTTTGAAAAAAATAAAAAAAAATCAATTTTGAACAAAAATTAATTTTTTAAATAAAAAAATAAAAAGAATAAAAAAAGACAAATTAAAAAAACATTTCTAAATTTTCTAAAATTTTCCAAAATTTTCTAAAATTTTGAAAATGACTCCGAGAGCCCCTCTCCCCACGCCCTGTTTCGAACATACTATTTCTAACTACTGACAGACAGTGGCTGTGCCACCTACCAAGATGCTGAACTGCACCGACCAAGATGATGTATAGCTGCATCTACCAATATGGTGGACTGCAACAACGAAAATATTATATGGCTGCAGCTACCACGATGGCTGACTGCACTTACCAAGATTGTAGTCGGCACCGACCAAAATGGCGGATGGTGGCTGTGATGCCTATGAATATGGTGGACTGACCAACTAAGATGGTGGATTGAGTATGGTGGTGGGGGGACCTCCGGAAATAAAGGTTTATTAAATAAATAATTTAAAATAAATTGTTTTATGATTTAAAAAATTTAATAATTTTAAAAAGAATTTTTAGAATTTTTTGCGATTTTACTATAATTTATGGGTTTTCAAGGTCATAGGTAACCTGTATACGAGATGGCAGCCGGCGGACCATAATGACAGAGCACGAACAACTTCGAAGCTCTGGTTCCAGGTCCCTATGTGCCAAAGTCCCCATAATCCCTCTACTATTGTCTCTCTTATTGTGGAAATGGTTGTTTCAGAAATATCTTTTCGCAAAGTAACTAGCCAAACAAATTTCGGAAATGCGCCAATTCATACGAATAACATAGTATTATCTGGCTTAGAGCGAAAAAAGGTCCAACAAAATCAACAAAGATCTTTTGTTGTGGTCACTCTGCAATGTCAGATGGCAGTACCGCTAACTTGGAGTCCTGCGCAAGTTTACTTAAGAGACAAAGTTTACAAAGATTTACTCTTTATGAAATATATAGGTACATGCCTTTCCAGATAAACATATACCTAATAGCATTGATAAATTCCAAGATGAACACCAAATTAGGATCAATGAAAATAATGGAATACTATGTCGCTTATATTCTGAGGAAAAATCATTTAATGCTGTCTTGAAGAACAAGATTTGCAATGAAAACACCCTGAACATTTTGTACTGTTATGGTGCAGTACGTTTCTGAACCTGATCATTAATATCACAGATTTAAGAGTCTGACTTTCGATGTCTCTATAACCTGAAATTACAAAGGAAAATTGGTTAACAATACACCGCAAAATTAGTTTAATGTTAAGAAGAGGTTTCCTCAGGATAATTCTCGAAAATATGAGACTATGCATCAACCACAAGGTTTCGAGTACCTCGGATGTGATGAATTTCGAATTTCAGGGAAGAAATATTAACTGTTCAGTGACCTAATTTTCCTAACTGTTTAAGATGGGCAAGTCACCACGACAGTGCTTAGTTGTCTGTTTCAAGATAAAATTCTTTTCTGTTCCAGAAATTGTCTTAATTTTTCTATTCCAAAGACAACTGCTCAACATTCTAACTCATATACTGATGAAGCTTTATGTTCCTGATGGAACAAAATGCGTAATGCCAATGCGATGGGTTGCCTTTGCCCATAAATTTTTTTGCGACAACACTGCACCGAGTGTTGTGCTTGAGGTATCTTTTTGGAGGATAAATGGCCAGGGAAAATCGGCAGTCGAAGAAAGGTTAGGAGGGCTAGCAATTGCTTGTTTCAAGAACTTAAATGTTTCTTGCCGCTCTTTACCCCAAAACAATTTTGCTCCTTTCTTCCTCAAAGAATTCAGTGGTGCACCACATTCAGCAAATTTGGGAATAAATTTTGAATAGAAATTGACCATGCCAATGAAATGTGAAATACCTTTTGCATCCTTGGGTGGCGGAAAAATTCTGATTTGATTTGGTTCTGTCTGTATCAACATAAATGCCTTTCTCAGAAACTAGGTGCCCCAGGAATGAAATTTCCTTAACTGTAAATGTTACCATTTTGAGTTTAGCCATAAGACATGCCTTACGCAATCTTTCCGACACTTCTTTCAGATGGGTTGCATGCTGATCAAAACTTGAGTACACTACTAGGAAATCCAGATCATTAAAAATATACTTAAATTTAAGATCTCTCAAGACCTGATCGAGAAGACGACTTAGTACTTGTGCTCCAGTAGCAAGTCCAAAAGGGTCAAACAACCCTGTACTGGAACAAGTTCCATGGTACACAAAATCCAGTGTAATGTTATGATTGCTTGGTAAAAGGAATTTGGTAGTACGCAGAATTCAAATCGAAAACACTGAAATACTTAGCTTTACTAAATCAGTGAAAGGCTAACTTCAAATGTGGTTTTGGTTCATTTTCAATATCGATTTATTTGTTCAAAAGACTATAATCCACCTCTAAACGATGGTATTTTCCCTTGGGTTCCAGGAAAGCTAGGGAACTGAAAAAGGATTTGGATGGTTCTATGAACTTATTGTCTAATAATTCCTGAATTTGTTTCNCAGGAAAGCTAGGGAACTGAAAAAGGATTTGGATGGTTCTATGAACTTATTGTCTAATAATTCCTGAATTTGTTTCTCATAATTTCCATTTTTGGAGGTGCCAAATTATAAGTATGACGTTTTACAGGTATGGAATCTAGAAGCTTGATATAATATTCAATTAAATTAGTGCGACCTAATTTTGGATTCAAAACATTAGGGAAATCAGCATACAAATTCTTTATAACCAATTGTTTTTCGTGATGAAGGTGACTTAATGATAGTGAACTCTGATTATTGCCAATCTCAGACACTTGTGCTTCTTCACTAGTCTGGTCAGAGTTAGAAAAGGGAATTATCACTTGCTTTTTTATTTCAAACCTAATGCACCAGGCTTGTATGCCAATTTCATACCTGTCTTTGAAATTAAATATGAGCCAAGAATAAGCTTGGTTGCAATAGCATCACAAACAAAATAATCAGTTTTGATTATTTACAATGGCAGCTATACTGACAGGCAAGGGTTTATTTGAAGATGTAACACACTTCAAGTTTACTGGTTGTGTATCTTTCACAAATCCCTCATCCTGTAATTGTTGAAAAAAATTATGCTGAAACAAAACTACATGCAGAACCTGTATTAACAAGACCATTGATTTCAAGAGAACCTAACTGTTTTGCAAAATATGGCAAGAAGGGTTTGGTTAATAGTAAAATGTATATCATTTTCCCTTTTTTTAAGTACCCATTTTTCTTACGTTTCTTACATGTGCTATTACTGAAACAATTAAATTTGTTTCCTAACTCATCCTCATTGAAATCTTTCATAACACACACTGACTTTACCTCTGTATCAAAATTTTTACCTTTTTGTAATTTCTGTTTTCTTTTTTTTTTTTTTGTAAAATCTTTGCTCTTTAGGTCATCTAAACTTTTTCTGTTGTGTTTTAGACCACCAACATACACATTTTAAAAATCTTTTTAAGTTTTCAGTTTTTCTTGCAGTTTTCTACACTGTGCTTTAAAATCGCCTGGCAATAATGACCAGTGTTCTCTGATTTTTCTTTATTCTCACTCATTTCTGACAGACCTTTGGGTTTCTCTTTATGACTTACACTAACAGAAACTTTGCATTCAGAAACTTCTTTTTCGTCTCTTGTTTCTTATAAAATGAGGAGGAAGGGTTTTCGAAATGAAACTGTGGCTTATTCCTCAACTGATCTGCAGAAGCTACATTCGTTGAATTGATACAAAACCAATCTAACTCTGCAACATTGTGTGGTCTACTTACCAAAATAGAGCACGAACGCTCTGTGGGGTTCAATCCATCCAACATAGTTGAGACTATTTCCGTCTCAGGCACAGACATACGAAGAACCATAGCTGCTTCCTTACTATCAGCTATGTAATTTGCAAAGAGCTCAGAGTGCTGTTGTAACCAGTTGAACCATTATAACCTAATGTTGACTAACATTTGTAGTGGAATAAAATAATCAATAATATCCTGGTGATACTGGTTAAAGTTGAAATTATTAGCAATATGTAACGTCGTTCTGTCATTCAAAGGAGAACAAGTGAAGGGAAAAATAATTTCCAGCAACTGTTTATCTGGTATATTTCCTTTTTTATATTCTAATTAACTATGTGAAAAATTTTAATATCTGGTGAATATTCAAATCATCAGTTTCAGGGAAAACCTTTAAAACTCTCTCTCTAAAGGATGTGAGAAAATGCATAAAATGAATACTCGTATGAAGCATGAGTGAGTGAAGAAATTTGAGCGGCTCTTAACATCGAGGTCTTGAGAGCCGATGAGTGTGAAGTGAGGTGAGTGTGGAGCAGCGCCTGAATAAAGGGGCGTGGNTTAACATCGAGGTCTTGAGAGCCGATGAGTGTGAAGTGAGGTGAGTGTGGAGCAGCGCCTGAATAAAGGGGCGTGGGAAACGGGAGATGCCGAAAAAACCCGCCTACCAGCGGCATCGTCTGGCACGATGAAGCATGAGAGGTGAGTATTGAATGTGATTGTGAATGCTGAAGGGGTTGAGGATGCATGGTGGTGAGGAGGGTGAAATATGTAAAGTATAAGTGGATTGGATGTCAAAATCTTGAGGATGAGAATTTGAAACTATTTCAGGATGNAGGGTGAAATATGTAAAGTATAAGTGGATTGGATGTCAAAATCTTGAGGATGAGAATTTGAAACTATTTCAGGATGTAATTAGATGAGAATGGTGTTGGAGGGGTGTTGTGGAATAGCAGCAGGGGTCTATGAGGGATAGGCTGGATTTAAATGCGTGGTAAAAGGGTGAGTTTTGACTGTTGACTTGTGGGGAGTAAAATCTTATGGTGTGTAGATAGGCTGATGTGGATAGGATTGATACTGAGAACTGAGGGGTTGGGAGATGGCCAGGGGTTGCTGGTTGGAAATGGGACATGGATATGCTAGGGAGTGGTTGTGGAAACGTTTTGAATTGTTTCCTTACTTGAAAGGACATTTACTCAAGACTGGGTAGCTTGGAAATAAATGAGGAGTTGTTGGGAGGAAAAGGGTGGTGGTAGCATGTCTGAAGTGGCAACTGGTGTGTTGATATTAGTGGAAACCACCACTAAACAAGTTAAATAATTATCAATATTAGTACCACCTTGTGCCTCGGCAGTATTAAAAGACACTAGTGAGGTGGAGATGGGGTTGGGTGGAATGACAGAACATGAAGTATGAGCGGTAGTGAAGGGTGGTGATGTGGGTTTAGTGGGTGAGTGTGAAGGGGTGAACTCGAGTGATGGTGTTTCTACACCTACGATTCGAATGCTAGTTCCTTTTTTCTTGTGCCCTGAAGTTGGCCGAAGTAATGTTTTTTGAGCCCTGTTTGGTTCAAAAACTCTAGCTGTGGTTTNTTTTTCTTGTGCCCTGAAGTTGGCCGAAGTAATGTTTTTTGAGCCCTGTTTGGTTCAAAAACTCTAGCTGTGGTTTTAATAAGTGTAGCATGTCGAGTTTCATTTTCTAAAACACCAAAATGTATCTTAACAATTTCGTGGTTCATTTTCACACTCTGTTTTTGTTACATCATTTAAATGTGTTTTATGTATCTGGCCCGGGCCTGATAGCTGTAACACTGTTAATCTGTATGTTAAATGTGTTGGTCCCGTCAATCACCTCAGTATATCAGCTTGATGAAAACTTTCCTGCAATAACACCGCTGTGACATTTAGCTCTGAGGCTTTTTTGGAACAAGTGGTAAACTCGTCCATTCGTTCTATGTTTTTTAATGCAGTCCACTTAGGACGAAATACCATCTTTTAAAGCTATGCACACATTCTTATGTATCTGCTGTGTGTCTCGCGAAGTGTCTAAATTACGAGCACACAACTCATAAGCTAACTCGTCCTTGATCAAAAGTTCAGGGACAATTATACTGTCCATAATCAAATCACTAAGTATACTATGGTAAACTAAGGAAACAGCAAACAATTAACTAGCTAGGCGCACACAAAAACTCGAGTGTGAAATTTCGCACAACACTTAAATAATATGCACCTGTGAATTAACCAAGTGTATTTAAAATACAATAATATATAAAACCAAGAAACAAAATTCCTAGCACATGAATAAAGCACCATAACTGTCATTAATTACCATTATTATCAAAATACATTTACTGCCCACATAATCTAAACAAGGTCAGGTAGGATGGCTGCATGCCCCGGCCAATAAAACACGAATGTAGGACGGTGGCTATATATCGAATTTTAAAGTACAGAGACAAAACATAGCAACACACAAATAAATACAAAATAAAAACCAGGTTACCTTTTCCGTTGCCATTGAGAAAGAATGGCTCACTACACATAACACAGATATGAAAATAAAATGTCGCACATACAAAAATCAATTAAAAAAAGACACGATTGCAAACATGGCAGCTATTGTTTTGAACCAAAACATGTTACTGCTTCTAATTTGCACCTACTGTTTGGATTATAGTGACGCTATGCTACTATTTGATTTGTGCCAATACTGGAAACTATAAACTGCTACCATTTATTACATAAAGAAATTAAAGGAAATTGTGTACTAGGAAAACTTTGGCACAGTTAATTATAACTGCAGTTTGCAGATATTTCTTACAGATATAATTATTTGTAAAAGTAAATCAGAGGAACACTCCTACAATTCTACCCCAAGGAATATAATTAAATAAATTAAAATTCTTTAGCAGATTTCTGATCTTTGTATTTGCATTCAGAAGTCTATATATTGTGACATATAATATTACACCATTAATATTTATTTTATATAACACAATTAAATAAATACAATATGATACTCCATTATCTAAAATATTGGAATCGCTAATTTCTTTCAGATTCAGTACATTATAACAATAAATTCAAATTAGTTTAAAATTCAAAAGTTCAACATTGGTAAACAATTTTTATTAGCAAGTTACTGTATTGAATAATACATTTCAGTTGCCAATTTGCTCAGAAATTACATAAATATTGAGTAGAAAGTACTTTAGAGTACGTCGTGCGACTTATAAATTAATTAATTACTTATAAACAACTAAGGAATGATTTTGTCTATGTTCATATCTGCTATCGATGCCGCGTCCAAGTACATCCGGACACCAACATGAGCCATGCTAGCTGGTGAACTGTATGCTGTGACTAAAAACTGCCGTCCCCACGCGTAAGCTGACGGGAAAGCGAAATTTGGTAATTTCAAACCGAAATAAAGAACTAGATGTGTAGTCAGGGAACTACGACAGGAATCACGACTCAAATCTCCATCCTGTACGTTCCATTAAGGAGGGTTCAGAAGGCGCTACCTGAAGGTGTGCATGCCTGCACACTACCGGTTACCAAATTAATAAATACACTAATCCTCTAGGTTGTGCTAAACTACCTATCAAATAAATGAACTAGCTCCATCGGTACCTTGTAAACGCTTACTCTGTTACTACATCCTTCTCGGAAAACAAAACAGCTCCTGCTGCCGAGAGATGTGTCTATTCGTCACCAAGTACGGCATCCAAGTGTCCCTGCACAAGCGCGTCCTACGCGGAGTAATACACGAACTAGTGCGTACCTGGTGGAAAGAAAGGCTAGGTTTTTAGTTTAAAACTTGCTGGCAGAGGGACTTGGGGATGAACAAATCCAGCTCCGGGTGGTGCAAAGGGCACTTATTTCTGTTGGGGTCACCTACATACTGTGTATACAGCACAACATTTTACCGTGCTGTGGGTGGAACTGCAAGCGCGACGAAGCAGCGCGAAGGAGAGATGCTGTAAGATCAACTGCCATGCCAACAACCGGGCATACGATAACAAATGCGAGGCCAAGCGACGTTCTTCAGACAGCTATGGACGGTGTGGAGATCTTCTTGCCTACCTGTGCAGCTAGCTGGGTCGTAAAACTAAAATGTAAAGCCCCGGGAAAATTAACAACGTCGCCACAAATCCACTAAGTTATAAACCCCAAGCACACACTTTAATATATTAAAGAACTTCCAAAATAAATGCAACACAAACAAAATTCTAAATCCAACAAAATTTTTTTTACCACGTGCTAATATAGGAGAGAGGCGTGTAGCCCTGGCCACATAAATAAAACTCATGACATTTTGAAAATCAACAGAGTTAAATCTTTATTTTTACACTAGAATTGAAATACAACATATCTCTAACAATTATAATTCAGTAACAATCTGATAGGTTCATTAGTTTAGCTTATATCAAGTCTTGAAATCCGGCTTCAATTTTCAGTGGACACATTTTTAGAGGGTAGCCCCGGACATAGATATAATGATGACCAAGCTGTTTTTCGGCCTTACATACATCACAAAAGTAGTATTCCTCCGAAGGGTCAATGTCCACACACGCCTTCTGCAGCGAGTCTTCGCATTTATGACACTGGATTCAGTCTTCTTGGAACGTTTCTCCGCAAATGATGCATTCTGTATCCTGGTCTCTTTGTTGCTGAACCAAACTTTGAATGTTCTTCGTTGTTTTAATTTTATTAACTGCCACCTTGTTTTTATTGGTTGCAGACTTCTTCTCTGCCAGCGCGTTTCTGAACGGCGAAGATGTCAGAATCTCACTCTTTTGTGTTTTTCGGGAACGCACTGCAAGACGTTTCTTAGAAGCATCAGGAAAAGGGCTCAACTGCTTGAGCAATTCATTTGCTCTAGGCACCTTATATCTCTCAGCCTCTTCTCTCACAGATGTCGTTTTTTCCTGGACAGATAGCATAGCTTGTTTCATTTTATTTTCATCCCAATTTCCTCTGTGTATAATTCTTCCCTTGACTTTTGGCAATTTTGAAGTGATTCTGCAAAATACAACAACATTTTACACACTTGCTTTAACATTACATTAAAATAACTAAACATTTCTCCATCCAAAAATGTCCGGTGTTACCCGACAACATCGTGTCCGGTGGTTCCCGACCGCCACATACTACGTTTTTTATCTAATATCAACAATGTCAATAAAGATAACCAAAATTATTAACCTAACTTTTACACTTGAATCAATATCTTAAAGGATAGTCAATAAATCATGGTGAATTACTTACATTTTATAAACAATAACTGAGTTCAAAATCTAAACGGTGCACATTACAATATAGGCACAGGTAAATGAACGATTTTAATGTGTTGTTCGCTCGGCGGTCGCGTCCGGGTTGATTCGATTATACGGCTAAATGGCTCTGCGGTCGTTGTGGCGTGTTATTTGTTCATCTATGTTCGCGGGATTGTTTGAAACTACCACTGATTGGGGATACCCGCCGGCTGGGGCTAACCGACTCTCCCCTAATGTCCCAATGTCGACAGCATCATACACATATACCAGAAATAAAATGCTCACAAAAATAATAGCAACTTTAAAAGGCGAATGAAAATTTATGTTACCTAAGATTCTTGTTGCTGAAAATTGTGGGAACAGAACATTCATACAAATGCACTCGTGGAATAAAGACAATTTTGTTTTACACAAGTAGACATCATTACCCTTTCAAATAAACACAGGTTCTCAAATTCTGCACAAATTCAACACATTAAATGAGTTTTAATAAATAAGTTTTGCTGCAGTGTTTGGAAATTCGAAATAAAATAGCAAGACGTGTGGCATTAGAAACTTCTCGAGAAAACCAGGCAATTTTTCAGTGTCAGAAATAAAATATTACTGTAATTACAAAATTGTAAGATTTAAAATATTCTCCCAGAAGTTACCAACCTAATATCACTCTCTCAAAGTTAATAAAGACCAAGGATAGCAATACATGATACCTCGACATCTTGAATTGAAATTAAAGCCCTTGTCAAAATTTAGAAATTCTCAAACATTTTACCCTTTATATATTTTGGAAATAAAGTTCAAAAGATCATTCAATTAACAGTCTGCAGTTAAATTAAACGATCAGCCTCGTCAGCATAATCTGCGTCGCTAGTTTCCTTCTGGACACCAATCCGCAGTCTTGTAACACTAAAAAAATATATACTGGCGATTTTTGGGCCTCTTCCATCGTCCGTGCACATTTAAAACACTGGTGATGGCTCTCCTCCATAATCTCTTACTGAATGATGGGCGGTCTACAAAATTGTAATCAGAAAATCAGTAGGACCTAAACCCACACGACTGACCGCAATGGAATGTGGAGAGAGAAAGTGACAGGGTCTACAAATGTAATAAGCATGTTCATTAAATTACTTATTGAAAACTCTCTCCCTGATAAAGAAAACTTATCTGTAAAAACTAACACAGGTGATCTAGCATTCAATAAGCTATAAGTAAACACGTGCTTTACAGTGACTAAGAGGAATAAATTAAACTGAAAAATTATGGTTATCTATATGACATTAAAGTATTCAGTCCCTTGAATAATTATAAAAATTATGACAAAATATTAATAAATTATGATATATTAAACATAATATTCTGAACATAAGCGGTTTTGAAGTGTGAAAATCAAATAAATAAAATTTCAAAGGTTTCTCTGGCAGCTACAAAACATTGAAATTAACAACTTATTATCTACCAATTTAAGTATTTAAAAAAATGTAAAGAACAACAAAGGATGTACTACCACAAAGTGTTTACCATATAATTCATGTTGGCCCGCAATAGTTTATGGGCTGTGAAAGACAGGCAACTGCATTTTTTAATGCTGTAATATTAACAACATAAAATTATGTAAGTTTTATTTTAATAATAGTATGTCATTAAGGGTTTGTGTACTTTCATTTAGGGAACATGTAAACTCAGTCTTAGGTCGTGTTGCAACTGGAAACATTGTGTTAACAAAATGGTCACATCACCTGTTTTGTCTACAAAACCTATGACGTATTTTTGTAATTTGCGTTTTGCGTTTTGCAAACTTCGAAGCTGACAAATTACTAAATGCAAATTACCAAATCGCCGCCAAATTCGTTTTACCAGTTTG
Source organism: Clitarchus hookeri (assembly GCA_002778355.1). Lineage (NCBI taxonomy): Eukaryota > Metazoa > Arthropoda > Insecta > Phasmatodea > Phasmatidae > Clitarchus > Clitarchus hookeri. The sequence goes on along the minus strand of NQII01000886.1, from coordinate 202,612 downwards.
AAAACTTTAAATACACATACAACATGTTTAGGAAATATGTTTAGAAACTCGGACATTATTCGTGACCGGAAAAGAGGAAGAATGATATAGGACACTCATGATCCATCTCAAATAATAAGGTCTGTGAAAACCCTTAAAGGCGGAGGGCGACTAACATATTGTGTGGGATATTATGCAAAGTATTTGCATCAGAGAAACACAAATTGGTATACGAATTAATTAAACCACGATCATGAATAAAAGGAAGGTATGGTACGCCTTACAAACACCTATCATGTAAATAATATGTGTTGGAACCCTTTGATTGCATGCAACATTTACACCATAAGTTTAAATTGATTGTGGATACCATCGTAAACATAACGTCTTAATTAGCACAATAGGCCTTCTAGTTACAACTTTATAGGACCCACCATTTCGTGTAAAACGCAAACGAAGGTTACAGTGGTAGCAAGGCCATGGCCTGATGGGTAGGCAACACGTCATGCACCTAGTGGTAAATACATGGTGGTATGACGCACGATCTTACACATCACACCCAGTTCTCCTTTCCCCCCTCCTGAAAAGTATAGTTGCATGCCACGTCTGTCCAAACAGACTCTTATTCGCAGCCTCTCTAGGTACTGCAGACGTGAACATGGATGAGTACACAAATTCTGAAATGACTTACATGGTCTTCGTGTATGGTGAAGTGAGAGGCAACAGCAAGGCAGCTGCGTGTGTGTACAGCCAAAGATACCCTGCACATCAGCCGAACAACCAGACATTGGCACACCTTACACAGCGACTACGGGAAAAAGGGCGTTTCAGAGTCGACGTGGTCCTGGTCGACCGAGAACCGTCCGCATTCCACAGTTTGAAGAGGCAATATTAGAAAATATAGCGGGCAATGCTTCGGCGAGCACCCACGCGATCGCATGGAGAATGGATGCATCGAATGGCACAGTATGGTGTGTCCTACATGAACAGCGGCTGCGACCATGCCACGTTCATTGGGTATAAGCAATGGGCCCAGCATATTAAGATCCTTGACTAGAATTTTGCCAGTTGTTCATGCTGCAGTGTGAAATTGATCCTAATTTCCTGGTAATTGTAATGTTTACAGACGAAGCCATGTTCACACAGGAAGGCTTTTGCAGCAGTAGAAATGTCCACATGTGGTACGATTCCAACCCACATGAAACTGTAACGAGAGGCTATCAGCACTGCTTTACCACCAATACTTGGTCCAGCATTTCCGGGACAATATTATTGGCCCATTCTTGCTGGCGAACTGTGTGTCAGGATTTCAATATTATGATTTCCTGCAGTGCCGATTGCCACAGTTACAGGAGGATGTTCCGCTCGCCATCAGAGAATGGATGTGGGTAGAACATGATGGTAACCGACCCCATTTCCCCCGATTGTGCATGGCCACCTCAAAACAGCATATCCTGCTCGCTGAACAGGATGGGGTGGGCCTCCTGTTTGGCCACCACGCTCACCGAACCTTATGCCAATAAACTTCTGGCTGAGAGGATTTCTTAAGGCGTGTGTGTACGAGACACTCATCCTCTTCAAGGATCTGTTAGCGAGGGTCATGGCTGCCTGCGATCAAGTGTGAGACACACCAGGTGTGTTTAAATGTGTACGCCAGTCTCTAATATGCCATATGAACTACTGCATTGGCATTGGAACCTCACAATCGAACATTTGTTGTGAAATCGGTTGTGATACATTACCCGCATAATCTCGAATGATTGCAGTGTCTGTTCTGAAGTACATTAAGTACCGATGACGCATTGCTAAAACACATAATTTACATGTGTTTACACATATTAGTAAAGAGTCACATTAATTTCCCATAAAGTTATTATCACTACTCGCAATGTATCGCAGCACCGACTGCATGGTACATAAAACATAATCACTGGATGCACCAAACGGGTTTATCACGGATAAAGTAACAGTTAGCCAATGCCACCAAAATATTGTTTTCTTAGTTTCTACACTGTGCTGCACAATCTGCCACCTACACAACTACACTTGGGCGTAGCACATTTCTTAATGCTAATCTGTTTGCTACACGATGGTTGCTGGCCATATTCATTTGGCAGGGAAACTCTGCTGTATTCCTCTAAATACAGGAAGGGTTACCCACACACCTGGCCATGGTATTGGTACCACTGAACACGTAGTTGGCAATTTAACTGGAAATGGTGGGTCCAAGAGCATTGCAACTAAGGGGCCTTATTTTCTAAATACGACGTCCTACTCCATCATATGATATCCTAAATCAAATTTACCTCACAAAGTAAATGTTGCATTAAATTAAAGGGTGGCAACCCCTATTATTTACATGATGGTGGTGTGCATGAAGAACCATATCTTCATTTTATCCAAGATCGTGGTTTAATTCATCCATATAACAATATATGTTCCTTTAATGCAAATACTTTGCATAATATCCCACACAATATGCATATCACCCTCTGACTTTAAGGGCTCCTACAACACTTATTATTTAAGGTGGACCATGGCTGTCCTATATAGTCTTCCCCTTTTCCAGTCACGAATCACATGCCCCAGGTGGTTCACATGTTTCCTAAACATGTTGTATAGGCGAGGTTAATGAAATAAACAAATGTGTATTATATAATTCAATGATTATTTTACAAAGCAAGTTGCTGAAATATTCATGAAATAGGTATTTTCTAATGACACCAGGTTTGGCAAATAACAGTTACACATCAAATATGTTTTTGAAAAATGTTTATATTGTGCTAACAACTTTCGGAAAAAATTCTCTTTACTTTAGGACTTCGTGGACTTTTAATTTCGTAATTATGATAACACGAAAATAATAGCAGTATGGTATGCTAAACAGTTGAATGTCGTGGTGTTCCAATTAAACCTTACACAATTCTAAAAACTAATAAAGAAAAAGGAAACTTGGAACAAATAAGAACATTGCTTAAGTTACAGTATTTTATTCCAACAATAATTTTTATTATCATTGGGGTGGAACCCATTTTTCTACTTGTTATACGATGGTGATGCCTGTCTCTCTCCGGTGAGAGCAGACAGGCAACACCATCGTCAGTCTGAAGCGGGTGTTTTCGGCAACAGGCCATTTGTGTTAACACATCACTAGCCCTACAATGACTTCTTTGTACAAAACATCTGTTTATAATTTTATGGTTTCATTTTGAACAGAAACAATTAACTTATTTAACTTCATCAGCGCAGGAGGAGCACCTCCTCTAGCCTTGCAGATTCGCGCACTCTATTAGCTTAATTTCATTCATTTGTCATAAGAGCACTTGTAAATTGTCCCGTAGAAGCCACTGGCAGTGGCTTCAGCGAGTGTCTTATTGAATCTGTGCATAGTGTAAATTGTTTAATAATGTGAATAAAAAAATACAACCTGATGTGTGTTCCATTATTGAAATACCCCCGTACTTAATGGCACTTAGGCAGCTAGTCCCACCATCCAGCTTATTCAGGGATTTGTGTGTATTTTAAGTGTTAACTAATTCACCATTTAATCAGTGTTAAGTGGTGTACGAAGAGAATTTAAACGCCCAGACTAACACTGAAGAGCCAAAACAACTGGTACACCTGCCTAATAATGTGTAGGGCCCCTGCGAGCATGCAGAAGTGCCGCAAGACGACATGGCATGGACTCGAATAATATATGAATTTATGCAAGAGGCAATTTACACCAGGAATCCTGCAGGGCAGTCCACAAATCCATACAAGTGCGAGGTGGTGGAGATCTCTTCTGAACAGCACGTTGCAAAGCATCCCAAATATGCTCAATAATGTTCATGTCTGGTGATTTAGGTGACCAATGGAAGTGTCTAAAGTCAGAAGAGTGTTCCTGGAGCCACTCGGTACCAACTCTCGACGTGTGGGTGTCGCATTGTCCTGCTGGAATTGTCCATGTACGTCAGAATGCACAATGGACATGAATGGGTGCAGGTGATCGGACAGGATGCTTACGTATCTGTCACCAGTCAGAGTTGTATCTAGATGTATCAGGGGTCCCATTTCACACCAACAGCACACACCCCATACCATGCCAGAGCCTCAACCAGCTTGAACAGTTCCCTGCTGACATGTAGGGTCCATGGATTCATGAGGTTATCTCCATACCCGTACATATCAATCCGCCCGATACAATTGAAAACGAGACTCGTCAGACCAGGCAACGTGTTTCCAGTCATCAACAGTCCAATGGTGGTGTAGGCGGGCCCAAGCGAGGCGTAAAGCTTCGTGACATGCAGTTAACAATGTTACACGAGTGGGTCTTCGGCTCCGAAAGCCCATATCAATGATGGTCCATTGAATAGTTGGCATGCTGGCACTTGTTGATGCCCCAGCATTGAAATATTACGCCAATTTGAGAAAGAGTTGCATGTCTGTCACGTTTAATGATTCTTGTCAGTCGTCGTTCGTCCAGTTCGTTCACGATCTTTTTCCGGCCGCAGAGATGTCGAAGATTTTATGTTTTCTCGGATTCCCGATATTCACGGTAAACTCGTGAAATGGTCGTAGGCGAAAATCCAAATTTTATCGCTACCTCGGANTCTCGGATTCCCGATATTCACGGTAAACTCGTGAAATGGTCGTAGGCGAAAATCCAAATTTTATCGCTACCTCGGAGATGCTATGTCCCATCTCTCGTGCGCCGACTATAACCCCATGTTCAAACTCACTTAAATNTTTATCGCTACCTCGGAGATGCTATGTCCCATCTCTCGTGCGCCGACTATAACCCCATGTTCAAACTCACTTAAATCTTGATAACCTGCAGTTGTAGCAGCAGTAACCGATCTAGCAACTTTGTCAGACACTTGTTGTCTTGTATAGGCGCTACCGACCGCATCGTGTTACTCAGATTGGTTTCATATCTCTGTTATTTGCATACACATGCATATACCAGGTTTTTTGGCTCTCCAGTGTAGTTCAATCTCACTATTAGCAAATTTCACATCACAGCGGGCAATCACAACAGTATTGATTTGGCCATGAGTCGCATATGGTTAGCATCAATATGTAAAACAGCATTAAATTCTTCGTCAAAGACACAGAGGACACTGGGAGCAGCGGACATCTGGGTGGTAGAGCACAACCCACAACATCTCAGTAACCAGTAAAGTATTTCCTGCAAGACATATCTGGACTGGTAAAGGTTTTCTGTCAGTAAATACTGTGCACCAGCGATGTCATCTAATCCTATCCATTCCACTTACTCCACCCATCGTTAATTAGCACTATTCCAATGCGGCCAGAAAAACAATGTTTTTCCAAATTGTAGAATATTTCAAAATTTGCAAAACTTTTCAAACACTGCTACCCATTATAACACAACGGCCACAGTGGCTGAGCAGTTAGACTACTTACCTCCTACCAAGAGGAACTGTGTTCAATCCCCAGCTAGGCCACACATGTATTTTCCCAAGTGGGAATTGTGCTGGTAGGTGAGTTTTTTTGGGGATCTCCTTTTCCCCCCACCTTTGCATTCTGGCGCTGCTCCATTTTCGCCATATTTCGCCCTCATTGGATGTCATCTGGATGAGTCAGAAAACATCTTTCAATTGTAGCTGTCATGTAATAATTTAAAAAACAGTAGATTTTGCAACTTTTGTAAAACTGCACCAATATTAACACACAAAGTATTCACATGTTTATCAAATTTATTGTCCAAGTAAAAGTGCATGCAGAGCAGTGTCACAATTGGCAAACCAAGTAAAAGGAGGCAAATTTCTAATTAATTAACAAACACAATGACATTTATGTAATTTGTAAAATAACTTTTGTAACAATTGACGAGAACAAGAGCCATTCTGGCACCAGTGGAATGTTCACAATGTTTTCAAACCTTACAAAACAGCACTGACAGCAATGCACAGGTTATTAAAGGTCATGTTTTAGAAGTTATTGGAAAAATCATGCAACCCCAGTAATATGATATAATGTAATAGTGGAGAACAATGGAGCCTAGCAAATTCGTTGGAGATATGCACGGGCATGGAAATTGCACCCCAACCCCACCAACACTATCTATCATCGGACCATAAAACTGTCATGGGTCGATATGTGGTCTGACATGGATGGAAAGGTCAGTGACCTGTCAAATGCCAACAGTAACTACCATGTCCTGCTACCATGTTCAGCTCGTGTGAGCAACAAGGGCATGAAATATTTGAGCACTTCTCCAGTCAAATCAGCATCTCTGTGCCAAAAGCATGTGCGCCTTGTCGCGAGAAAAATCACCATAGACTAATTTATCTTAAACTGTCAGTATTGCCAATGTACATGCTCAAACAGCTACCGATGACTACACGCCTTAATCGACCACATCAATCACACAAGTCGTGCACGATGCTTCAGTTGTCTGTAAGCATACTATGTAAGACATGCATACATCGCACTAAAGATTCTGGCTTTATAAATCCCCATCTGGGAAAATTGTGCCAGTGCCCTTACCACCACAGAACCAAAAAATATTTGTGTGAACAAGTGCAGTTAGGCAAATATGAAGTGTGTTCCAACATTTTATTGTGCAACATTAATGGACAAACAAGCATAACGTTTGTACAATGCCAAAAACAATATCACCCCTAGTGCATTACATAGCAAGAATGCATGTGCATTCGTGTGGGGCACTTTACATGTGCACATTGTGTTGACAGTCCAACCATAAACTGTCCAGCTGACACTGGGGTAATCACCTACCACCAACACATTGCCAACAGCCTATGTGCTTGGCATCAGGACAGACATACTCAAATGCAAGCTATGCGGACACCAGGCCCATCCGTGATGTATGCCAATGAATGAGTGTATGGCAGACACAGAAAGCCGCACAAAGCCTAGGCATGTTTGACATGCCATGGGCAAAGAAAAGCAACATCTACATATACACAAAATATGTGCCCCGACACAACTTCAGGATACCACAGGCACAGTCTACAATATAACAGTACCAATCCGAANCTACACAAAATATGTGCCCCGACACAACTTCAGGATACCACAGGCACAGTCTACAATATAACAGTACCAATCCGAACCAGCACAGAATAGGGCGCACCTACAGAATCCATTCAGTGTAAATCAAAGCAATGCGAGCCAACAGACTTATGCTTACTCAATTACAATTGTTACCCACAATAGTAGACTTGCTGAGTGAGAACCCCCAGGTCTTCCTTGACGATTGTACCAGCAGACTCCATCGGTGTGGGATGTGCGAGGAAGAGTGGCTTAACTGCATAAGGGAACATCTGAGCGGAGATGCGAAGCAGTGGTGGCGATCCATAATGCATTACGAAAAAGGGGGGGCAGAATTTTTATCAGCATTAGAGTGTAGATATACCAGAACTTTCTGTTCTTTGCACGCATGTACTTGTACAGTGCTGGACAACTAGTTACCACATGAAACTCTAATGGCATTTGCTGTATGTAAAGTTAACTTAGTGCAGCAATAACATCAACACATAAGAGTGGCCTCAGTAAACCAAATAATAGCCAGAACTGTACTGTCTTAGTACTGTAGTGCTTGCGCCTCACTAATTCACGGCTCATTTGAGGCCACTATGTGTTCCATAACGATTTTGGATTAAAGCACGATTGAAACCATGCAAAGACAGTGATGATAACATATTGTGGAGACCAACACAAAAGTGCGGCAAGAACACGTCGAACAATAAGAACTTTGTTAACAGAGATATAATCTGNTATTGTGGAGACCAACACAAAAGTGCGGCAAGAACACGTCGAACAATAAGAACTTTGTTAACAGAGATATAATCTGTAAGAACACCATGCATATAATTCATAAGTAAGTACACACCATGACAAACAGAACTGGTCACAACAACAAATGTGAAGCGAGTATGGGATAAGATAAAAATTCAACCTTATCAATGCAGAAACACCCCAAGACAACGGTATCACTGCCAAATTACTGACCCGGCCGCCCTGCGAACAGCTGATTGTTCTGCAGCCCTACTACCCTCCTCTGTGTCATGTGCACAGCACAGGAAAATCCCATCCTGCTCACATCGCGGAGTGTCCTGTTCCCTAGACGTTTGGTCTAGCAATGCGGCTGATTGCATGGAGGCTTCAATTCTTCCGTGAATTAAGATGCCTAGAGTTAGTCTATTTTCCTGTCGCACTGTAGCTGCTAGTACTACTAGCACTTCAATTCCCCTCATTTGCTTTTGAAAATGTCTGATCATATTAATTTTNGCACTGTAGCTGCTAGTACTACTAGCACTTCAATTCCCCTCATTTGCTTTTGAAAATGTCTGATCATATTAATTTTCCTGGTTGCAAAAGCTGTTAAAGTTTCCTCAGGATTTTGTGTTTCAAGAACAAGCTTTGAACATGCAGGGAGGAATAAGTATTGGCAAAGCGACACTGAAACCCATTCCAGAACTCGTTCCACTGCATACTATAATNGCACTGTAGCTGCTAGTACTACTAGCACTTCAATTCCCCTCATTTGCTTTTGAAAATGTCTGATCATATTAATTTTTCTGGTTGCAAAAGCTGTTAAAGTTTCCTCAGGATTTTGTGTTTCAAGAACAAGCTTTGAGNCTGGTTGCAAAAGCTGTTAAAGTTTCCTCAGGATTTTGTGTTTCAAGAACAAGCTTTGAGCATGCAGGGAGGAATAAGTATTGGCAAAGCGACACTGAAACCCATTCCAGAACTCGTTCCACTGCATACTATAATGGTTACCTGTGTACCACCATACACGTGCATCTCCCATCAGTTCGCCTCCTACACATTTTGGCCACACTTGATCACACACTCCATACCTGGTTAAGCGTCTTGTGCAGTCTCTCATGAACGCCTGCAGGTCCTCGAAGGGCAGCGACTGAGAGCGAACTGGATTATTTTAGATTTCGCCTGCTGTTGGTGGTGCAGTTGAGGCTGTTGAATGCAGCTGCGGCCACATGAAGCCAGTTGGTGTGGCTGGTGCAGGTTGCACTGCCTAAAGTGCTGCAGCTGTTGGTAGGCCAGTGGAATGTGCCAATGAGCTTTTATAGTGACTGGCCTCATCCGCGCTGTGGCTGGTGGGCATGGAACTGTCAACTGTGATCCTGGTGTGCACTGCATACACCGAAATTTGCCAGCCACTACATTCAACATGTCCTGTATGGTCAAGCACTGCTAATGAGTCATTCTTCAACAGTTCTCACATGCCACAGTTTCTTAATTACCTTGTTCGCACAGGTCCTGGTGACAACACCTTTCCCATGATATAAAGTCAGCGGGTGCACATGTCACAGGTAATAATGTTTGTGCATAATTTGTAAACAAAATGTCAGCTTTTGCTTGTTCACTTCCGGTAAGGCACTAGGTGTGGTAAACTTCGTTGCAGGTTACACACATAATTGTCCCGTCTCTGATGCCTGTACATGTGATTTGTTTTGCACACCATCGATTTTGAAAATTTTGCAAGGTTGTGTCCAAGAAAAGTTTGGCTTGTGGAGGGGGTGCACACTTGCACACACGACTTGTGCAGGGTCGATGGTGCCCCAGACCGCCCATGGTCTGGTACAGTCTACACACAATTCCACCCTCTGGCAATCTGAGGTGCAGCTCTGGCCCACATGACATGTTTGTGGTTGGCCTAGCGACTGTCGCCTTCGAGACGCCTCGCGTTTGCTGGTTCGCGACAGGGGCACTATTTATCCTAGAATGGGTTGCACACAAGTAAGAGCTGTACTCAATAATGTTTTGTTTTTGCAATTACTGGTGCAACAGTTCATATGGCATCTCTCGAGGTCCAGGTCGGCCATGTGGTTCAGTGCACGGGCTGTCATGGTGACAGCTGCCATTGCCATGATTGCTGACCCGCCTCCCTTCACTACCACACATGGCTGAGGATACCATTATGACATGGGGTGTTGTTGATCATGCTCTGGCATGCTTTGTTGGTGGTCCGTTATGTCATCCGCCCATGCTGGAATGTGGAGGGGGGGGGTTGGCACTTGTTTGTCTGACTTGACCTGTGTACATAATGGCAGTGCTCGAGGATGCTCCTTTGTCCAGCACTGTCCCAAAATTGTGTGAATGTTCGAAACTGGAAATTTGCTGTTTTCAGATTCGAAATTTATTTGAATAAATCCTTGCTGAAGGCTTTAGAACATGGGTCGTTTTGGTAAAGTGCTATACACATAAATGTACCCTTAATACAAAAAATACTCTTAGAAGTTGCATAATGTACACAACAAATGTATAAATTGCTGTGAAGACCAAAACTCACAGTCTACAGTGCCGGACAAGGAACAGCAAATCGGTCATCTTGGGAACAGCAAGATGTCACCACCCCTCCCCCTCCAACACCATAGGTACACACAGTAAGAGCAAGCAGGTGCCCCTGCACTCACACCCTCCCGTGCTCCTGCACCACTCTGCACCCAGGGAATTATCGATCGATGCAGTGGGCTGTGTACGTTGACATGCACACCCCTGATCAGCCAGTTAGTACCCCCTCCATGCAGGTGTAGGGAGGATCTGCCACAAGGGGTAGGCCGTGACCTTACCCCCACCACCGAATTTAGCTGCCGCAGCATGCATGTTGATGATGGCTGGCCTACACATGCAGACCTGCGACACATCTGTGTTTACAGTGCTTGTGCTCCATTCCAAAAGATGTGGTAGCGAAGTTCTATTTAGGCACATATAACTGTAGATGCTCTTGTAAGACCAGCACCACAAGCAACTGCGCCACAAACAATCTCTAACCAATAGATAGCTCCGAAGTGTCGCTAAACAAAAGGATTTTTGAAATTAAATGGGAATTTTCGGCCAACAATAAATAAATATTTTACAGTTAGTACCCACTCATAAAAATAGTATGTAGAAGGTTAGTGTGTGCAAGGCAGGGAGTCCTTTCAATACAATGCAGCTTGTGTACGCAGATATATCATGGAGTGTGCCTATCTGTGGTGAACTCACTACCATCAGTAAAAGAGACTTTAAGTGTCACCAGTGTTATAATCAGTGAAATAACTTGAACATTTCTACTGTTTACAAGGACCTCCTAACCGGTCCAGACTGTCAACCCACACATGAGATCTTCATGCGAAGGGGGTGAAAATTCAGTATTTTTAAAATGCAGAGTGTGTGTAGTACATGTACACAGGCGATGTTTGCAACTTGGCGAGAGATTGACAGTACAAGACAGCTAGTTCATATTTCGGTAATGCACAACAGTAGATGCAACACTAAACATGTCACACACAGCCAGCATGCATGTGGCAGATGTAAACAAAAGCACACTTCTCACTCATTCCACACCCCAACCATCCGCTCTTAACCTCAGCACCTCTCCCTCTTCTACCATCCACCCCTGACATACCGCCATTCGTCACCTACCTTCCCATGACTGAATTTTCACAACAGCTGCTCACAGTTCTACCCACCCATGCACACCAAATTTCGCAAACAAACTTGGTGATGCAATACAATTACAACACCCTTCTTCAACCAGCTGCAAGCACATGGCGGCAAAGTAATGGATTGCAACCCCTAGTCACTGCAGCCATCTCAACCCCTCCACCATAGCAAACCAGTGCTTCCCAGCCTTCGAGATTTCAGTCACTTCCCACCTTCGCAGGACTGCCTACAGATGACCAATCGGCATTCCTGGAGGATTGCACCTCCTGCTTCCAACACTATGGGGTATTTGCAGAGGAGTGTCCTTGCCGTATGAGAGTGCAATTCTCCAGAGAAGCACATTCCTGGTGGCAGTCTATCAATCACTATGGTATACAGAGAGAGGAGTTCGTCCATGCTTTTCAGTGCCGCTTTGGAGGAGTGTTCATATTGCTACAAGTGCAAAGCTTATTGACGTTAGAGGAATAGTAACTGGCTAAGAAACTCACAACCTTCATCACCCCGAAAATGCATCTCATCAAACATTTCCATCCACACTTGCCTGAACACGATTTGTTAGAATTAGTACCGGAGACAGTGCACCCAAAGTAGTGTGCCGCATTAGTACCCCTGCTTAACATTGGTCTAGACGAACACAAGTGTGCCGCTATCATCTTGGAGCAGAATCGGTGCCAACTGCACTGTGAATGGGATTTATTTGCTGCATGATGAAACCACAAGAACATCAGAAAATGGTCAGTGGTCAGGAAAATTTCAAGATTTCATCAAATGAAACTCTATCGGCCGATAATGGGACGAAAATACAGGTACAACAAACAACACAAACCCAAACAAAGTTGCAAGTGATGGTAAAATCAACAGTACAAATAGCAGTGCACAATGTAAAAATGTGAAGTGGGACACGCCAACCACCACGAACTCCATGCTGTTACTGTGACCGTCAGCAGTACCACTGGCATAGTGTGTGCCCTTATAACCTACATCTCCTCAGTAACCAAACAAACAGTAACACAAGTAGCAGTTCGGGAAACAGGAAGCAGTGGTAAGGGAACTAGACATTCATGATACCCTTATTTTGGACAGTGCTACCAACTTGACACATCAACAAGCCCTAATTAACCTGGTCAGTAGCAGCTGTTTACAGTTCATTTGCATTTTGGTGTTAATTATGGTCATAATTGCCACACATTAAAACACACTGCAGCTTCACATAATTTTGTGCAACCCAGTTTTGTGAACCGAACAGACATTCCATCAGCATATTTAATTCGCTTGACAACAAATCAACATACCAGTACCGCACTAGGCCAAGGAACAATGACAGTTCATATCAGTGACGTTGAGAACATCACAACCACAATAGTTGCACTGGACATTTGAGAAAATGCCATACTTGGTGTACTGTGGCTCATGGAGCAAAATACTGTTGTAGGAACCACTGCTTGTCATATCCATTTTGGCCTAAAGGAGCGACACACTGTGTACAACCTTGACCGACGACCAGCTGATACATTACTAGCTGTTTCATTAATGGAGTTTGACAACATCCTGCCAGAACACTAGACAGCTTTCAAGTAACTCCTTAACAAACGACAGGATGTGTTTGCTCTGATTGACCACAGTAGCCAAATATGCAAAACCTTAGTGCAAGAGTGGCATATATACATGCCACCACACAGTTATTTACAGCATCAAGCCAAAATAATAAAGCAACCAACTCACGAGATGTTGAGTGACACTGTTATTGAGCCAACAAACAGTGCATTCAACTCTGCCATAACAATGGACCAAAGAAAGATAGAATTAGGAGGATTAGTATGGACTTTCGACGTGTAAATCAAGTGACATTCAGTGTAATTCCACTGTACATAAGTGTCAGGGATGCTCTCAGTGCGCTAGAGCAAGCCAAGATCATGTAATCCCTCGACCACAAGAGCAGCTATTGGCAAGTACTAGTAAAGCTTGAAGACCATGCCATAACAGCTTTAACAGTCCCTTTGACAAGCACTTCCAGTTCTGTAAGATGCCATTCGGGCTGAAGTACGCACTGACCATTTTTCAGGCCATGATGGTGCTGTTGCTGGATAGTCGCATTGATGAATTCACCCTCGCCTACCTGGACGATGCATTGATATGGTCGGCAAGCCAGGAGGACTATCTATATCACCTGTCACTTGTGCTTGAGAGGTTGGCCATCAACATCCTCACGTGTGCCACTGCAAAACGCCTTCTCGGTAAGACCAGCATTGACTTCCTGGTTCATATTGTCGACGAAGAAGGTGACAAACCGAACCCCGAACACCAGCTGTTGATCGACTATCACCCACCACCTCATGCATGTAAGCAGTTGTGGAAGTTCTTCTGGCTAATAAACTGCTTCCAGGAGCACATCAGAGACTTTGCCAACGTCATCGCAATGTCGTCTGACCTACTGTAAACACAGTGATGGTTTCAGTAGTGCAATGCTGCCAACGAAGAAGTCCAGGTAATCAAGGTGAATTTCCGAACATGCCAATTCTGGCAAGGTACGGCCCTACAAAACACCTCTACATGCACTCTGACGTCAGCAAGGAAGGACTCGGTGCAGCACTATACCAGTGTGGTGACACGACTAGAGTCACATCATCGACTTCGCCAGTGCCAATTTCAGTTCAACCGAGTAGAGGTACATCAACAAACATTAATGATTGGCAGTGGTATGGTCCATGAAGAAGTACAGTGTGTACCTGGAGTAACAGTGCTTCACACTCCACACCGACAACAGCTTATTGGCTGCACAACATGGGCAAGGCCCGCAGCAAGCTGACCCATTGGGCACTAATTCTTCAAGCTTACAACTTCATTGTGGAGCAAGTCACAGGCAGCGAGAAGCAGATTGTGAATGCTCTATCGAGGTCATGTGCACCGACATCTTGGTGTAAGACTATGCAGAATAGGAGGAGATCCTGCCACCAACCGTGCAGGAGCCACTCAGCGAGGTAAGCCTTCATTAGATAAACGCCACCAACTATGACCTCACTGTGCAAAAGCTTTAATAGGGCATTGTGCAAACATAGCTCGACTGCACACTCACCTGAAAACACCAAGACAATTGTGTTAAGAAAGCCATAGAGTGTTGGTTCGTGGTGGACGGAAAACTAGAGACATGTTCAAAAACCAATCACGATGTGTGACAATTATTTGTTCTCCCCAGTGTCAGGGAGCAGGTGTTGAATTACATGCATGAAAGCAGTGTGGTGGGTAACCCAGAGACAAAACAAACAATGAATAACGTGCATAAACACCTTTTCTGGCTCAGACTCACCAAACACATGCGCAGGTACATGCAAAAGTGCACCAAGTGCAAGCAGGTTAAATCAAAACTAACTGACAGGGCCAGCAACACCAGGCACCCATACCCACGATGACCTTCGAGACAATGTCTCTCGACCTCATGGTGCCATGACCTAGAAGAGCAGTTAAACATATATATTAAAATAATTTATAGGATAATAAAAATTGACACGTTTATCAAAATAATTTCAATGAATATAATTTTTAATTTCCTTTATGCTTACAATAAATGTTCAGTATAGTTTTAAGACAAAATTAATTACCATAAATTTAAGGAAAAGGTGTAGTGATTTGGGAAACCTGCGCACATTGTGGTTTTGTTTACATCTGCCACCTTCTTGCTGGCTGTGTGTGAAAGGCGCGGTGATGCATCTGCTGTTGCTGTGCATTGCTGACATGTGAACTGGCTGTCTTGTACTGTCAGTCTCTCGCCAAGCTGCAAACATTGCCCATGTACATGTACTACACACACTCTGCGCTTTAAAAAGACTGAATTTTCACCCCCTTCGCATGTAGATCTCATGTGTGGGTTGGCAGTTTGGACCGGTAAGCAGGTCCTTGTTAACAGTAGAAGTGTTAAAGTGATTTGAGGGATTATAACACTGATGAGACTTAAAGTCTCTCCCACTGATTGTAGCGAGTTCGACTGCAGANCTACCTTCCGATTTAAGCAACTTTTTCCCGCGCTGGATTCGGCATTTCCCTTCTACTCACTAGGTCCCCACATGGTATTTTGTTGAGTGGGTGGTAACTGAAAATTTTTTGTTTATTGTTGGCCGAAAATTCTGATTTAAGTTCAAATTGAATTTTTTTGCAACATTTCGGTACTGTCCATTGGTTCCTGGTTGTTTGTGGCACGGTTGCTTGTAGGGCTGGTCTAATGAGTGCATCTACAGTAATGTGTGCCTAACACGTGCTTTGCTACCATATCTTGTGGGACGGGGTGGAAGCACTGCAAACACAGACGTGTTGGCAGGTATGCACGTGTTAGGCCAGCCATCTTTAATGTGCTCGATGCGGCAGCTGAGTTTGGCTGTGGGGATCAAGAACATCGCTTACCATCCATGGCAGATCCTCCCTGCACCTGCATGGAGTGGAGTACCAACCAGCAGTTCAGGAAGGTGCATGTTCATGCACACAGCCCACTGATTCGATGGATACTTCTATGGGCAGAGAAGTGGTCCCTTAAAAGGGGAGGGGGTGTGTGCAGGGTCACCCATGTGCTCTTGCTGCATGCACCCAAGGCATTGTGGAGGGAGGGTCGTGACATCTAGCTGTCTCCAAGATGGCTGACTTCCTCATCGTGTCCTGTACTGTAGATACAATGGTGAGCAGAAAAACTGGTTTTGGCATGATTTTCACCCATGTGCTATATCATCTTTGGGCATTATTTTGGCATTGAGTCATCAGCTCGTCGTTCCACATTGCTCACGATGTTCCCATGGCACAATCTTGATGCTGAAGGGGGGAGGGGGAAAGGAATGGAAAATTTCTCAATATAATGTGAAGTAGTTGTAAAATTTGGGAGTTTCTGTGCCGAATTCTCATGATGAAGGAAAATGAGGGAAGAGTATGCCCTTTGCTGGATGCCACTTAACGCTATGTGTGTGTTGGATTCAGGTTTTAGCAGGGTGGTAAACAAGAGGTGGAAATAATTAAATGTGGTGGTAACCCGATTAGGTGCCAGTCACCGTCGGCAGGTGGTGTCGAGATGAGATTGTTGGTATTCTCAGTGTGGTGTGGCCACCTGTCTGGATGTATGCCATTCGATTGGTGATGAAATATAGTTGAATCGCCCTAAGGTGCTGAAGTCAAGCACCCTTGTGCCTGATACTTAAGTTGCAGAATGTAGTTGGCCTATTTAGGTTGACCCACACTCCTTAAACAGTGATGAAAACTACTTTAAGTAATGGTACACATTTAGACTGTTAAAAATACATACATAGATGTGGGTTGTTGGGGACCTGTGTCCCTAAATGCCATATTGGCAGTGCTCAGAAATAAAAACACATTGTTGCAAACGCATGTATATTTACCTTTTGCACTATACAATAAAAAACTTTACAGCGAACTAAAGCATCTTCTGGCTGTGTGCCGGCCAGGAAGAATATATTGCAAAAATGTGTGAATAGTTGGTAACAAAGATTCAAGGTGATATAAAGCTTCCCCAGACGATGTTATTCTCGGGGAAGAAGGGGTGGTGTCTCTGGGTGCTAAAAACAAAATGGCTCTTGTGAATTACTTACTGCTATGGAAGTCTAAGTGATGGCACGAAAATGTGATATGCACCTGGAGTGCGACGCGACACAGCCTGCCCCTTGAGACTCTGGACAAAGACTCAATAATGGAGGGCGCACACAGCCACAGCATGGTGGCAATCGCACATCGGAACTACTTGCACAATTAAACATTTATACTAAACAAATACTTAACCCTTGCAAACACATCTGACAAATAATCGACAATATAATTTAAACAATACCACTTGCCATTATCACTTGGCCGACAGTGAAATGAGGATGGCGATGTGATATGCATTCACAGCAATTATGAAAAGAAAACACAACATTTGATTCAATTTGCAGGTGTGTTCTATGCGTAATCACACATCTTTGTGTTCGAATATACATTAAAATAATTTAATTTTTGTCGTGCATTCCTTTGCAAAATCCTCAATACAACCCTCTTCCCCTTCGGTAGGAGAATATGCAAGGGGGTGGAGGAGAAATGATGACACTGCTCTGCTCACATGTGCACTGCACTGCACTGCACTAACTTGCCCTTGCACGAGTACATTCGGCGCTTTGGGAACATCATGTGTTTTGCTGTAGAGGAGTTGGCTGCAAGGCATGACCGACTGGCTTTATTGGCGGGACATCATCCTGAATCAACATTTTATTTTTGTAATTGGTATCGACCTAGGTGGGTGAGTCATTTGAATACTATTGTGTTGCTGCTATGTGCTAATTATTAACTTAAACTTATATTGTGTGTTTCATTCAATATTTTTATGATTTATAGTTGTCTGTGCTTAGCGGTACAACTTGTAGCTGCCCCTAATGTAAACTAACAATGTTGTAATGTACATCATCGTAATAAGTGGCCATTGCCCTAGGTGTTAGAAGCGGACCATAAGCCGATTTTTTCTTTCACTTGTGCGAAAAAGTCCGGGCTAGAATCTGCAGTGTCAGCTAAGGAAACCTTTTTGCTTCTTGACATGACTACAATATTTTCTGTGCATCTTCATTTTCGGCAGAAACAACCCAACCCAACCCAACTTGTGTTCGACAAGAATGTGAAATTAAATTAAAATCATAATTAAAAATCATTAACAACAGTGTTGAAAAATGGTTTTTATTGTCTCACAACTAATTTTTTGGGATGTTGTACGCTAAACACTCAACAATTAATATGATTTGATAGGTCTGTTGTTTATTTGCTTTCCTATTGAAGCTTTCTCGGTACTTCTGTATCTACAACTGAATGTTAAAAAAAGTGGAGTTATTCGTACCACACTTTTTACGCAGTCATGCAGAATAATTCCATTAATTCATTTAATTACTATCTGAAGTTTAAATAATTTAAAGTTTTATTATAATCAAACAAATAACATTGTATAATTTTTAATCTTTCGGGGTTTCTTCAAAAGGAAAGACGAACATCTGGCAGATAGATCCTGTATTTTAAATAAATTTAGTCGTTATATGAAGAATAGCTTTGTAGCAAAACGCATTCTTTGGTATGTGCTGGGGTGCCTTGGTGATCGGGTTGGGCTTCGTTTTTATTAATGATCCCCTTCTGAGAACTCTTGTTTCGACAGTTCTTGCCTTGACCACTAACGTATGACCCATTGTATTGGGTTTAAGCTCTGGGCTACCTCCTCGTTGGTGGGGTGGAGATGAATTCCAGCCTATCAACCCCTTACATCAATTTCCCCGATTACGACAGACTGTTCTTCTCATCTGTTGTTGTGCTATCCTTTCCACCAGTGCAGTAATTTGGTAGTGATACTGCTATCTCGGGCTGTTTCTTCATTGATAAGGTTGAATTTTTATCTTATCCCATACTCGCTTCACATTTGTTGTTGTGACCAGTTCTGTTTGTCATGGTGTTTACTTACTTATGAATTATGTACATGGTGTTCTTGCAGATTATATCTCTGTTAACAAAGTTCTTATTGTTCGACGTGTTCTTGCCGCACTTTTGTGTTGGTCTCCACAATATGTTATCATCACTGTCTTTGCATGGTTTCAATCGTGCTTTAATCCAAAATCGTTATGGAACACATAGTGGCCTCAAATGAGCCGTGAATTAGTGAGGCGCAAGCACTACAGTACTAAGACAGTACAGTTCTGGCTATTATTTGGTTTACTGAGGCCACTCTTATGTGTTGATGTTATTGCTGCACTAAGTTAACTTTACATACAGCAAATGCCATTAGAGTTTCATGTGGTAACTAGTTGTCCAGCACTGTACAAGTACATGCGTGCAAAGAACAGAAAGTTCTGGTATATCTACACTGTAATGCTGATAAAAATTCTGCCCCCCCTTTTTCGTAATGCATTATGGATCGCCACCACTGCTTCGCATCTCCGCTCAGATGTTCCCTTATGCAGTTAAGCCACTCTTCCTCGCACATCCCACACCGATGGAGTCTGCTGGTACAATCGTCAAGGAAGACCTGGGGGTTCTCACTCAGCAAGTCTACTATTGTGGGTAACAATTGTAATTGAGTAAGCATAAGTCTGTTGGCTCGCATTGCTTTGATTTACACTGAATGGATTCTGTAGGTGCGCCCTATTCTGTGCTGGTTCGGATTGGTACTGTTATATTGTAGACTGTGCCTGTGGTATCCTGAAGTTGTGTCGGGGCACATATTTTGTGTAGATGTAGATGTTGCTTTTCTTTGCCCATGGCATGTCAAACATGCCTAGGCTTTGTGTGGCTTTCTGTGTCTGCCATACACTCATTCATTGGTATACATCACGGATGGGCCTGGTGTCCGCATAGCTTGCATTTGAGTATGTCTGTCCTGATGCCAAGCACATAGGCTGTTGGCAATGTGTTGGTGGTAGGTGATTACCCCAGTGTCAGCTGGACAGTTTATGGTTGGACTGTCAACACAATGTGCACATGTAAAGTGCCCCACACGAATGCACATGCATTCTTGCTATGTAATGCACTAGGGGTGATATTGTTTTTGGCATTGTACAAACGTTATGCTTGTTTGTCCATTAATGTTGCACAATAAAATGTTGGAACACACTTCATATTTGCCTAACTGCACTTGTTCAAACAAATATTTTTTGGTTCTGTGGTGGTAAGGGCACTGGCACAATTTTCCCAGATGTGAATTTACAAAGCCACCATCGTTAGTGGGATGTATG
Organism: Clitarchus hookeri; assembly: GCA_002778355.1. Classification (NCBI taxonomy): domain Eukaryota; kingdom Metazoa; phylum Arthropoda; class Insecta; order Phasmatodea; family Phasmatidae; genus Clitarchus; species Clitarchus hookeri. Next base: position 182,492 of record NQII01000886.1, on the reverse strand, counting down.
CTTACAGACAACTGAAGCAACATGCACGACTTGTGTGATTTGAGTGGTCGATTAAGGCATGTAGTCATCGGTCGCTGTTTGAGCATGTACATTGGCAATACTGAGAGATTATGGTAAATCAGCCAATGGTGATTTTTCTCGCAAGGCGCATATGCTTTTGGCACAGCGATGCTGATTTAACTGGAGAAGTGCTCAAATATTTCATGCCCTTGTTGCTCGCATGAGCTGAACATGGTAGTTACTGATGGCATTTGACAGGTCAATGACTGCTCCATCCAAGTCAGACCACATATCGAACCATGACAGTTTTATGGTCCCATGATAGGTAGTGTTGGGGCGAAATTTCCATGCCCTTGCATACCTCCATCGAATTTGCGAGGCTCGATAATTCTCCACTGTTACATTACATCACATTACTGGGGTTGAATGATTTTTGCAATAAATTGTAAAAAATAACCTTTAATAACCTATGCATAGTTTTCAGTGCTCTTTGTAAGGTTTGAAAACATTGTAAACATTCCACTGGTGCCTGAATGGCTTTTTCTCTCAATTGTTACAAAAGTTTATTTTACAAATTACCTAAATGTCATTGTGTTTGTTAATTAATTAGAAATTTTGCAACCTTTGACTTGGTTTGCCAATTGAGATACTTTTGCATACACTTTTACTTGGACAATAAATTTGATTGTCATGCAAATACTGTGTGTGCTAATATTGGTGCAGTTTTACAAAAGTTGCAAAAGGTACAGTTTTTAAAATTATTACATGACAGCTACAATTAAAAGACGTTTTCTGACTCGTCCAGATGACAGTCAATGGGGAAAAAAAGGAGATGGCCAAAAAACTCGCCTACCAGCACAATTCCCATTTGGGATAATATAGGTGTGGTCCAGCCGGGGATAGAAGAGAGTTCGTCTTGTTGGAGGTAAACAGCCTAACCGCTCAGCCACTGTGGCCGTTGTCTCATAATGGGTAGCAGTGCTTGAAAAGTTTGGAAAATTTTGAAATATTCTACAATTTGGAAAAACCATTTTTTTTCTGGCCACATTGGAAGAGTGCTAACTAACGCTGGGTCGAGTAAGTGGAATGGAGAGGATAAGAAGACATTGGTGGTGCACAGCATTTACTGACAGAAAACCTTTACCTGCCCAGAGATGTCTTGCAGGAAATACTTTACTGGTTACGGAGATGTTGTGGGTTGTGCTCGACCACCCAGAAGTCCGCTGCTCTCAGTGCCCTCGTTTTCTTTGAGGAAGAATTTAATGTTGTGTTACATATTGTTGCTAACCATAGGCGATTCATGGCCTACTCAATACTGTCGTGATTGCCTGCTGTGATGTGAAATATGCTAATAGTGAGATTGAACTAAGTGTGGGCCTGTAAATTTTCTCCATACTCTACTTAACACTAAAAAAACCCCTGAATAAGCTGATTGGTGGAACTAGCTCCCTAAGTGCTATTAAGTAGGGAGGTATTTCAATAATGTAACAACACATCAGGTTGTATTTTTTTATTCACACTATTAGTCAATTTACACTATGCACAGATTCAATAAGACATGCAGTGAAGCCGACACGATGCATTGAGACTGTCAGCGGCTTACATAGGACAATTAGCATGTGCTCTTACGTCAAATTAATGATATGAAGATCATGGAGTGCGGGAATCTGCAAAGTTAGAAGAGGTTCTCCTCCTGGGCTGATGGAGTTAATTGTTCCGGTTCCAAAATGAAACCATAAGTTTATACACAGATGTTTTGTACAAAGAAGTCATTATAGGTGTAAACACACATGGCCTGTTGCCGAAAACACCCGCTTCAGACTGACGATGGTGTTGTCTGTCTGCTCTCACCAGAGAGGGACAGGCATCACCATCGTATAACAAGTGGAATAATGGGTTCCAGCACAATGATAATACAAAATATTGTTGGAATAAAATCATGTTACTTAGGCAATGATCCAGTTCGCTTCAATTTTCCTTTTTCTTAATTTTTATTTAGAATTGTGTAAGGCTTAGTCAGAACAACACAACATTCAACTGTCTAGCATGCTATACTGCTATTATTTTTGTGTTATCATAATTCCAAAATTAATTGTTCACGAAATCTTAGGGCCGTATGTAGAGATCTTCCTTTTTCTCGAAGGCATCCTTAAATAAAAAAGGAAACCTTAATTACAATGCAAGAACCTCCCTTAAGCATAACTTGTTGAAGGCGACATTGAATATAAGGAAAGGAAGTGGCGAGAAATAAGACAGCCAAATGCGTGCCTTTTAGCTTCCTTAAGCAAGATGGCGGGCTAACCTTCGAAAATAACACCCGTTTATAAGTTGGAACGTTCAATTAAAGAGCATTTGTGACATAAGCTACTTGTAAATGATGAACATTTATTGTAATTACCATGTGGGAATAATTTCACTGCGTATTTTTACCTCTGAAAAATGAATGTGGTAATCTCACTTATGTTCAGTGTAATGCGTATGTATACCTCTAGTCAAGCGGTTTTGCGTGATGGAGTACGAAATGCCGAGGTTATTTGATGAAGATGATTTGGATTTACTTCAGCGTGTCGAGAATCTTCAATGTAATGATCGTCCTCATCGGTATTTGCACGATGGCCAAAATCCATGCGAATACTTTCGGACGCAGAGTTTGTGAAACATTTTCGTTTCACAAAACAAACTGTAATGGGCACTATTGTGCCTCTTGTTGCCTCCGATAACGGAGATAGAAGAGGACTGCCAGTGCCACCAGTCCTGAAAGTTGTTATTGCCCTATGATATTATGGCACAATAGTTTCCAGGTGGGTACAGTGTTGTTTGGTTTTCGTATGCATTTGTAATGAAAACCGAATGCATTAACCTCAAAATTATTCCGTAGGTAGGAAAACAGTATTAATGAATTAGTTTATTTATCATCACATAAATCTCAATACATATGGAGTGTGACTTGTCAAATATAGATACCAGAATACAAATAAACGGCCAACTGTCAAAAACACAGACTACACTAATGATATATAATACATAAGCAAATAGGACAATAATCTGTAAGATGTTAATAGTTTTCATATCAAAATAATAGCAATCTGTTATTTGACAATATATGGAATACAAGATCTCAGTTATCAACATACGAAGAATATGAATTACAGTACCCATTACAATATAATTACACAAATACACAAATAGGACTTAAATCTGTCAGATATGAATAATTTCCATACACAAATAACAGCAATCTATCAGTTGCCAATATATAGAATACTACATGTAGGTGTAAGTAAATGGAAATTTAAATGTGAAAAATAGGATATACAGTATACATTACAATACAATTACATGAACACAAAACAAAACACTATTAGTTGGCAAACATTGTTTTTGTCACTTATATATTCATCTACTGTATAATATGCTTTCATCAACTGATATGTTTTTAATTCCATTTAAATTTTTCTAGCATCATTAAAATATCTTGCATTTGCAGGTAGTTAAAAATAATTCTTCCGTTTTGTGTATGTTTTTTTAACAAAGATACAATTGATTTTTTTTTCATGCCATGTTCCGTGTGTCTGCTAGTTATTTAAGTAGGTAATATCATAATAAGGTTAATTGTACATTATAGTTGCACATGTTTGAGTTAGTATGTAATGAAGCATTGCAGACACCAAATAGAACATGTAATTGCCAGCAAGGCATGTGTTTATGACATGTCAGATATGAATAGGTTAAATCAAATTGTATGGCAAATGTTTTTTTTTGTTGCAGAATGTTTGTGGCGACCTATGTCATGTCTAACAGGCAACGGTGAGCTGGATTGTAAAGGTAAAGAAATATAAACTGATATTAAATTTATGTTGTATGTTTAGTACCACACGCAGATTTAAAACAACCTGTAATTTAGAATTTATGTTGCATATTTAGTACCACAAGCAGAGTTTAAGTGCCCTGTAATTTAGAATAATTATTTGTTCCTGGACTTTTGAGGGCACTGTAATATTATTAGTGATAAGTTAATGCAGCTAACATACCATGCAGGTTACAAATGTTTGTTTAATAAGTATTATGCTTAGCAATATATTTGTAGATGCTTGTGTATCTGCATAGAAATTTGTTGTTAGGTTAGTGTAGCATAAAAAGGAACAGTGTATGAAGTTCAGGAAGAGCGTGGAATAGGTGTTTGGTCGGGTAGAGGAGAGGTGAGAGAGTTCACAACCGGGCAGTAGCCTAATTCCGATTTTTTGTGGTCATTATTATTTGATGGTTTGTTCATTTTGTATCAAGTAGTGGTGCTTGTGGTAGGTGGTGTATCAACCCCAAGCGCAAATCAACTGATGTCAAAATGAATTGTTGGGTGGGAAATTGGTATTGCAGTTTGTTCATGCTAGTATAATAGGTTGCAGACCCAAATCTTTATGATACTATGTAAGGCATGCAAATCAGCTGTGCCATGCAACCCTAAAGTACCCACTACGTTATCCATGCAGAAGTACCTATTAGATTAGATACTTAAACATACTGGTTCATGCAACATGACGTTCAGTTTGGTCATGTCAGAACACTGCAAATGATGTGAATAGTACAATTACTTGCAAATATCCTATACAATGTAAATAGTAAATTACACTTTAGTCCATCTTCTCGTGTTTAAACATGTCATATTATGTATGTGACCACAGTAGTGATGTGCAGTGCTTATCAGTAAATACGTCCCAATATGTCTGACATGCAATTTTTAAATAAGCTTGTGTGGTAATCAGTAATATATGCAATAAGGTGTCTAGTATTTCTCGCAGGTAGTGGAGTTGAATTGTGTAAATAAATCAGAAGCATTTCTTATAAATATTGACTTTTGTAACAGGTAGTAATCCTCTAAACTGGCTGGGCACTTCTTGCAGTTTGTGCATTTTCCTGGACAGCCACAAATTCAGGAAAATTACAGGCTTTTCTATGGTAATGGTGGGTTTCTTGGTGTAAGTGGGTGTATTGATGGCACCCACATTGGCATTAGGCGCCCAGGTGGCCAGTTTGCAAAGCTGTACGGTAATAAGAAAGGATAAATGTCACTCAATGTTCAGGTATGTTTGCTGGGATGTGTACCACATGATTGCTTATATACAGTATTGTGTGTGTAATGTTTATTAGATACAAAACTTTTAATACCATACAATTTATTTTAAATATGCCAATACTAAAATGTTTTTGTCTGCCAGCATTCATGGTTATTAATATGTTCGGTAACATTGTTAAATTAAATTTGCAGGTTGTCTCAGGCCCTAACCTACAGATCCTGGACATTGTGACAAGGTGGCTCGGCAGTACTCACAACTTGAGGATTTTTAATAACAGCAGGGTGATGACCCGTTTTGAAAATCGCTCTGTGCCAGGAATACTGCTGGGAGACAATGGCTACCCTCAACTGCCATTTCTCTTCACTCCATTACTGGTTCCAACAACAGCTGCAGAAAACCAGTACAACGCAGCACATAAGAGGACCAGGAACACAGTGAAAAGACTGTTCAGAGTATGGAAACAAAGGTTTGCATGCTTGGGCCATCGACTACAGACAAGCCTCCGTACAACCAGCAGGGTCATCGCTGCATGTGCTGTGTTACACAACATTGCAGTTGCTCATGGTGAACCACTACCACCTCCTCCAGCTGATGAGGATCATTTCATGCCTCCCCTTCCTGCTGTGGAGAACTCTGCACCAAGGAATAATCGTGGAGTTGAGCTATTTTCATTCAGCGAAACTTTAATTGAGAACCACTATCCTTACAAATAATACATCTCTCCAGCTGTTTATGCTCATTTTCTCACATAAGCAAATGACGCTGTTTTGTAAAAAAAATTGTGAAGTTGTTTTTATGATTTAACATTGTATGCATACTTGTGACATGGTTATAGGCCTCCTGGGGAAACTCGCTATGTAAAATAAAGAGTAACGCATTGCGTGCTGTACCTCCAGATGTTTACCACCAGTGGTAGATCTCTTAGGTGATGTGGAAACTGGCACAGAATGGATAACTATAATCAGGTAAGTGCTTTCTTGTTTCTTTTTGAGCTATTAAATGCGCATAACAGCAAATTGACAAGCTGTTGGAATTCTATGCACAAAATAAACTTTCAACATTTACAATTGATTGCATGTCACATTGCCAATATTGTTATAATAAAAGTAAATGTGATGAGCTGGTGTGACATACCATTAAATTTTACAGTACAAATAATTTATTTTATTTATTTCTTATTTGTCAATATGATACATCTTTATAAGAACATATCAACAAGTAAATNCACATTGCCAATATTGTTATAATAAAAGTAAATGTGATGAGCTGGTGTGACATACCATTAAATTTTACAGTACAAATCATTTATTTTATTTATTTCTTATTTGTCAATATGATACATCTTTATAAGAACATATCAACAAGTAAAGCATTTTAAATACATAATGATATCATACACATATGTGTTTAAAATACATAACAACAATACAAAGAAAGTATAATGCATGTAATATATAATAATACCATTAACTAATTAGAGATGTGATTTATTTGAAGTACATTTATTTAAAATGCAAATACAAAATTCAAAATACCTATTTTTTATATTGTATTTTAAATACCAAGATACAAAAAGCATTTTGTATTTTATTTGAAATACTTTTAGAAACATATTTTCTGTTTGTAAAATGCAAAACACATTTCTTACTTTTTTAAAAATGTTGTATTATTGTTACAAATATTGTTTTATGAACGCACCCAAAGTATTTCCAACATTTACAATCAAAATTCGAAAATGCAAACACGCTCTGCCTAGGGATGCAAACATCTGATTGAAAAGCATAGATTTTTCTTTGTAATCTGGTTGAAAAGTTTTGTAGGTATGTGTGGTGTCACGGTATGTGTGATATATAAATCGGAAACGAACAGCAAGTTGTTTCTCGCTAATAAAATTCAATTACAATATTATTAAAGAAATAATATTNTTGTTTCTCGCTAATAAAATTCAATTACAATATTATTAAAGATAATTATATTTATGAACTACGTAATTTAGAATAGACGTTGAAAAATCTTATATTTTTTCCGAAAAAAAATTTAAGCCTAAAATGCTAGCTAGTTTTTCAAATAAGGTGTTCGGTAGTTTTTTTTAATACATCTGCTACTCGTAAATAATATCAATTTAATATAGCTTGAATTAGCATCAATGTTTCTCAATTCAAAATATCTATGCCAAATATCGGTATTTTATTGACCCTTTATCGTTTGCATCCCTACCCATGCCATCGACCATGTCGCCGTTGACTTGCCTGTCTGTTGTGATTGCTTTGTGTGTGGTTTTTAGGTTTGTTTTGTTCGTTTGATGGATTTAACTCTTAAAATTTAAGTAAAACATTATAAATATGTTTTTATTGACGTAAGTACTCGCAGCACATCTAAATTTTAACTATTAGTCCAGTCAACCAGTGGTTTTACCAAGAAAAAATTCCGGAAGTTTTTTCTTACCGGTTCTATACGTTTTTTGGGGTGCTGAATCCGAATTTCATGTTTGCGCCCTCTAGGGTGGTGAGATACACAAGAAAAATGCAAAAAAACGTAAATTTTTTTTGTCCTTTTTTCAGTTTTTGGCTTATATCTCCAAAATGATGCGTTTAATAGAAAAGACCATTCTATACTAAATTAAAGCAGACAAAACTTTGTACAAAATACATTTATCAAGTTTAATTTTCTGACGAAATATCCAGGCACCAGAGCGCGCTGAAAAAGGGCGATGTTTTGGCCCTGTGGCAAAAACTAGAGAAATATTCTCTTTCACCCGTGATAACTCGAAAACTATGCGTTTAATTGAAAATGCCACTTAATTCAAAATTAAAGTAGACCAAATTTCTTATAAAATGCGTTTATGAAATTTAAATTTCTCATAATCCAAGTACTAAATAAGTACCTACTCAAATATTTTTTATTTTCACTTTTGCTGGTAGTAAGGTAATATACATTATACACATTACATAATGTATTACACGTTACGTATTATTTTTCAGAGAAAAGGGCATGCTGACCTGCTACAGGAGTATGAGAAACTCAAATCTCTACATACAAAGAAGAGGAAGTTAGCTGTTGCTATTGGCGATGATGCTGGTACATCAAAAATAATGAAACAAACCACACTTCCAACTACCTTACCAAAGTCAATTAATTTTGATAAGTTGGTTGTGAATTTTTAAGTTGATACTATGTCACCAATATCAATTGTGGAAAATAATTCATTTAAGGCTCTAATTGAAGGTGCTCAGCAGGACACATGTCCCTTTATATAGGATAGGCATTGTGCTGTTACCACACCCTGTCATACTTAGCCAGGGCAGGCAGCTGACAACGAAACTTTCAACCCGGGGATTCACCCTCTGGAAAGAACCGAAGCCAGAATGAAACAGGGGATGTCCCGAGGCGTATACCTTCAACCAGATAAGCCACACGCCGAAGGAAGCAGGTGCCCCTGACTAGAATTTGTGCAGACCTCAGCTAGGAAATTAGTACTGTAGGAATCCGTCACCACACCCTCACCCTTCCTCCACCCTAGTTGGAGCACACAAGCTGCTGCCGAGACACAAAAGAGGCAAGGTACACAGGGAAACTGCTGACAAATGTAACTTGAGTATAGAGGGACACGAGTTAAATTCATGAGCGCAGCCAAGGCGGAGGTCAGTTGTTCAGCAAAGACAGGTAGGAGTTGTTCGCGGCCATGATGCAAGGTGGAGAAGGCAGTTAGCGCGAGAGTCAGTCATATCACAAGGCCGGGGTTTGGACCCCGGCCCAGGCAGTGATGTATCGTCAGTTGTTCACAGACATCGCGGCGAGACAGTCAGTTGTGCAGCCGAGGTGGAAGTCAGTTGATCGCCAACCTCGCAGAGAGACGCAAAGCAGTCGGGCGAGTCAGTTGCAATCGAGGCCGGGTTCGGACCCCGGCCCAGCCAGTGATGTTCAGGCAGTTCGACAGACAGGAGCGTCATGCTGAGATGCGAGAGTAGACAGTCGTGTGATGGAAACAGTGCCGAGAACTTATGAGTATATTCCCGGAATCAAGTGGCAGCCTCATACCGAGAGGCGCCACCCCCGAGAAGACGTAGTCATGCGCCGGATGGCGATGAGACAAGCAGTCATGCAGTCAGTGAGTCAATTGTGACGTCACCAGGGAGAGAACCCAGGAAGAGCAGAGACTTATTGTGAAAATTTCCGGGACAAACCAAGTACAAGTGCCGAGAACTAATGAGTTCATTCCCAAAAAAGTAGTGGCAGTTTCCAAGGCGGAGAAGTCGGGAGCGTGAGACGGGTCATGGTAGACGACGTAGGAGAGGGGACGCAAGGTCTCCGACGAGGAACGCCAGCCGAGATCAAAGAGACATCGCAAGTCCCGGAAATCAATTCTGGACTTCCAAGAAGGGAAGCCGAGCTGACCCAGTTACTTCAACCAAAGGCGGAGACAAGTGGTGAGCTTCAACGAGGAGCGCCACATCAAGAGGGAATAGTCAAGAGCAGTCTGGTGCCGAGAAGGCTGAAGCAGAGTGGGGGCCCTCCAAGGGTTCCTCGCCGGGATGTGGTAGGGAGTTAATCGAAGCCGAAGGAGGAAGCCAGCTGAGTATAGCATGCCAACGAGAGCCAGTCCGAGGGCTTGTAAAAGGGCACACAACTCACCAGACCTCACTACTGCCGGAACAGCACCAAAATCCGCAGTCACAGTTAAATAAAAATGCCTCCATTCAAGCAACCTTCCCACCCCCCGACGCACAGCATTCCGCCAACCAGCCCTTCAAGCCTACGACTTGTAAGGGGCTCAGTCTCACCAGTGTGTGTAAATACCTATGTTACCTTCAGGCAAATAAAAGACGTGTGTTAACTAACGGAGAATACTAGTATTTGTTTACCCCTTACCCAACAACGACAGGTGCCCTTAGTCTGCACCAAGTATAGTAACTCAGTATCCTACTAACCATCATTCTGTATAACTCGGGGGGAACAGTAGCATCAAGTTATTTTGGCGCCCAACATGGGGCATGTTAAGGCATAATTAAGTCTGTATAGTCTGAAACCAGGACCAGACTAAACCCGAGAGAAGGGGTTTCACCTTTAACGAGCTAGTCGGGCTAAAACAGACTTCAGGGAGTCTAGAATGTAACCCTGTGGTGCTCAGTGCTCAACATTACGAGTTACAATTAACGAAGCAGGCATCCTAGGAATTAACGAGTACGAGCGGGAGGAGCAAGTTCGAGAGAGTAAGGCGGGAGAGGAAAGGGAGATTAGCGGAGCAATAGGCCACAGCCCACTGGATGGCGGGCAATAAAATGGCGAGCATGGCGAGAGCCGACGAGAGAGCATGTGGGGGCTAAGTTAGAGAGGAGCCGAAGGGAGAACGAGAGAGGAGACAAAGCGAGGTGCAGAAATTAGCGAACGGGAGCGGAAAAGGAGACGAGGAATGGGCGAAAGGCGTAGCAGTGAAGGGAGATTAGCGGAATAGAAAGTCACTTAGTCCCTGGATGGGGACAAGGACATAAATATAAAAGGTTAGGCAGTCAGGTCAAGAACTGTGCCGGCTGATAAACTAATTCACCTGATGGTGAATAATAACTTATGAAGATAGCGGGCAAAAGCAAAACGCAACACAGCCCTGCGCTATCTCGAGTAGAGCCGATGACGCCCCCGAGCATGCCGGGAATAACGGCTGCCGGAGCCGCTACCAGGCCAGAGGTTAAATGTTTGCGGGAAGCAGTGTGTAAAGAAGACAAAGCGAGAGGAAGCGGACGACATAGAGTGTGGAGCAACGCGAACGGCTGATAAAGGAGGCCGAACGTCGGCCGAAACTTAAGCGCGCGGGGATGAACGTGTGAAGAAAATGGGCGAGAAACCAAGACGAAGCGAGAGCGAAGACGGAAGTGAAGGAGAAACGCGAGAAAAAGCGAACGAAGGAGCCCGGCGAGCGAAGAGGCGAATGAAGGTGGGAAGCGGACGCGGAGAAAGAAGAGAATGAAAAGAGGAGAATGGACCGGCATCAAGTTATTTTGGCGCAAGATGCCCCCTACGAGATAGCACCGGCGGAGAGTCGAACCCGACAAAGTATCCAAGAGGCGAGGCAAAACCAGAGAACAACAGCCGACCNGAGTGCCAGCGCAGTGCGGGCAGGACGAGGCGCCCCGCATCCGACGAAGACAGATTCTGTGCAACAAAAGGTAAAGTGTTTACTGCACAACCCCCCATAGAGCAACAAGGGCGAGAAAGTGCAGCAAGTTTATATTTTTAATGTCTACCGAGTGTACATTGGAAGATTATTTTCAGTACCTGAAATGCTGTGTTTACTTTTTGTTTTCCATAGTTCACTTCATCAGTCTCATTGTGTACTCGTGTTTCCTTATTGTTTACCCTGCTAAAGTAAGCAGTAAAATGTGTGGGAAAGTAATTTTAAACTCACCTAATGTACTGTGTACTAAGGGTAAGTAGAGGACATCAGCCATTGTAAGTTGTTTCTTTCTTGTAAGTGTCAAGAGTCCCGAGGTGGAGGAGAAAAGGGTGTGTTTTTTTAATATTTTTTGTTGAGAGGCCTACGGGAACACCAACTCATTATTGTTAAGTCCATGGGACTAAAATTAATTTCTTCTATGAAAAACATACAACGAAGACTAATGACAGGCGTTTTCACTTAAATGCAACTATAAAAGGACAAGATTTAAAAATTACTTTATAGTTTTCGCTAAGTTTCATCTTAATTGGGAAGTTTTTGCAGGAAGGGGAAAACATGCCAAATAATTTTTGCAAAGTTGTTGAAACTGTGTGTAAAACAAAATAATATACACAACACATTTTTGAAAGCTTTAAACACTGCCACTGCTACCAACCATCATGATTTTAACTGACCATGTGTAGTTAGAGAAAATGAACTCATTCCATATGTGATGGCCAGACATGGCAAACTCTACAATCAGTGGAACTGACAAAGAACAAGATGCCTCCAAAGGTGTTTCTGCTTTCAGTGGATAAGGTGTCCAGCACTAACTAATTGGGGTAATAAAATTTTGAGCAAAAAATGCACACACTACCATTGCTGCTGCCACCGCCCCCACCTTTATTAGTAAAAATTGTCAGTATTAATAACAATATCTTTTTACTTTACACATAGAAACTCCTGACATAATGAAAGGGCAACGCTGCTTCACACAAACCCCTCAATGTGCACTAAACTGAAAATTATCATTTTGGATGTATCTAAGTAGCCAACAGATTTGAACTTTTTATTTGCCTCTCAATGTCCAAATTTTCCAGTAAATTTGTGATCGTTACACCAGTGTATGCATGTAAATTCATATGCTCATTATTTGCTCTCAAACAAATGCAGAAACTTTCTACCTTTTGTACCTTCTGTTCTCCTTCCTCTCTCACACAAATAGATAAACAATTTGTGAGCCTTGTAACTTTCTACCCAGAAGCTGCCTATGCTCTCATTCTTATAGAAATACTTTCAAAAACTACAAAAACCCATACAACTGTGTTATATTTGTGGTTCAAAACAGTGGAATAGTCAATACCAAGAAATCACACACATTAATGGCCCTGTGGAAAGATGGGTAATTATAAATAATACATTTAGGCTCTTATTCCAATTCAAATAGAACACTTTTAAGAACTGTATTTTACACAACACTGTAATACATATTGTTTGTATCAATCTATAACAGTTCCTTGTTTGGGAAAGTGGGCAAGGAGGTTATTCTTTTGTGGTGTCTTGTACTTGATAAATGTTATTTATGTTAGTATATAGCATAATTGAGATAAAGGATATATCATAAGCATCTTTTTAAGAGTATGGCTTCTATAGTTGAATGACCACCATTTATGGAAGATGGTGCTATTGAGTGCTTCCTTGAAAGATTAGAATATTATTTTGTGGTGAGAAAAATTTCTGCAGAACACCAATTTTTTACTTGATTAATATTACCAAGAGAGAAAATGTACAAACAGTTAAATAAATTATTTCTTGTAAAAAAAGTGTAAGGAAATTAAAAATGATTTAAAGTTACGATTTCAACAATGAGTGTCTTATTTCCTAAGCAAATTTTGTTTGAAAAGACACAGCAAAATATTGTATGGTATAAATGTGTTAAGAGGTTTGGCTTCGGAGTGTAATTATGGTGTTACTTTGGGGGACCCAATGAAAGAAAAGTTAGTCATAGGATTGCAAAAGGGCCCCATTCAAGAGCGGTTATGTGAGTAAAGTGTAGATACATTGGTGGTGTGACTGTTAGACATCACATTACATAAGGTGGCTGGATTTCAAGAAGCTACAGGAGAGTTACATTAGTTAGGTTGTCTCAAGAAGGAGAGAAAGCAGTTGCTGTTGGACAATACAAGAGGAAGTCAATCAGTTTCTTCTCCACAAAGGCATAAGACTTAAGGCACCTAGGTCCTGTATTTTAATTACAATAAACCTAATTAAGCATTTCCAAGGTTATAATAAAAAGTTGTGCAAATTGTGTAAAAGAGGGCATTCGGCAGTGGCAACAAGGTAAGTTATCAAACAATATTCACATAGTAGAAATTAAAATTTTAACACTGCAAAGTAAGATTAATTTAATTGCTCCAATTGAGGTGTGTTGTGATGTGGATAAGAAACCAATTTGTTTTGAGTTGGATACTGGAGCAGTGATTTCTTGCATTTGTAAAAAAGTATATTCAGAACTTTTTTATAATATTAATTTACAAAAAGGAACTTTTCAATTAATTAAATACAGGCTGTATCCAGGGTGATGTTATAAACTTGAAGAAGGGCACCAGCATCTATTTGAGATAGGGAACCCGAAAATGCCTACATCGAACTTTACAACCAAAACAGTGTTGCAATGCCTATTTTAACGGAATATGATAAATAACAGGGATTTATGAACTAATTTAATGTACTATGTGCATGACCAGCAAATTATGAAGACCATAGTTCACAATAGGTGTTCAAAGGTAAGTCCTCCAGCTTCGATGCAAGCACAACAATATCACACGAAGCTCAGGTGCATCTGTTCTAATACTCCCAGAGTCATTCAAATGCTATAACAGGCAGCTAGGATTCTTGACACGAGCTCTTTTTCCACCTCCACAGGTGTCTTGAAGACAAGGTTTTGTCATGACCACACAGGTAAAAACTGAGTGGGGTCAGATCAGGCGAACTAGCTGACCAAGACACAGAAAATCCTTTTCTTAAGGGAAAGTTTGATCCAGGATGTCACGAGCAGCATGTGCAAAATTGGAGAGGGGCCCCATCTAGTCCAGTCAAATTATGGTTTGACCCACAGACTCAAAACAAAATGAAACTTTCACTAGTGTGAAAGTGCCCCAGTTCATGATACAAAAAATCTCAAAAAATCCCAATGTGGGTTTACTGAAATTTGAGATTTGAAGTCTGCTATGTAAAATTTTTTTAAAGCATTTATTCACAATTTTACTGTGGGATTCTCATTAGTCCTAGATACATGCTCTTTTTTTTTATTCCCCTTTAAAAGGGCCCCCCAATTATTACAAATTAATCACCTTCAAAATAATAATTTAAAATTCAAGAAATTTAAAAATACACAGAAGAGCCAAAAAAATTGGTACACCTGCCCCCGTGAGCACACAGAAGTGCCGCAAGACGACGTGGCACGGACTCGACTAATGTCTGAAGGTATGCAGGAGGCATTGAAATCTGCACCAATTTGAGAAAGAGTTGCACGCCTGTCACGTTTAATGATTCTCGTCAGTCGTTGTTTGTCCCGTTTGTTCACGATCTTTTTCCGGCAGCAGCTATGTTTTGACATTCTACCAGATTCCCGATATTCATGGTACACTCGTAAAAGGTCATACGCGAAAATCAAAATTTTATTGCTACCTAGGAGATGCTATGTCCCATCTCTAGTATGCAGACTATAACACCACATTCAAACTCACTTAAATCTTGATAACCTGCCATTGTATCAGCATTAACCGATCTAGCAACTTTGCCAGATGCTTGCTGTCTAATATAGGCACTGCTGACCGCATCGCGCTACTCCGATTGGTTCCATGCCTCTGTTATTTGCATGCACACGCCTATACCAGTTTTTCTGGCTCTTCAGTGTACAGTAACACTATGGCTTTCCGAGAAAACTGATATATTTTTACAGCCATGCATTATTTAAAAAAAATTTCCAAACAATGGTTGTAGAGCATAAAAAATACTTACAATAACAAGCAATAAAGGCCCAATAAGAAAAAGACCAGCCACCACTATAGTTGTTTTTAGGAGCCGGTGCACACGGCTACGTTAACTGCAACGTAACGATGTGGAGACCACATGTATAAGTTTTCAGAGCCACGAGGCCACATTTTTTTTTCTGATAACGGAACAGTACTTTATATATGCATATCAACAGGAAGAAGAAATCTGGAGCATAGAAAGATTTACCTCTAAATAACGTAGTATAAAACATTGTAGCTCTTATCTTCCACTAGATGCCTAAGAATAAAATTCTGGTGCTTCCTGGATGGTTTGTAGCATAAATTTTTCTGCACAATGGCAGTCAACAGTTTTTAAGTAACGTACGTTTTTCCTACTTTGCTCTTAGCATTTATGAAAACATAATGCTGATTAAATAAAAAGTTGTCTCCCTCTCACTGATTAATTATTTGTTTAGTGACTAAACCTGTGTGTAGGTGATGGCCCCTCACATGCTTAATCACATTCATGTTGATAGTCACTTTCATAATTTTAGATATCAAAATTGATATATATATATCCTCATGTGTTGATTCACTGTTTTTACTACCACAACCACTGTAATAACCACACATTTTTGAGCTCAGTAAACCACTTCTGCGGCACTCACAATTCTGTTCACAACCTGATTTGCAGTTGCATGTAATTAGATGTAAAATGTGTTGGGCAGCTGCTTCCATAAGTGTTCAAACAGGCCCAAGGCAACCATTTTCAACCTTCCGACTCCATTCGGTAGGTGGAAGGTGAACACCTCGCCACTGCTGCACTTGGTGAAATACATGAAGTGAGTGTTGCTTGGCTGATGCAGATGTTCGTGGGAGTGCAGCTACATTGAAGTTTGTATTGACAGGTTTCTTCAAAACTGTTCTTAAGTATGTTTAGTACTTGGCAGTGTCCAAATTGCTGCCTGGCTTTTATCCATACATAGTAGAGATAAAGTATTCTCCTGCCATAGAGACCTCTTCCGCTGATGATGCTGAGCTTTTGAATACTTCCATTATTTCACAAAGAGCAGCATTGCTCTTAAGTTTCTGAAATGGAAAATGTTTCCCTTTTCTGAATGGGGCAGAAGCCTTATCACATTCTGTAGCTGCATGAACAAAGAGAACATGCCTTGAAATGTCCCCCAAAACTTTCTGTAATCCACAGCTGCTATACACCTTGTCTGGACGATGAGAATTCATATCCATCAAATACTATATTTACATAATTTTGTAGGACATAAGTGGCAAGTGGCATACAATTCGCAAACCCCACCAAATGTTGCCAGGAGGAGCCAAACAACCTCGTGAAGGAGGTGGCAACCATCATTTATAAACACAGGGCTTCGAGCAGTGATCCCACTCTCAGGTTCTAGATTATCGAATATGATGTGTGTAAATAGTTACGAGATGCCTGAGGGGTATATCGGAGTTCATGAGGGATGCAGGTCTTAACAATAATAAAAGAAATAAATTAGATTTTTTATTTATTCACAACACAGCTATTATTTACTTCATTAAATTATCTGTTTCAACCATTACTCTATTTATTTCACTGTGAACGCAATATTTAATGTATATTTCAATTCCAATAAACATTCTTCATTATGTATCTGTTTGGTTATTGTCAATTAACTCATACTCATCATTAACAAACGTTCAGTGTATCTGTTGCCATAATTTGTAATGTCTTTCACTTACACATCCAGTCCAATAGTCCCGCCTGCAGTCATACTCTTCACTGCTCTGATGTTTGCAGTAGCTAATTTTCCTCCCGCTGTTCACTTCTCTTGCAGCACGCTTCTTTTCTCACTAGTAGTCTTATTGCTGAAACTCACCCATTCAACAACTGTTGACCCTGAGGCCCAACATGCTTTTTACAGCTGCTGGCCCCGACCTGGAAGGTTCGCCGCACCCCGAGTCACGCTGATAGAAACGAGGTCAGTAATCCAGAGCATTCTTCAGATGTCTCAAAGACACCTGATACCCAAGGTCAGGAGCCGCACGTGCCCTGATAGGCATAGTTACGCTTTGTAAACATTCCTTTGTCAAAAGCTGATGCATCTCTGGTTGTAACTGATAGCATGTGCATCAATAAATCATCCAACTACTCTGTCCTTCACTTCCGCCCGCTCGGAGCGGGTCAAGGTCAGCGGTGCAAACCAGCCACACGTAACAATATATATATATATATGCTAAATTATCAGAAAAAAATTATGATGCTGTGAGTTTAAAAACTTATAAATGTGGTCGCCTCATTGTCAAGTTCCAGTTCACCAAGCCGTGCACACCAGGTTCTAGAAACAACTGTATTGGTGACTGGTCATTTTCTTCTTGGGCACTTTATTGCTTGTTATTGTAAGTATTTTTTATGTTCTAAAACATATGTTTGGAACATTTTTGAAAATAATGCATGGCTGAGGCGCATTCCTGAAAATATATCAGTTTTATTAGAAAATCAAATTAATATTGAATTTTAAAATCTTTTAGATATAAAATTATAATTTTGAAGTAGATATATTTGTAATATTTGGAAATCCCATTTAAAGCAAAAAAAAAAAAAAACCACGTCTCTAGGAGTAATAAAAAATAAACAATATAATTTTGAATAAAGACATCAAAAAGTTTAATATCTCCAACTTCAAATTCAAAATGGCATAAAACACATTTTGGGTATTTTTGGGAATTTATTGTTTCATGAACTGGGTAACTTCCTTAACACACTAGTGAATTTCAGCTTATTGTTTTGAATCTGTGGGCTAGCCTTAAAATTTGCCTAATTTGACTGTATTAATCACGTTGAAACCACATGTCTTGCCAAACAACAAGTGGGACATTTTCCAATAACTCGGGTAGTAAAATGTGGGAAAGATAATTTCAACATGAAAACAATTAAGGACTATAATAGCATGGAAAAACATTTCAGTGGCAATAATTCAGAACAGTTTCATGGAAGCCACATTTCTTTTCACTGAAGGAAATTTCATTATCGGTAAGGATGAATGCGTCATTGATGAAGTGCCAGAATAGTACAAGCACCTATTGACACTGAAGTGTTGATTCATTACAAAGTGAAAGCTAATGGGCTCTCTTCTCAGAAATTTTTACTGCAGAAGACAACTTAACTGTCATATTACTTGCAAGAATAAACTCATGGGGATGGAGAGAAGAAAGAATGAACATCAATGCTCTTGTGGCTCTTCAAGCATTGTGCAATTGTGTATTAAACTCTAAATGAAGTAATGGTGATTATGATAAATATTACATTTCCAACAAGAAAAACTACATAGTTAGAATAGTAAACAAAATGGGATAGCCTACCTGATTGTTATAAAAATAGATGAGCTGAAATTTTCTGAAAAACTCTAGGGTTAATATTGTTTATTTCATGCATGTTAATGGATAACACACAATTGTTTTACAAAAAAATTATGTTATTATTTATGTGTGTGTGGTGTGTGTATATATATATATATATATATACACACACACACACACACACCCAGTGAGTCACCCGCGCTTATTTATCCGTATATATGCAACACGCACACAGTATTACCCATATAACAAAATATTGATGAATGCAGAACACCACGTGCGCATTGATTCGTTGTCGTCAGCAGAGTACACAGTGAACAGATGGTGTTACGTCAGAAATGCACTGAGAAGCAGTCACGTTTCAAAGAACGCACATCCGATTGTGTTGAAACAGCTTATTGCAATGTTTATCGAATACTTTTGTACGTGACGATTGCATCATTAGTAACACACATCTGCCTCGCTTTGAGCCATTGTGTTTCTTCATATGACCTAAAATTACAGTCACAGCTTACTGTATTGATGTAAAGAAATCAACATGTACGTGCTGTTTTGTAGTGCTTCTCTATGGCCACGCCGCTGATTGGTGTAGGCTGACAACAGCGTTGAATGTTCAGATAACAGACAAGGTGCCGTAATGAGTATGTACACAGCATGGGACTCGGCTACACATGACAGAATAAATTTACAGATGAGATGTTTTGTAGGTGGGTAGCNTCACCCAATATATATATATATATATATATATATATATATATATATATATATATATATATATATACACACACACACACACACACATGTATACACATACACACACACACACACACAGAGCATTTTTTACATCATTTGGAGCAACATATGTCATATAAATGTGGGTCCTATTCCCAATATTTACAGAGTAATTTGACAATCATTACACCCACCCTACAGGTGAAAGCAGTTTTCAACATCATTTCAGCATAAATGTGTGGTGTGGTGTCTTACACGATCAGCTGATTGGGCCTTTCATTTTCCTGGGACGTTTGACTGGTGTGGTGTATCTGCAATTTTTGCAAGAACAACTGCCGCTGTTATTTGAGGATAATCCTTTAGCAGTGAGACGTATGATCTTCCAGCATGATGGTGCACCTCCTAACATTCACTGTGCTGTGGTTGAACACTTAAATGTGCATTCTCTGAGAGATGGATAGAATGAGGTGGTTTTCACCCCTGGACTCCTTGATCGCCTGATCTATCACCACTATTTTATTGTGTATGGGAATGGATATAAGATATTGTTTACCAAAAGACTGCACAAATACGTGAGGAACTACTTGCGCGTATCATGCATGCCGCTACAGAAATCAAAGACGGCAGTGTGCAGCTACGTAGAGCAACACGTGAGGTTTATAAGCACGTGGCCAAGTGTATGGAAGAAGACGGAAACATTGTTGAACATCTTTTGTAAGCTTGTTAGAAGCAATTGTGATGCTCAACTGTAAACAATACGGTCCGATGATACATCACTGTATTTACTTCTGAAAGGGTTATTATTATATTCATCATTTTTCAAATGTTTCGAATTACTCTGTAACTATTTGGAATAGGACCCTCATTTATATTGCACATTTTGCTCCAAATAATGTAAGGAATAGGCCCTGTGAGTGGCGGTAACTACTCGTGAATCACGCTGTGTATGTGTATATATATTTACACACACACAGAGTGAAGCATCTAAGGCAGGCCACCTGAATAACACTGACAATTTAAGTGGTAGAAGAAATTGTTTCAGACAAAAGTTGCTTGGGTCCAAGGAGCTAATAACGTGATAGTAGTGAAAATTTCCTAGTACGTGGAAGGGTAAAGATGATACAAAGGTCAACTTTGTTAATTTAAATGGAATATAAAATTTTACTAACACGCTACGACAGTGCATATGAATATGTAATAAACACGATGACATTTGCCGGTCATTCAAGATCGCTGAATGTTAATGACGAAGCAAACTGCGCCACCGCACAGAACAATGGGCCAATGTAGCGCCATCCTGTAGCGACTGTAGTTAGTGTTTGGTTAAACAAATGCCAGCCTCAGAATATACTTCCTTAGTTATTTTATTATGATATCAGGTGTTAAAATTGCTGACCTTGTGCATTGATAAACACTATAAAGCGATTCTGAGCGGACAATACCACATGTTGAATTTAATCTGGACTTATCGCAGAACAAGCTCGTGTTATACTGCCTTTCATGTCTTTGGGAGTAATCGGTGGGTCATTGTAGACCTGTTGCTTTAATGTTCTCCACAGATAAAAGTTAATATGCGTTAGAACATGCAGGCCATTTTGTGCTTCCAACCCGACCAATCAAACGACCACTGAAAGTTCTGTTAAAAACTGTTGTAATTCTCAATGCAAAATGAGCAGGACATCCGTTGTGTTGGTACCACATGAATTTCCTTATGTCCATGCGGCGGCACAGCTTGCTTTGTTATGGACCTTCAGCGATCTTGAATGACCAGCAAATGTCATTGTATTTATTACATCTTTATACACCTTGTCGAGGGGAGTTAATAAAAATTATCATTCCATTTACATTAACGAAGTAGACCTTTCTATCTTCTTTATTACCCATTCACATTCGGGTAAATTATCACTATCATGGTATTAGCGCCTTGGACCCAAGCAACTTTTTTTTCAAACATTTTCTTCTGCCACTGACATTGGCAATGTTATTCAGGTGAGCTGCCTTAGGTGCCTCACCCGTATAAAAGTGTTTATATATAAACACACACACACACGAATGCACACTTATTCCAAATTACATAATTAAGCTTTCATTACTAGAAAAACAGATAGCAGAATATAAAATGTTCACTGCACAAATTTCAAAGACTTCCTTCAGATTACACTTTCTCTAAATTAACACTTTTCTCCTTTGTCCATCTGAAAAGTGTAAATAAGAGGCTTCACTGTAGAATAACCTGGCAAGAAGTAATGGTGAAAAGGGTATAGAAATTAAAATCTGTTGTATACATAAACACATTGAAACAATAAAATGATAATAAATTATATTAAAAATTGTACCTTTATTTATAAAAGCTTCTCTATTCACATTTTCTTCCATAATTGTGTATATCCTCAGGTCCAGAATTTGTACTCAAAATTGTTTCTGATTTTTCTAAGCTATTGATTACTTTTGACTGGTAATCATACTGAGTAACAAGAGACTGTCTCTCATCTGGCTGCTACTCACTTCATCCACAAAGTTTACCAGCAATATTCTCAATAATAACTTTCAATTTATTTGTTTCTCCAGTGTTACAAATCAACACCAACAGGAACTCTATATCTTCTTCACTATCAGGAATAAATTGACGGTTTTGCTCAGTCACCAAGAAGATCTGTAAAAAAATTGCATGTATAAACTCGCATTAATTTAAACTATAAAAATTTATGTTACAGAACAGCATCTCAAAATTTTTTATTTGCTTGGCAACCAACATTTAACAATCACTGTTTTTCAATGCATTAATAATAACTCGAGTAAATTTAAACTAAAATAGCTATTCTAATTTTGCATTTAATTCTTAAATTCCACTTGACACAAGTAGCACGAGCAATAAATAATATTGATGACAGTAAACACCGTTCACATTTATCAAGACAAACAAACTGCTGTCTTGTGCTCAACACATTACCCAAATTCTTGTAATCAGAGTACATTCNCTAAAATAGCTATTCTAATTTTGCATTTAATTCTTAAATTCCACTTGACACAAGTAGCACGAGCAATAAATAATATTACCCAAATTCTTGTAATCAGAGTACATTTTTGAAATGGTTTAACACAAAAATCAAAACCCACCAACAATGTCCAAATACTACAACCCATATAATGAGCTCCTACTATAACACTGCAATGAATGTCATGTAAATAACGACAACCTGCCATCCTGCAAACGGCTCTACAAGTTTTCACTGACAGCTAACTTTATATAGGTGGCTGGCAGATGCAACATACAACTAGCAATAAGACACTGCTATGTAGTTTTCAGGGGATCATCTATCCCTGTTCTTCTGTCACAACATTGTATACAGTTAATGTATTTTCACTAGTAGGACTGAGTTTATTATAATGAATGATTTATATTCCATGCTAAATTGTTTGAATGTGTCTACTGCAGTAGTTTATCTGTTGTATTAAATAAAGAAGCAATCTGTTTTTTATGTAATTAGAAATATACTTCAAAATTGAAACTCAGTAATTTTATACCTTGTGGATTTTATTTAGTACCTCCTGCCCCCAGAAGCAACTTTTACGGTTATTCTGTTTACAGTTCAACATTCTTTTTGGCAACAACATTTTATGTTCTTACTATATCCAGAGCTTTCAACAAAGTTGAATCAACACTGAACCTTTGTGTAGCAATTTGCTACACAAATTTGTTTTTGTATAGCATTTTGCCAGTGCTGCATAGCAGTTTAGCAGTTGCATGAAAATTTCTTAAATCACTTTAATTAATGGAAAAATTATGAAACTCACACTCATAAAAAAAAAAAAAAATATATATATATAAAACTACTGTTCTAACATTGTGTCGAAAATTTCTGTGATTTTGAAACGTAATACAATATTGGAAACAATAAAATACGTTTACAACTTATTTTCCTTCAGAAAAATATTAAATTGAAGTGATTAATTTAATGTAAACATATCATAATGGCTAAAATTTGCCAATTCAATGAATATAAAACAAAAAGTTGATATGAATGTATAAAATATAAGAAAATGCATGATTCACCAGCATGATTACCACACAGAATAAAAAACTACTGAAAAAAATATATAATCATAAAAAAAATTATCCTGCAAAAGATGTAGAAATTTTGGTAGAATGCCACAATTTGACCACAACAACCTAGACCATACAACATAAAAAAACTGGTTAAACTTATTTATGTAGCTTTATTTACACAATTTATAGGTTATAAAATCAGAAAGAAAGATTCTACTAAATAACTTTATAGTATTTATTCACACTTCCCACCATAAACACCAATTTGGTTGAAATAACATATTCATCCTTTTTGATTTCAGTTTTTTCGCCAAGTTATTGAGGTTAGCAAAACGTTTAGTTGTATAGGACCAATATTGTTCTTATGTGTGGTGTTGTTAATGTTGGTGTTTGTATGTTTATGGTACACATATTTTCATTATATTTCACTGTAATATTTGCACACTTCAAATTAACGTTATGGAAAATGTAAAATTCTCCTTTGCAACATATACTGGCATTTCAAAGACTTTCCTAACATCCAGTTCAATAATTCCACAGAGAAAATAAAGTAGAGAAGCAACACTGTCATGTATTGTGTTGAGCTCTTATTTTGAGATACAAAATGTAAACAAATGACAGTTATATTGCCAACATAATATTATTCAAAGCATATCTGTATGATTAAGAACAATGAATTCAGGTATTGGCTACCCTAATGAGACAATTTAGAGAACCCATCTTCATCAAGGTAAACATTGTCTAGGTGATGATTATTGATTCGTTATTTTCATACGGTTCGTCCTGTGGGAAACTGGTATAAGTAGAATAGCATGGGCAAGTCTGGGACAATGCATTTCAAATGGAGCGCACATGGGACAGGACGCCGGCGCCAGCGCCCACCAGAAGCTATGTTGTGATGTCACCTGACCAACATATTGGATATGGGTGACCTTCACCTTGATATTGCACCAGTGAACTTGACTGTATGCCCATGAACTTAAAGTTAAATAATAACAAATCCCAAAAAAAAATCTTAAAATCTGGAAAAATTTGCATGATTGAACCCAACAGATTTGTTAAATTTCCATTAACTAGATCACAATGCAGGGTGACCTTGACCTCCAAGTAACCTTCAAGTCAAAAAAAAAGAAAAAACTCAAATATTCATTAAGTGAACAGATTCGGGCAGCTCTTAACATCAAGGTTTTGAGAACCGATGAAGGTGATGCGAGGTAGGTATGGAACAGTGCCAGAATGAAGGGGTGGGGGAAATGGGAGATCCCCAAGAAAACCAACCGACCAACGGCATTGTCTGGCACGATTCCAACTTCCAAAATCCGGGAGTGACCCAGCCAAGAATCGAACCTGGTTTGCCTAGGTGGGTANAATCGAACCTGGTTTGCCTAACCACTACACCAATGCACCCGCCCCACCAATGTTTGTAACATATACTAAAAATCAGAAGCGATTATGTATTACAACCGCAATGTTGGATATCCGTTACCTTAAGCTTGACCTTATGACAACCAAAAACCTAAACATTAAGAAAAAAATAAATCTAATAGGAAAAAATTACATGTATCATCCATAACCACCATCGTGTATGTCCATGGCCTTGATCCTGAACTCTGGTGAACTTGAACACGAAATAATGGAGAAGAATTGTACAATATCAGGGAAAACGTCTAAAAATTAATAAAAGATGGGAAATTCGAAAAATGTTGTAAATATTTTTAAAGCCTTGCACACAGGAAGTCCAGGGTTATAAACAAAGATGGTGGAGCACACATCCTCTTGGCATTATGACCAGCAGATTACTGATCACCACCCAACCCCTCCAATTTTCGTTTGTTGTTTAATTAACCACCTCCACCCAACTACTTAATTCAATTGACAATATAGTTGATCCCCACCCACCCAACTAACCCCTCCAACAAAACAGCCTACATAATATTTTCAAAGAACATCTGTATGACGAAAAGCTATGAATTCAGGTATTGGCTACTGACGTGGTCTAGGTTACCAGAGTGGGTTGGATGTTGGATTTACGCCCGGCTAGCTCAGTCGGTAGAGCATAAGATTCTTAATCTCAGGGTCATGGGTTCAAGCCCCACGTTGGGCGCCAATTTGACGTGGTCTTGGTTACCAGAGAGGGTTGGATGTTGGATTTATGCCCGGCGCCATAGCTCAGTGGTGAACTAATAAATTGAAGGTCGTGCGGTCGGCAGCCCAGGGACCCTGGTGAACCTTGCGTCAGTTATTTGCTTGATTGTCGCGTACTTACAGTTGCACTCGTTACATAGGATGGCGAGACTGCCGGCCGTCTTGTACGCCTGAACTATATTACTGAAAAGGCTGGTGATGCTAATAAGGTTGCACTAGATTGATTTAACACTATTTCACTTGTTGAGTTGTTTATTCACTGTCAGTTTACAGATTAATAAATGTATGAATGAAATGCAAAATGGCCTCAGCCCTTACGCGGCGAAAAACAAATGGTTTACGTTGAAAAGTCTCCGGTGAGAGTACGGTGGCCCTCCCCTCAGTACTTTAAATAGAATACAAAATGTTCAGGTAAATTCATTTCTTACTATAGTGGTTACAATGAGTTCAGTTTATATGCCTGCACTGAGGGTCTCCCGAAGCGAGGGACTTACGCCGCCGGTCTCTTTGAGGTGCTGAGATGAACTGGGGCGAATGGAGTCGGCTTCGCGCCACAAGTGGCGCGAAGCCGAAGCCAAGCGGTGAAAAGCTGAAACACAACATAACACTGAAAAATGATTACGTGATGAAAAGTATATGAATTAAATTAAACATAAGAAAACATAATGACTTACATAAATACACTTATAAAAGTTGTTACATTATTTGATAAATGTTTGTATTGCACTTTTGATGATTTTATGTTTGTTGACATTATGTACACTAATGAACTACACTTTGTAGCACTTTCTCTCTGGCCTACAAGCCAGTTGGTGTGGTGCAGCTAGTGCAGTTGAAACGACTGCGGCAGTCAGAGTGGGCACAAAGGAACTCGTGAACGCGTGGTTCACGTCACTACTCTAATGAAACTGTCTAGAGAATCCATCTTCATCAAGGTAAACATTGTCTTGGTGATGACCTTTTGTTTTAAGTTTTTTCCCCATCTGTTCATCCAGTTGGAAACTGGTATAAACTACTCTGTGGTGTGACTTTCAATATATTCTACAATTAGGCATTGAAAACTGGCAACTCCTCATTTTCTCAAATCTTTGTATTTTCAACATCCTTCTAACAAACCACATTAGGCAAGTCACAAAGCATCAAGTGGAACAGGGCAGCAATTGTGTAAGTATCAAACGACGTTACAAAATTGTCGTCGTATCATTTGCTACAAACTAAAAATGAAATTATATTTCTAACCACCTCGTAGTGTAAACTAAGCATGGTATTTTGGTTGATCCTAAGTTTATAATTTTTAAACATGAATAAATTTTCATTGTATTTTTGGTGTTGGTAAAATGGCTGTAATCTAAATAGTTGCACGAAAAGTCCTATAGTGTGTCTCGCCCCCCTGAATAATTCATAACATTTTCCAGACCTACACAAACTCTATTTTAAGTTGTTTTAAAGCTGAGTT
Organism: Clitarchus hookeri; assembly: GCA_002778355.1. NCBI lineage: Eukaryota > Metazoa > Arthropoda > Insecta > Phasmatodea > Phasmatidae > Clitarchus > Clitarchus hookeri. The sequence goes on along the minus strand of NQII01000886.1, from coordinate 155,536 downwards.
TACAATAGAAAAATTAAGTGTTAAATTATGTGTTATAAACATGTACATAAGAACTGAATATGTGCTATGTTATGTATTGGTTTGCAATCAAACTTAGCAGGTCATGTACAGTGTTGGGATTTGCATTAAAATAAATAGTTATATTGCATGTACTAAGTAAAACTTGTGTCGCTGCGAACAATCAAATAGGAGCAGACTGTGTTGCTGGTCACAAACGGTTATTAAATTTTCTACTTCATTAGTTTTAATTTCATTAAAAGTGTTTTCTGCTGCATAGAAAATTACTTCTAATCCATTGTAAGAAATAAAAACAAATCCCCCTTTTATTAGGTTTTCTTTGCTTTTACTCATTTCTATTAACTAATCATAAAATTTTCTGTAATAAAATATACTGATTTATTTTTAAGAAAAATTCAATCATTCTATTTCTTTAACTTTATAAAGAGAGATATTGTTTTTAATAAATAATCATTTTCTAGAAATATGTGGTACAGTATTTTTTTCATATTTTTATAAATTTTTGGTTTATGGTTACAATATTAATATTTTTACATCTGCTATGAATTTTTGTGAATACTATTAGTAATATATTAAAACTTAAAGTAGAAATAAGTAATTTATAATGTTATTTCCCTCTTTTTCTTCTCCCAGTAATTTGTATTTCAGTTAATTTTTTTGTTTTTATATTTCCCCAATAAAACACATTGAAATAAATTTTCAAAAGCAATACAATGGTTTGAAGTTTTTTATTTATTCCAGGACTTATGATATGCCAAAATTTTTTATTATAAATTCTAACTCTATAATTAATATTTATTCATGTTAAACAACCAATTCCAACACTTTTATTATTATTATTATTTTATAACAAATTTAAACTTTTCTTTAAATTATTTTTCCATTTAAAATTGTTTAATAAATATTTGACTATTTCTTTATTATTAAAAATATTAGAAAAAATCTTGTGTTGTAAAAAAATGCTCCTTCCATTCTTTTAGAAGTGTTTCTATTTTTATATCCACAAGTTCACTTTTGTAAGGAATGACCAACAGGATTTTTATATTTCTCATTTATCATATTTATATGTTCTTTTAGTTTTAAAATCATGTTTTGTTAAATGAAAATAATAAAACTGATAATTAAGAAATTTACTAAAACCACCAAAAGCATCTTCTTTAAGTAAAAATTTTGTGTTCTTAAAATCCCCATCAGAATCTATGTTCAACATTTATAATTTAAAAGACAACAGTGCTTTCCTTTCTTCTAGATTATAAACAATCTAATATCTCTCCTGAAGTGAAACATCTTTACCAGTTTTCAGATCGATGCTATGGACAAAACAAAAACCATACAGTTGTTAGATTTTTATCAGCTTTAGTCTCTCTTCGTAAATTTAAATCAATCACCCATTACTTCCCTACGAGAGGTCACTTTTTTTTACCAAATGATCAAGATTTTGGATTGGTAAAGGAAAATATTAGAAATATGTATAGGCTGTATTGTATGAAAAAGTACGGTGAATGCATTATTCAGTCAAGCAGAGCAGGTAAGTTTCAAGTAAAGTTAGAAACAGATAACATTCTTGACTTTGATAGTTTGTAGCATAAATTTTACAAGAGAAATTGTTTCTCATCGCAGTCATAAGGATGCAATATTCCACATAACCAGAAAGTTGCATCTTCTGTATCAACATTTATACAGTTTACGTGCAGTGAATAGAACAGTAGTCACATGGTTGTAAAGAACTACACAGATGGACCCATTAATCACACATTCAGGTTGGAATCCTCACCGACATCTCTACCAGAAAAGAAAGCTTATCACGATGGGAAAGTATAAATAAATGCAAAAAAAGCTCTGTGACATAAAACAGCTGCTTGATAACATTTCAGAGGAACACAAAGACATTTATAATGAACTGTTAAACTGGTCAATGGTGGAAGTAGGGGGAACGTACGACACCAAATGCATAAAACACAACAAATTATCAGCATAGCTACTTACAAACTTTGCCAGCTGATTAAATTCCTTATTGAGCAGCAGCAACATTTGTATTTATAAGTAGAGACCAATTATACACTGCTGGACATGGAAATCGCTAAACCCTCTTCCCTTACATGAAACTATACTAAACCATTACAGACTGATGGATGATAATGCAAATGAGTAGTGATTAGTCTCACATGTAGAGGGTGCATTGTTTAGCATTTGCAAAGCACATGTTCAATACGGGGTAGAACCTCCTCTCATGGCTATACAGGCAGCAATTCAAAGAGGCATTTCATTAAACAGACAACAGGTAGTGTCCTAAGACACATACAACCATGTCTCCTACAACTGCAAACTTAGCTCAGCCAATGTTTGGGTAGATGGTCAATGGTAGTATAAAAATTGCCCCATAATTTACCATATGTTTTCAATAAGGGACAAATCTGGATACCTGGTAGGCCAAGGAATCATGTCCACATCTTGTAGAGCCTGTTGGGTGATGCAAAGCTATATGGGAATATGCATTAGAGTGCTGCATGATAGCATTGGGTATACTGCTCAAAAATGGCAGAAAATTCTGCTACAGAATCTTACTGACATATCACTGTGCTTTCAACAAACCACAAGTTGTAACCAGGACACACAACTGACTGGTACCCCTAACCAAAACACTTGGTGTCCGACTATATGGCATTCAGGAATCAGCGCAGGACCCTTGCATTGCTCACTGCGGCGGCCAAACCCTTCTGCGACCAACATGGGCATTAAGATTAATGGGATTCATAAGACAACACAATGCGTCGCAGTTCTGGCACCATTGATCATGTGCCACACGATACCAAGGGGTCAAAGACACAATGGTGTAGTGGATGCCGCACCTATAGGCCAGTTTTATTCAAATGGTTCTTGTTGATACCAGCAAATGCAGTGTAGACCCCACCAACTGCTGGATCTCTCTGGATGTGGTGCCACGTTCTGCTACTGCACGCAGGTGGCTATGATCTTTTCTATATGTAGTGTGTCTGGCAGGATCAGCACCTACTTTACATCAAGTACAACCTGTGCGTATCAATGCCTACACACATTGTCACACTGGTGACTGATTGCCAAGATTAATAGGTATAAGAGCCAATCATCCAGCTTCGTGCAGTCCAACCATATGACCCCAATCAAATGGGTCAGGGTAGTGGTATTCTTCATGAGTGTGATACTGTAGCGTATTTACCTACCTCTTAAAATGCAGAATTCTGCCTTTCCAGCCTGTTGTATGGTTCTTTTAAGCACTGGGTACTGGCCACAAGTGCTCCCTATATCACGTGGGGAAGTGGTGGCTGATCGGTTTGCCTGCTCCCCTCCAACCAAAGCAAACCTGGTTCAATCCCTGGCCAGTTCACACCCGGATTTTTGCTTGTGAGAATCGTGCCGGACAATGCTGCTGGTCGGCAGGTTTTCTCTGGAATCTCCCATTTCCCCCGCCCTCACCGATTCTCAAGACCTCACTGTTAAGAGCCGCCCAAATCTCTTCACTCGCTCACTCACCCCTATATCACCTGTTGTTGTAACGTTTTTGCAACATCAATTTAAAAATTTGCATTGCACAATTGGTACTGTAAGTGGTCTTGATTTTATTGCAAATGAATGACATTGTGGGTGTAGAAATTTCCATTTACAGCAGTATATTTCCACCCATTAACTATTTTGTATTATATGACTGACATTTGTTCGCCTACTAGTAATTCTACATTTTGCACTATAAGACCCTAACCTAACACCACCACTGTAAAATTCAACTTTACTCAATTTTTGTCTAAACCACCCTAAGCTAGCAAAACCTAAATCCAACTTTATGTATATTAACCTTCTAAAATGTTTTACGTACATATCACGCATGATCTAATTGTTACATCCAATGCCATGACATTGAACATTTTCTGAAGTTTTACTAAACTTCTATTTTCATATATTCCAACAAATAACTACTTTTGTCTGCCATTTTGGAATATAGCACCAGACACAAAAATTAAGCTATTTTGTCATACTACAGTAACAAATTAACTGATTCCTATCAAATTTGGCAAACAAACAGTACTGATGAAGATAAAGATCAGCGATGTGTTTTAAGCATGCCAGACACTTATTTTAGCTATCAGGTGTACAACCTTGCTTCCGCCGTTTTTCCCCAACATTTGAAGCTTTATTGTTAAAACGTGATTACATATTAATTATTAAAAGTACTGTCCGTCGCTAGCCTCTACTTTGTTCCATCCTTCTGGCAATTTTCGGATACCATCTCGAAAAAAAGATGCGTCTTTTGAGGTGACCCACGAATTGACCCATTTTTTGACTTCTTCTTACGAGCGGAAATGCTGATCGGCCAGGCCGTTTGCCATCTAGCAAAACAAATGGTAGTTGGAAGGAGCAATGTCTGGAGAGTACGGCGGGTGGGGTAAGACCTCCCATTTCAGCGTTGCCACGTATGTCTTGACTGGTCTTACGACATGTGGCAGAGCATTGTCACGCCGGAGGATAACTTTGTCGTGTCTCTTTTCACTGTGGCTATTTCTCCTTCAAAGCTCGGCTCAAACGCATCAATTACATTTGATACCGATCCCCTGTGATGGTTTCACTCCGTTTCAACAGCTCATAAGATACCACACCGAGGTGACCTTGGGGCCGTGCATATTCGGTTTGGCATGTCCGGGCATTCCCTATGATTTTCTGCGCTTGGGATTATCGTAGTGAACCCATTGTTCGTTGCCGGTCACAATGCGATGTTGAAACCCCTTCCGATTCTGTCTTTGAAGCAGCTGTTCACAAGCAAAGAAACACAGTTCATCATCTCTCGGTTGCAACTTGTACAAAACCCAATTTCCTTATTTCTGAATCATTCCCATTGCTTTGAGGCGTTTTGAAATTGCTTGTTGCATCACTCACAATGATTCTGCCAATTCTTCTTGTGTTTGGCAGGAATTTTCATCAAGTAATGCCTCCATTTTGGAATCTTCGAAACATTTCTCTCTTACACTGCTATGCCAGTCCTAGACGTCAAAATCACCACTCTTAAAGCATTGAAACTTCTCACGACATGTTCATTCACTTAGAGCAGCCTCACCATACGTTTTCTTGAAATTGAAGCAGAAAATCAACAATTCCCGCACATGCCAAGCATTTGGCTCGAAAACTGACATCTTAGCTCAAGAATAAATTTATGATGAAAACACAAATTCACTAATGTGGTGATGTCATTATGTTGACAGATGTCCAAGCTTACTGTGTGACATTATTGATCTACATATCCACCAGCACTTACCGCTGCAGCCATTGATCGAAAACCGGCGGAAGGAAAGTTTTACACCTGATATTTTAGCTTAGAAAGACATATCATCAAAACTATGTAATAAATTCGAACATAAATTTATATGCTGGCAGTAGATATAACAACTGTCAAGTGTATCTATATGGAGCATCTTTGCCTGCCATTTTCTAATATAGCACTATGTGAATAAATAAAGTTTTTATGCCATATCTCAGGAAACAATTGACCAATTCCTATCAAATTTGGCAAACAAGTACTGCGGCAGATAATGTGAAATTGCATGTTTTAAGTACGACAGACATTTATTTTCAAAATTGCTGACATTTAGCTACTTTAGCTTTAAAGCCTTATCATCAATTGTTTTTGTTTCCAACTTAACTTCGTATACTGGCTGTAGATATTACAAGTATCAACTGTATCTTCACAGATCATCTTTTGTCCTCCATTTTATAAGCTAATGAAATGCAAATAAAAAATGTTTTTATGTAATATCTCGACAAACAATTGACAGATTACTACCAAATTTGGCAAACAAAGAGTACTGCAGTAGGTGGTGTAAACTGGTATGTTCTAAGTAGGTCAGGCACTTATTTTCAAAATTTTTAGCTCAGTATATTTTATTAAGAAAACCCATTCCAAATTAACTTTGTAATCTGGCACTACCTATTAAAATCATAAAATTTGTCTATGCAGAGCCTCAATTCTCTGCCATTTTGTAAGATAGCCTTACCAATAAAAAATAAAGTTTTTATCTAATATCTCTGGGAAAAAATTTACCCACTCTTACAAAATTTGGTGAAGATGTTGTACTGTGGTAGACCATATTAATGTATATTATTTTAAGTATGACACACTTATTGTCAGAATGGCGGCTATTAAATCATTTCAGTTTTGTCCACTACATCTACAAAATTTTGCAATATATATTTTAACTTAACTTTGTGTATTAGCAGTAAACAATCATTGAATATGCTACTCCATTACATTTTTGTCCTTCACTTATGAAGATCGCCACATAAGAATTAATGAGGTTTTATGCCATAATTCCAGTACCAATCCACAGATTCCCACCAAATGTTACAAAGGAACATTTCAACTTATATGCACCAAATTATGCAAACCACAAATGCTACAGAAGACCATGCAAACTTTCATGATTTAAATGGGTCACACAACAATGTTCAAAATGGCAGTTTCATATATAATTTAGGGAAATTTGCCACATATATTAAACAATTTAACAAAATTGAACCAAAATTTGTCTGTACATATTATACACTGATGAGCAAAAAAAACTGGTATAGGCATGCGTATGCAAGTAACAGAGGTATGGAACCAATCAGAGTAACGCGATGCGGTCGGCAACTAGATCGGTTACTGCTGCTACAATGGCAGGTTATCAAGATTTAAGTGAGTTTGAACGTGGTGTTATAGTCGGCGCACGAGAGATGGGACATAGCATCTCCGAGGTAGCGATAACATTTGGATGTTCGTGTACGACCATTTCATGAGTGTACCGTGAATATCGGGAATCCGGTAAAACATCACATCTTTGACATCGCTGCGGCCGGAAAAAGATTGTGAACAAACGGCCACTGACAAGAATCATTAAACGGGACAGACGTGCAACCCTTTCTCAAATTGGCGCAGATTGGATTTGACGACTGTCCTGCAGGATTCATGATGTGAATTGCCTACTGCATACCTTCAGACATTAGTTGAGTCCATGCCACGTCGTCTTGCGGCACTTCTGCGTGCTCGAGGGGCCTTACACAATATTAGGCAGGTGTACCAGTTTTTTTGGCTCTTCAGTGTACATTAGAAGCATTTTATACAGAGCCTTTATTTAGCAATTTTGTACGATAGCATATGCCATATCTCAGGGACCAAACAACCGATTTCCACTGAATTCTTCACATAAGTAGCACTAAATTAGGCTATGTAAACTTACATATTTTAAGTAGTTCAGTACCTTATTTTCAAAACAACGGCACAGTAAATATTTTAGGTCAGTAAACCCTATCATTCGAAACATTAGACTGAATAAATCCGAAGTTGATGCTCCAAATCAGACCTCCATAATGCAGTTGGTTTGCACACTAGCTTATGGTACGAGATTTTCTGGGTTTGAGACCCGGGTAAGGCACATATGTATTTGTAATTGCCTAACTACTGTTGCATATGTCTCTGGCTTCGTTCTAATTATATCGCTTCCAACGAAACGACAAGTACTACCCACCTACTCAGCTTTTAAGAAGTAATTTAAAAATTAATTATACCTATATTAAGGAAAGTAGGTTAATTAACTATATCAGTAACTTCATGTTTTTACATTATTTACCTGTCCAAACATTACTGGCATATGTCTAAAACCATTAAATACCCATATTCACAATGTTTGACTTATTAATTATATTGAAAAAAACATACTAATTCAATACCTAACAAGCCATTCTCAAGCCATTAAATTTTTCACAGGTAAAAACATTTACATAACTTCACACTTATCATGAGATTCTCATCTGTCATTACACCTTTACACTTGCTACTAATATATTAATTCTTTTACTACAAGAATTTCTACATTCCTCAATTCACATAATTAAACAATCTATATTCTTTAAACTTTTGGTTGCTCTTTTTGAAGTTTTTTAATACGACTAAACATTTGGTGACACTAACATATCAGCACATTTTACTATAAAGTGCAAACACTAAACGATTACCATTTAGAATGAAACTGTTAATGACCATGATGAATTATCATTTCACATCCACATTACTTCCTACATCCACTTTGGGTGCTTATAAACTTATTTATCTTCACTGTCGCCACCATATTAATGCTTTCACCACTATTCATGTGGGATTATTGTACGTGATATTGTACTGGCTGTTTCCACAGAAATCATTTCATCAACATGGCGTCTATGAAAACACATGTAGTTTCCTATTATTCCACCACTTCCCTCCCAATACCTAATGCGGTATCCGTGGTAAAGTGGGGATTTTCTGGTGGTTACAATTTTGGCATATTTCCACTTTGGTATTGGGAATGGTCAATCAGACAATACACAGAGGTGACAAAAGTCATGGGATAGCAATATGCAAATATACAGACGGCAGTAGTATCGCGTACAAAATGTATAAATGGGCAGTGCATTGGTTGGGCTTTCATTTGTAGTCTAGTGATTCATGTGAAAAGGTTTCTGAAGTGATTAGAGCCGCACGACGGGAATTAACAGACTTTGAATGCGGAGTGGTAGTTGGAGCTAGACGCATGGGAGATTCCATTTCGGAAATGGTTAGGGAATTCAACATTCCGAGATCCACAGTGTCAAGAGTGTGCCGAGAATACCTAATTTCAGGCACAACCTCCCACCATGGACAACGCAGTGACTGACCGCCTGCACTTAATGAACGAGACCAACGATATGTGCGCAGAACGGTCAGTGATAACAGACAAGCAACATTGCATGAAATAACCGCAGGAATCAATGTGGGACATACGACGGACGTACCATCAGGGCAGTGCGGCGGACTTTGGCTCTACTGGGCTATGCCAGCAGAAGACCGACTCAACTGCCTTTACTAACAGCACGACATTGCCTGCAGCGCTTCTCCTGGGCTCGTGACCATATCGGTTGGATCCTAGACGACTGGAAAACCATGGCTTGGTCAGATGAGTCCCGATTTCAGTTGGTAAGAGCTGATGGTAGGGTTCGAGTGTGGTGCAGACCCCACGAATCCATGGACCCAAGTTGTCAACAAGGAACTGTGCAAGCTGGTGGTGCCTCCATAATGGTGTGGGCTGTTTTTACATGGAATGGACTGGGTCTTCTGGTCCAACTGAACCGCTCATTGACTGGAAAGGCATATTTTCAGCTACTTGGAGACCACTTGCAGCCATTCATGAACTTCATGTACCCAAACAACGATGGAATTTTTATAGATGACAATGCGCCATGTCACCGAGCCACAACTGTTCGCGATTGGTTTGAAGAACATTCTGGACAATTCCTGCGAATGATTTGGCCACCAAGATCGCCCAAACGAATCCCATCTAACATTTATGGGACATAATCGAGAAGTCAGTTAGTGCACAAACTCCTCCACCGGCAACACTTTCACAATTATGGACGTTTATAGAGGCAACACTGCTCAATATTTCTGCCGGGGACTTCCAACGACTTGTTGAGTCCATGCCACGATGAGTTGCTGCACTTCACCGGGCAAAAGGAGGTCCAACACGATATTAGGAGGTATCCCATGACTTTTGTCGCCTCAGTGTAGAATACCGGGAACTATTGCCCGTAAACACAACACACTGCCATTTACTGCAACCATGCTAATATACTTATATATTTTGGTGGTCTTGGGTAGAACTCTTGAGTGGATGAGCTCAATTATACATCCCAATACCGTATATGGTATCGGGAAGTATGTCAACCTATCCGCTAAATTGTACAATATGATACCTTTGGCACAGTCATGCTATTTGCTGCAGCTATTCTACTCAACATACTTCCTACTATCATAATACTTACATCATTCACTGATGAACAAATTATATAGTTAAAATTTTCCAACTTCTGTGGGCATAGCCAAAATTTTTAAAAGATGGTAATCTTAATTAAATAAAATAGCTAATAATAATATTCCAATTTTTTTTTATAAACAATCTAAAAAATCTGTATAGTTAATATTTTGACAATAATCACTAACACCGGATATTTACAACTAAGATTTACACAATTATCCATCACCTCACAGAAATCAACACAGTCAAACACTTCAAATACTTTTTTTATAAAAAATTATCCAACACATACTGAATTACTATTAAAATTATATATATGATATCTGACAGTTCCAGTGTTCACAATCAAGTCTTACTCTTCCATTCAGTCCCACCTTGTTTCAATCACTCTCCACTGCATTCGCAATATCTTACTTATCGCCACTGCACATACTCATCTGCCACAATATATGACACACTGGTTAGCTGTTGGTCTTCCTCTTCAACCTCATTTGATGGCCCAATCTCTGTTCACCATTTGCTGCACTTTGCTAGATGGCTATTACAGACCTCTGACCCTCTTGGCTGTGATGGTATTTATAGTGTAGTATGCATTGACCAAGAACATTCTCTACATGTCGACTTGCGTAGACAGAAGAGATGACCAGAAAGTTTATGCAATAACCTGCAGCCACTGACCCCTCCAGCAGGGGGCACGGTGGTGATGCCAATTCAGATCAGCTGTTGATCATCTCCCTCTGTCTGCCTGGTAAAGGTGAAGTGGAAGGTCTCCATTGGGGAGGTGCAAGTCGAGTCCTGGTGACCCCCTCCCCTGCTGCCCTGAGAGCAGCAGCGTGTACCTATTGGAGGAAGGGGCGGGTCAAGTTGTTATGACCCACCCCCGCTGCACCAACAGCAACGCATGCTCTGTGAAGGGAGAGTGGTCTGCAAATGACACTGCCTCATAACTCAAGTCTCTTCATCTCAAACAGACTCTCCAACATCTCGACCTTGGTAGAGCACCAGTCTGTCGATGTGTGGACAACCTTAGGCTTTTCACTCAAGGAGTCCCGACAGCAGATCAGGAAGGATGTATTACTTATGAGATTAAAAATTTGGTAAGGGCCTTCCCAACATCCTTGGCACCAAGATGTACTGTCCTACCTGAATGTGTCACAACTCTTGGGCCATGTTAAGTGTTCCTCTTGACACCAGTGGATACAGTGATATGGTCCTCTCCTGCTCCTTGGATTTCTTCTTTCCCCTGAAAACACACGTGTGCAACTACGTCTAAATGGACTTCTCTCATTGTCTTCTCTGCATTAACTGCGGGCCGAATTCTTAGATGGTCTGGTTCCAGTATCCTCATTATTTTTACAATGATGGAGTGATTTTTCTTTGTTCCTAAGGTACAGTAATGCAAGTAGATTTTGTAGGGCTCTGCATCAGATTATAATAACTGTTGCTGCCAGATCTAGTGAGGTTGTCATTTGGCCCGTTTCTCAATTATTAATATTTGGTAGCATCCCTGGGCACCAGGCTTGTAAGTGTCCCTTCTTTCCACTGTCCCAGCATTCTTGGCACCTCCATCAACGAGGGACAGGTGTCCTGCCTTTAAGGAGTTCAAAAGTTTCCCCACTGCAGACTACAGCCTATTCAATAAATGCTCGGTCATAATCACTTGTAGCTGTAGAGTCCTGCAGTTCCTTCAGGGGTACTGGGCTCACGAATTTCCTATTCGGACACACTCCTAACATTCCCGATGCTTAACCAGACCAAATCAGAACTTCCTAGCACAGATTTTGGCTGCAATTGTGACTTCCAAACTCTTCAAGATGTCCAAAACATGATCTTCATTATTGTAGTGGCACAATGTAGCTGTCTGCACTGTATACTGGGGCATCTGCTCCTCCTCTGCTGATTCCACCTCCAATGCCTGGGCCAGGGCATTCCTGCATGCTGCGTAGTGATGCTAGGAATACCGCTTGGCATAAATTTGCGTCGGCAATTTCATCCACAAAGAAGTCAACAGAAATGATGTTGCATGCCTCCTTAGAGCACCCCTCCAAAGACAATTGGGACAACCACATATTGTCCTGCCACAGCTCCTACAGTGGTTCCCCTGGTCACTAGGTTCTGCTTTGCAGCTCTGCATGGTAGGTATCACAGGTATCTGTCACCAAAATGCAGGTCCAAGGCCAACAGCAGTGTGTACTACAGTCAATGTCATTCCGACACAGACTGCAGTATGCTCAGCACAGGGCCCCTCAGTACAGCCACAAAGTAGTATGACCACTGCTTGTCCATCCAACCATTTAGAGTGGCAACAATCTCAAACTGGTGTTGGTATTCGGGCAGAGGTGTCTGTCCATCATAGGAAACAGGCATCTAAGCCTTTACCCGAACCTGGCTGAGGTGTACCCGCACTGCAAAATTGCTGGGCGTCTCCTAAGACAGCTGTATTGACGACGACTTCTACCTTCTCCTTGCTGCCCATGTTGATTGACTCCATGATGGTCAGTCTTGGTTCCTCCTCAGCCCCTGGCTCAGATTACCTTGTTGCAGCTGCTGTAGGAATTCATGCAATTCCTTCTTGAGGGCACTCACCTCCTAGTCCTCTTAACACTCCACACACTATCCATCCTTTTATTAAGTGTCCATACTTTCATTCACAGTGTACATTTTCTCACTCAGTGCCATATTTTTTTCCACACTATATGTATATTTTATTGTTCAGTAACTCGCTAACACCTTGTATTTTTGGACTACATTTTCAATCACACTGTCTACTTTCCTGCCCACTACTTCACTAACACTACCTACCGTCAGCCAGTTCACTGACACTACTAATTTGACTATTTACAGATTGACTACCACTACTGATTTGACTATTAAAAATTTTATTTACATACTCTATTTTGTTCATTAGATTTTCTTTAACACTATTTTCAGATGCATTTATTTCTGCTTTAACACTTGCATTAACAATCATTAGTCGACCACTCAGTCCTTCAATAAAAGTTTGCATTATTTCTATTTCTGCCGCAATTTTCCTTGTTAGCAATTATAAAACTCTATTAATTTTGCAGCCTACCACAAATACAGCTTAACAGTTTGTCCACAATCATTAAAATAATATTATACTTTTCCAGTAGTGGAGCACAATTAACAATAAAACTGTTAAATATAGCTTGCATATAACATAATTGCCCGACACTCTGTTATGTTCAAAATTCTGTTTTCCAGGATTTCCAGATGAGTGGCAACCATATAAAAATTGTATGAATGTTATATATTTGGCTTTTGCAAAGTTATCATTTTGAAATTGAAAAAAAATTGAGATTTTGATATTGTACTGACTGCCAACTAGCTCAAGGAAAGTCAATTCATTGAAAATATGTGCACTCTGTTTTCCAGAGCACAAGTGATAGTGAGCGCTAAGGGTACACCAATTTACCCACTTCGTACACATTTGGTAACACGGTACAAAGGTAAAATGTATGTAGCAATGATTTTACACAAATTTCCTTTTCTGGGGCTATTCACGGCCGTGTTGAACATTTTTTTGTGGCATTGTTATGGAAGTATTTTCCGTTTTTTTACAACTTTTACTCCACAATTTCATTGGTGTTCATAATCCTTCCCACTATTGCAATTCATAGTAGGTATTGGGAATATAACAGTGCACCCATGTGATTATTAGTAAAAATTATTAGTATGTTCCTGTTGATTCAAACCATTTTTTCTCATTTTTTGCAAAAGTCATGATTTTTTTATAACATGGATTTTCATTAAGATTGGTTGTATGATTTTCAACATAACTAAGGCTAATTTGTACACATAAACAGAAGCAAAGGCAAGTTTAACCAATCTTGATTATGTAACTTGTAAATATTGGTGAAATACTGTATGATTTTGAAATGAAGCTTAATACTTAATCAAGTTTTGTTGAATTCCTATAAGAAAACTAAATCTTTGTTGGTGAAACTGCCTCAAACTCTTTTGGGAAATGAGCTACTGTGTAGTTTTAATTAAAGTAAAGTGGTAATTATAAGTTGTTCAATTCTTTCCTGAATTTTCTTTTGTTTGTGGGTTTTCAGTTTAACATACAGTAATAAATAAATGGGTTGTGCAAAGGATATTGCAATGTAATATTTTAAGATTTTTTTTTGGTGATTATGAAGATTATTATTTACTATATAAGATTATTTTATGTTGTCCAGTCTTCTTGTTTGTTAAGTGTATTTTGAGACAAATCCAAAATCCATTAGAATGGAGTGTATAAAGGAGGTTAATCAAATTAATAAACTAAACTAAAATCCATGATACAATTGAACAACAATACACAAAGACAGGAAACAAATGAGCATCTGTTTTAATTTGTACCTATTTCACATGACGATTGTATGTATGCTGGTAGTGTGCGGAAGTTCAGAAAATGAGTGAATTTACAGTGTGAAGGATTGTAAGTTACGAGTGCTATTATGCGTGTTTCTTTGCAATTATTTCAATGTGAAGTGTTAAAATATAATAATTGTGCAGATATAAGAGTCTTTCCGGAGTTTTAACAAGTTGAATAGAAGATAATGTGTCCTATACATGAGTTATCAGAAATGCATCACCAAAAAGCTACATTCGCCACTTACATGGGTGAGTAATGTGTATAAGTATATAATAGTCTTGTTTTAGAATGGAAAGTGTATACAGTATAGTGAATTGTACTGTGTAATATAGCATGTTACTGTGGGATTTGAAGGGTTTACGCACTGTTGCCCCCAGTCTGTCAAATGCAGAAGACCTAACCAAATTAAACGTAACTTCAAGATAGGTGAATCACAGAGGATGGATGAACCGATGCGAGTTTCCTTATTATACTTTTTGGTAATTATTAAGTTCAGTGACTTTTCTGATGGATACGTCCTAGATAAATTAAAGTAGCATTAATGGATTCTGCACAGCTTACCTAGTTAATATTCAGGAGGGCGTCATGTTAAAATAAGTAGAACGTATTAAATAAAATAGTTAAAAATATGAGAAGTCCGTCGCTTTGTTTACAGCGGCCGCCATGTTTTTTGGTGACGTCATGATTCCTGCAGTCACCTTATTGGCTTGTGGGTATTGTTGCGTCACAGTGACAAGTCACATGTGATTTTAACTGTCACTTTTGAAGCAGGTCAGTAGCCATTGCGTCTTGCCCAGGGTTAGTTGTGCTATGGCAATCCGACGGATTTAAAAACGGAGAAAGCAAGAATAAGTGCTTCTGTGCGTTATATTCGTCTATGAACGAGTGCTTCAGTACGTAATATTCTGCTATGAATGAGTGCTTTGGTGCGTAATATTCACCTATGTGGCGTTTTAATATATCATGGTGTTTGGTCAAGTGAGGTAAGGTTGAATTGGCCGAGGACCCGCCGCCTACCTAGGTGAGTTAATTTATATTCTTCAGGTTTTTTTTTCGGTTCCTTAAATTCCCTAAAATCCTAATTTCGTAGGTTAGTTTAAAACCCTAGAATCCTATGTTAGTGTAAAACCCCACAATATTATGTTAGTGTAAAACCCTAAAATCCTAGGTTAGTGTAAAACCCTACAATCCTAGGTTAGTTGAAAACCCTACAATCCTAAGTTAGTTTAAATATGTAAAATAGTGATTCAGTCATCATGTGGTTAGGTGGGCACATATTACGAAATTAGTCCTACATTAATGACCCTAGTATATTCATGGTCTGCGTAATTAGTAGAGTGGAAATATACCTATACCACTTTTCCAGGTTTTTTTTACAGAAAAGCCCCTAAACTTAATAATTACCTAATCGATCTAACTTAATGTCGTTTACTCATAACAAGATGCATGCCGAGTGTGTTTAGCAACTTTCAATATTAAACGAGCACTTCATTTGTATGAATGCTCTCAATCGTCAATATTCTCTTCCGAGACTAAGCAGTAAGCACAATACACAAGATGACTTTTAATCGGGTTTGATGGCTTACCATTGTTGGTAAATTAATTTAATTAAAGTAAGAATATATAAAACATTACTACGCGTTTATATTTTATTATCGTTGCAATAATTATACATTACTTACAGAGATGGAACGATATTTTCAAAACTCAAAAGGTAAAATTGTGGTTAATAAACACAGAAATTGTTGTTTTCATTAATTTTGAAAGTCTTGCATGTTGTAAAACAACAAAACTAACTGAGGCGAAAAACATAATTGTAATGCCATAACTTCAAATAGACAAATATAACTAAAAATTAGTGAACATTACATACCAAACAATATAGCAACCGGCAAGATGCGGCACCACGTGAATACACATAAACAGTTTATATTTATTTTATTCACGTGTTATAGCTGTCGGATACTCATGACATGGTAACATAACAGAATACATGCACGATAGAGTAAGGTATATCTGGCTTAGATCATGTATACCTGTATGACCACTAGCGCCATTTATTTGGAAGCTTGAAACAAAAATACGGGTCGAGGGGTACAGTAAATTTAGGTGATGTAAAGCTGTGTCTCCATAATCATAACTAATATCCAATGGATATTTATTGGCTAACAATATGTTATGTGAGACACTGTCATTTTCTGAAATATTCCCACACTAATCTTGTCACAAAATATACTGTAGTCACAGAACTGAATATTTCACATGAAAATCTACACTACTCTTTCCCGAAGTATGAGCGATACTAGGCACGTAGGGCTGCACCCATTTGCCGGCTCCATACATCCCTCCTAATTGTTACATACATTTCACGTACAATTAGGCTAAAATTAATGCATTATTTAAATTTCTGAGGCCTCCATGCACATATTTTTGAGTGAATTCAGAGTTACAACCATTGAAATATTTCATTATTTGCACTTTTTATTCCAATTTTCATGTTATTTTAGGATTTTACCCCCAATTTCCCTGGTCTACATAATTAACCCACCCTTCTATCATGATTTTACCTTCTATAGGAAATATCCTACTGTAACTATGGGATTAAGCTTTAGTATGAGAAGGACTATCAACACATAACATTATTAATGCATTGTAAATATTTCCTTCAGACAAGCTCCTAGACTAGATAATAAATCAGTTCATTGAGTATCGTTGAAACCAACCTTCGAAAAATATCACTGCCAGTACTTTCATAATAGACACACTAACTGGTATCTCCCAGTAAAGTTGGTATATTTGGATAGGAAGTTTTTACATCTCTTAACATTGAATTAAAAGTGCCAGGTAAACATTTGTGAGTACTGAAATAATTTATTTGGGTTTTTTTTTTAATGCATGTAAGTGTACTGGTAAGAAAAAGAAAATTTCTATAGTAATTTCAGTTTTATTAGAATGACACATGAATAAAGTGATCAGGCCAATGGCAATATTAATTCTAAATATGGTGGACGAATAAACAATGTCCATCCTACAAGTAAACCTCGAGCATAGCTTTGAAAATGCTCAGTTTACCATGAACAATCTATATCAACATTAATGCCTAACAATTCAGTCAAACTGCAAGCGTTCAAGCCAAACTCCCCAAAGAAAATAAATCATTTGTTTTGTCTTTATTCAGATACGTGCCATTTGTACTAAACCAATTAGCAGCTTTACTTAGAGCAACCTCACCTAAAAACTTTTGTTCTATTATATTACTGTAAAGAATTATTACTGCTGGATCACAGACACATAGTGCGTTCTCTTATTGACAAATCCCTACCAAAAAATTAAAAACAGAAACTAAAAGAAAGCACAATAGTAATTTCATGTTGGTTTAATATCTAAGCTGTTGGTTTATGTTGTGCCTTCGTTTGTATTTTAAGTGGGATTTGGCCTCTTTCCCTTGGTTTTTGTTGGGTTGCTGTCTGTTATTTTGTAACCTAATAGTTTCCAATGATTTTAATGTGTGGTGATAGTTTCTTTTATGGCATTGTATGTTAGGTTTTGTTGTTACATTCTAGTGCTTTCTGTTGTGTTTTGTAGGTTTATATTGTGATATAATCAGTTGGATTATGTTGTAGTCAAGTGTTTTACGTTGTGTTTTGTTGGTTTCTATTGTGCTGTAGCCATTTGGTTTATGTTATATTTTAGTATTTAACGCCTGTTGGCTTGGTGACGTTAGGTTAAGAAAAAATTTGAGAGGCCGTGGAAACCATTGTTAGGTGGTTCGTGGATTTGGATACCCAACTAGGCACCAGAGACCATTGATAGGCGGTGCCAATTGTTGCTGCTGGTGATGATTTCGGGGTGTGGCGGGCCATTCGCCCGAACTTATGCAGTCCCTCAGTGAAATGTTGGAATATCCCCTCGCTCCTGATACTTACATGGAGAAAACTGTGGGCCTGTTCAGGTTGACCCACGTGCCTTAAACTGTAATAGCTCTGAGTTGAACATACTAGATGTCAAGTAATTTCCATGAAACTGGGTGAAGGCGGGTTATAGGGGACCCATACCCCGCAACGCCTGAAGTCAGTGCTTGAAATAAAAGACACGAAGTCTGAAAACGTGCAAGTAATTACTCTGGCACAGAAACACTTACATAACTCTATGTGAACACTATATACGGACTCACACCTGCGGCCCACCAATTAGGCAAAACTTCAGAAAATATACATTTGTACATAAGAGTGAGTTATTAGTGCATTAAGCTTCCCCAAGCGATGTTATTCCCTAAGAAAAAGGAGTGGCATCTTCGGGCGCAGAAAGAACCATTTCTGGTATGTTACATGAGACTATTGCAGCTAAAGGTAATTAGCACGACAACGTGAAGGAACTAGGAGCATGAAGCAGCATGTGCCGAACCCTTGAGATACTCGATGGTGACTGAATCTGGCGAGCATGCGCAGCACGAACTATGTTGACATGCGGCTTGCCTGCACTATTTCCGCAGACATTGGTTTCTGTAGTAATTTGTTGGCTTCATTTCATTCTGTTGTATTCTGACATCGTTCTTGTGTTTTCCATTGGTTTCCGTTGTGCTTTATTGATTTATGTTTTGTTTCTAGTAGTATCCATTGGTTTCTATTGTATTGTTTTTTGTTTCTGTCGCATTTCATTCTCTTGTATTCTGATGTAATCCCAGTAATTTCTATTAGTTTCTGTTGTGTTTTGAGGTTTTCTGTTGTACATCTAGTGATTTCCATTGTTTTTTTGTTGTATTTTGCTGGTTTCTGTCGTAATACATTCTGTTGTATTCCGATGTATTCCAAGTAATTTATGTTGATTTATGTTGTGTTTTGTGGTTTTCTGTTGTAGTTATGGGGATTCAATTGGTTCCTCTTGTATTTTGTTTGTTTAGATTGCATTTCATTTTTTGTCTTCTGATGAAGTCCCAGGAATGTCTATTGGTTTATGTTGTGTTCCCGAGGACCACTCCTGCATAGTCTGGCACTGCCACTTTCATGACGTCTCCGGCCCACAGTCGTTTCACCAGTGCTGCCTGTAGAACACACACATCGTGTGTCCCGATGCTTGCCCGATACCAAGGGATCCAACTGAGTGCCTGTGGTGTCCCAAGAGAGATCTGTGTAAAAAGCATAGGAATCAAATGTTGGAATGTGCAGTACATATCATTACAATTTATCGCCTACAGGCAAATGTTTGTGAAATTCTCCCTTAGGGGATTGCGAAGTAATCGAAGAATAAACGCATGCCACATGCATATTGAATGAGGTATAGAGTAGCAAGACTAGGGTATTTGAGTGTTCAATATAATTTTCCGAGTGGAATTGTGTTTCTAATCAAGCCAATTAGTGACATCGGAAATAATTAGTCTTTCTTTCAAACTGACCATTCTGGTTGTAGAGTGCCACAAAACTTAACAGACCTAAATTTCCCACATGCTCTGCAATGCACCACATAGTCATGTTTTGTAATTAAATTAGTGCTTTATAAAGAACTCTTAACTCTCTACTGGATTAAAATATCTCACTCAGAATGCTACAGTGCTTTATGTGTATATGTTTCAATTTCCGTGTTAATGAGGTCAGCTAATTAAACTACCTCGCAGAGCGGATCGAGCCCTCGACAAGGACACCGATCGCATGCGTCATCTCCGGCAGTCTGATTCCATGGATCTTAGGTGCTGCATGTGCGTCGCGTCACAGGGGACTTTCATACTTTGTTCTGAACACTTAACTGCAATAGATTAACGTAATATACATTAAATTTACCAACAGCCTTCCCACCAATCGCAGCACCCCTCCTTCGGCTCAAATAACCGACACCACAGGTTTAATTGCTCCTGTAGTTTTCCCGCCATTCTTAACCTTTTTTATAGTAATGGTCGCTGGTAGGCATTATAAGTCTGGTCCGCTTTAATTTGCATTGTATACATGTAACAGTGTACACTATTTGGCACTACAATCTAATTGAGTTATCAAAACTTGTGAGTTCTCATTTAATGTTGTATTTCGGGCCCTGGCACTATCCAGGAAGTCATCGACGCCTCAAGGAGGCATCCTTCATTTATTAGGTAAAATGTAATACCAAAACGTGCTGGGGAGCCTGAATACCCTGGCTATATATTACGTTTTCCTGTAAATTGGCACCATGTGTGTCAGAGGATACAGCCACGTGGTCTACGGCCCACGATCCTGAGAACTGTGGCTTTGTGCTCACAAAGTGAGCTGGCGCCCATTCTTTTCGAAATAGGAATATTGAGTAATATTCTGACTTTTCTTAACATAGTCGCCGGACAATGTCTGCATTACTATCCCCGACCGCTCAAGTAACGTCAGTTTGTTGCTTATTATATATATATTAGGGCCTGGGATTTATTTTTCTAACTAAGAGATTCTCTTTAGGTAGCTCAAGGAAACCTGTTTGATGTAACACTAAGATAACTGTCATTCCAGAACATAAGTACTTCAAATCTACCTTACTAGCTACAAGATGCTCAGTACATTTTGTTTGTTTATTCCTTATTAATATTGACCATATTGGCTATGAACCAAATATATTTTTTAAGAAATGATGACATTAATTTCCTTTCAATTGCTTATGAGAATTCACATTTATAAAAGAACTTGTAACATCAGCAAACATGTCAGTATTTAAATCAGAATTCAAAAAAATAAGTAAATTGTTAATGAAAGTTAAGGAAAGTAAGAATTGATCCTTGTGGCACACCATGGTTGACATTTTCTGCAGCTCATAGAAAATCTTATATATTTGAATTTTCTGTAATATCGGTTATCTGCTGCCTAGTTGACAAATATGATCTAGTTAGTGGATTAATTTTGTTACTGATGCCATAAAAGGGAAGTTTTTGTAGAAGAATACAGTGGTTTATGCAGTCAAAGAACATTGTTAAGTCACAAACTACACTTAATATGTTTTCTTTCTTATTCAAAGCATTTAACATTATATAACTCAGATTTAATGTAATGTAGCATGTTTCACAGAAAAGCCTTTTCTGAATCCAAACTGAGAGGCTCTTAATATTGTTAGATTCAAAGTGATAGATTGGAATGAGCATTTATATGACTATTACTGAAGTTTATAAATGTAATTATTAGTAAGATGAATGTTAAGGGGTGCCATGGTGGTGTAGTGACCTGACTACTCGCCCTCCACATAGGCGAAATGGGTTAGATTACAGCGGGATCGCTCCCGGATTTTCGCATATGAGAATACTACAAGGTATATCTCTTTGTTTGGCAGATTTTCACAGGTATCTCCCATTTCTCTCCCTTGCATCCTGGTGCTGCTTTACACTCATTTCACTTCACCATCAATGGCTCTGAAGATCATAATGTTAAGAGCCACCCACACCTCTCCACTCCACAGGTCACTTAATCATTCAAATTAAATGTACCATTGAGGCTTCTTACTACAAGTTCAAAGTATATTGTTTATATAATTGATATAGCCGAATAAAAAAATATTCGTTAACTTACGAACATCATTAAAATAATGCTTATAGCTTTTTCTCTGGAATACTGTAGACATTTTTTCAAATATTGGCTTTACATTAATACATGAAGATTTGACATGAACTGCGCGTTCACGAGCTCCTTTGTGCCCATTCTGACTGCCGCATTCTAGTCCACACCACCAGACACACAACACCGACAGGCTTGTGGGCACGAGTGAGAGTGTTCATAATTGCATCAGTGTTCATAATTGCAGCAGTGTTCATAATAGCATCAGTGTATTCAATCAGGGTATCAAATTGCACCAGTGTTATTAATTGTATCAGTGTTCATAATTGCATCAGGGTATTTATTCAGTGTAATTAATTGTATCAGTGTATATAATCAATATCATAATTGTCATCAATAAAGACAGTAGACACAGCCACAGCCAGGGACATTTGACATTGTACACTTGGCAATACTGTGGCTGGTACAATGGAAATGTTTAATATTAATATAATCATTTTTGTTGTGTATTTGTATAAGGAAAAATTATATTGTCATAGGTTAATTTATTTCATGTCACTTCCATCTCATAATAACTTTTTTTAGTGTATATTGTGCTTCATTGTTTTGCCGCTTGGCATTGGATGCGCCCAGGTAGCGGAAGCGGGCCCATGCTTCCGCCCAGTTCTCTTCAGCACTTGAACGCATCAAGACGTGTAAGTCTCTCGCTCTGCAAAGGCACTTGGTGCCAACAACTTAAGCTGAACTCATATTCACTGCAATAGACTTCACTTCATGAACCGGATTATTAATTTTATTTGTTATAGCACCAAGGGGAGAGCAACATTACTCTCATCGGAAAGTTTTCACGCAATCGCGTTTCACATTATAAAGCCACACGTTCGTTGTTTCAGGGCCGTTAAGGCCACGTTTGTACTAAAGTTGTATGTGTTCATTACAGAGTCCAAAGGAATAAATAACTCCACAAGCATCGTAAGTGATTATTTTGTAATTTAATTAAGGTGTGCGAGGCGGCCTACAGCCTCGACATCATATGTGACGGAGTGTTAACCAGAGTCCGCTTGGCTGACGACCAAAACGACCCTCATTTCATTAACTCACCGCAGGGCTGTGGCGCCATGCACATATTTCGCACATCATCAGCTCTGGTAACACCATGCGTCTAGTTGGCTTTCCCAACTAGGGACAAGTAGGGACAAGTATTTTTCCGAGCCATTGCTTGACCATGTCAGATTATGTGTTATCCAATTGTGTTTTTACACAGCTTATTAATTAAAATGTCATCAGTAATGTACCCTAATGAGAAAAACAGCATGGAAATGGTACAAAATCTGTGCATACAATACTTTCAGACTACTGTATAAAACCTGGGCGAAAAATATAATAAACCAGTAAGTTTACAGAAACATATGACGTGAACCGCGCGTTCACGAGTTCTTTGTGCCCACTATAACTGCCACAGTCGTGTCCACACAACAGACACACCACACCGACAAGCTTGTGGGCATGAGTGAGGGTGTGCATGGTAGTAGCAGTGCAAGTGCATTAGTGTTTCTAATTTATTGCATCTTATTATTTCATCAGTGTGTTTCATCAGGGTATGTATTAATAGTGTCAGTGTATTTATCAGTGTATATAATTAATAATATTTTTTTGTCATAATGGAAGACAGTCTACACAGCCACAGCCAGAGACATGTGACATTTTACAATTGGCAGTACTGTGGCTGGTACAATGGAGACATTTAGAATTAATGTAATCATTTTATTGTGTATTTGCCTAAGGGATAATTATGTCATCTTAGTTTAATTTAATTTATGTCCTTTTCATATTATAATAATTTTTTAATGTATATTTTGTTTCATCACTTCGCCCCGTGGCATCGACTGCGCTGAGGTAGCGGATGCTGGGCCATTATTCCTCCCAGTTCTCGTCAGCACTTCAACGCATCTAGACGTGTAAGTCTCTCGCTCCGCAGAGGCCCTTGGTGCAGACATCATCAGTTGAACTTATATCCATTGGCATCGACGTCATAAACTGAATATTTATTTCATTTGTTTCATTATTTTACTTGTATAGCGCCGAGGGGAGAGCGACATTATTCTTAACGGAGAATTGTTAAGTGCATTCAAGTTTCACATTGTAAAGACCACGTGGTCGCTCGCATTTTCCAGGCCATTAAGGCCACGTGTTTTGTATTTTAGTTGTGTGTGCAGTAAGGAGTCTCAGGTAATAAATACCTTAACAAGCATCGTTCGTAAGTGTTTTATTTGTAATTAATTAAGGCATGCGAGGCGGCCTAAAGCCTTGCCATAATGTGTGGCGGAGTGTTGACCAGAGTCCCCTAGGCTGTCGACCGAAACGACATCATCTCATCAGCTCACCGCAGAGCTGTGGCGCAGGGCACATAACTATAACACCATCAATTCTGGCATCACCACGGGTCAAGCTGGCTTCCTAAATCGGGACGGAAAATTTACTTTAGCCAAGCTTGACCACTTCACATATTATGAAAAAGTATAAAAATTTTTCTGATTAATAAAATTAGTATGAAAATATAATAAAGACACCATGGTAACCTTAAGAAACTATGTATAAACTCTGTGAAGAAAATAAGGAAGCATTACAAACATGAATGGTAGCTTTACATGTATTGTAATGAAGTTGTACTCAGATGGTATGAAAACTGTAGATGGCTCGCATAAAACATGTATAATGCCAGTATTCAAGCAGTTCAATGATAGCTTTAACACTGTACCAATACAGGATGGAAATAGTATGATTTCACATAGTACATTGCAAAGCTGTCATATGAAATTTAAACAATAACACTGGTGTGGGCCGTACATCCATGAGCACCTTGTGTACACTCTGACCACCACAGTCGCAATAACTACACCAGCTACACAAGGCCGCACCAACCACATCAGGCCAAGAGTGCATAGTGCAGGTCGACAAGAACTGAACTTGCACCTTCTTGCCGACAAGGATTATGTAACTCAAGAGACTACCCTACTCATTTATTACAATGGATAGGCGATCCAAAACTGTGTTTACCCCAAAACCACCTACATTGTGGGAATTGGCAATTGGTCATTGCAACGTAGCAGTTCACATCGTGACATATGTGATGCACCACCAAATTCCATCGAATTGGTTTGTAGACCTAGGCTGACGTGATAAGTGCCCCCAAAATGTCACCAGCAGTGTGCAGCATTTTTACAAACACATTAAACACTATCACCGCATTCACAGTTACAGTCAGAGGGTTTATTGTATTAAGAGTTATCAAGAATAGCATTCAACACCCCTTTGCCCAGGTGACATCAACCCTCCTTTCAGGAGACAGCCAACTGGCAACACTGTAGCCAGTGAAATTACATCACGACACAGGAAGTGAAATACAAACACTTTTCACTAGAATCGTAATATTGTAATTAAGGTTTGTTTATATAAGAGCAACTATGCTTTCACAAAGGGGAGATTGCCTATAAAGGCCTCCATCCTTGTAACATGTAATTTAGTGCAGTTACCGTTCTATCAACTTCACAACTTCAATCTTAACAGACATTTGTTAGTACATGGGGGTGTCACCATTGTGATAATTTAATTTATACAATTTTTCACCATTGGGATCAAATCACATAGTGTTCATGTTATGTTTCATCATTCACCGTTTGACTTCGGTTCTTGTCACTCGTGATGTAAACCGAGGTCACTCAGCCTGTTCGTCTCAGTACTAGGACCAGGCCAGGCGGNTTCGGTTCTTGTCACTCGTGATGTAAACCGAGGTCACTCAGCCTGTTCGTCTCAGTACTAGGACCAGGCCAGGCGGTATTGGTCGCCCACTTCTCGAACCCCCTCGCTACCATCATTTCGGTTGTAATAATTCTATTGCAATATTAACATTANTATTGGTCGCCCACTTCTCGAACCCCCTCGCTACCATCATTTCGGTTGTAATAATTCTATTGCAATATTAACATTAATTAATTGTACCAGAGAGCTAAATGATATTGCACATTAACATAATGCCATGTTTATTTCACGCTAAGGTGACTGGCAGGCCATAAGTGCTGGGTTCGTTTTCTTGTATTACTCACATGCAGTCAAGCACAGTGAATAAACAGCTTTACAAAGTTCAATGGGTGTTGACTCATTTGCAGTACCACCTGCAATATCTAGTATATTTCACGCAAACGAGACGACCCACAGTCTTGTCATAAGATATAAAGAGTGTAACAGTAAGTAAGTGACAACATGATCAACAAACTGACGAAGGACATCAAGGGCCCCCTGGGCCATCGACGAAATTATCCTCATCATCAACTCTCGACAAACTTGTCATAGAACGACCCGTCACCATGACAACCGCATCGAGCCAATTTGCCGAAACAGGGCTGTGTGCTTACAAATTAAATTGGTGCACCAGAAATGGAAAATTACAAACATTATGCCTGAAGTGCGTACGACAATTAACAGAACTGAATCCATTCCGGGATTTTAAATTCCGTCCTGGGAAATAACAAATGTGAGACGACGAAATAATCGGGAACNAGAACTGAATCCATTCCGGGATTTTAAATTCCGTCCTGGGAAATAACAAATGTGAGACGACGAAATAATCGGGAACGAACAGAGAATCCTGAACAGTAACTCTAACGGGAAACGCTTGCCATTGTGCACCGAATGCAACAGACAGTGAGTGGTCCGAGGCAACAACGGCCTCGTGAAGACACATGCGTGCCAGTGTACACTCGTACAGCCACCAGAACAAGTTTTGGCATATTCACAGCATCACAGAAATTTCCATGCCGAATGCATCATAGGAACAGATGGCCAACCACAGACAACCATGGCCGAATTCTGTGCGACAAATGTGAACAAACAGTGCAACCAACCATACTGGACATGGTAAACAACACCTCAGGACGTTTCGGGTGCGAACAGTGCGCAAACGTACAGCGAGACACAGTGCCATGCACCTTCACTGAGGGCAGCGAAAATTAAAGCCATCAACACAGCCCACTAGTGTATTCAATAGGTGTGGATGGAGCAGCAGCACCATGGGGAACCCATTGGTGCCACACACCACCCCTGGCTTCGTGTGGCATCTGCCACACCATGTGGCCATGACAACACCAGCAGTTGCGGCACAAACAACAGGGACAGGCACGACACTAGCCCAATTCCAGTCGCTGCCAACCTTCGCAGGAAACAATAATGAGGACCCGCAGGCGTTGCTGAGGAACTGCACAGGACGATAGGACAGGTACAGAGTAAGTGAACCAGAATGGCTTAGCTGCATAGCAGGCCAATTGTCAGGGGAGGCCACCACATGGTGGTGGTACATTGATCACTATGGAATAGAGTGGACCGAATTCCAAAGTGCTTTCCTCAGACAATTCAACTCATAATACGGAACATTACAGTCTGAAAACCATGCCGTTTTAGTGGCACAGGGAGATTATGATACACTAAATGCATTTCCCACCCATTACATCAATATCATCAGACATTTTCATCCACATATGCGAGACACAGACATTTTGGAAGTAATAGTGTCAACAGTAAAATTAGAATTCTTATTGGCCCTGGCACCTCTTATACATTGCAGTGGATCAGTTCATGAAGTCCACGGCCTTGCTTGACCATGTTAATACCGTAAAGAATGTGCACTGCAGGGAACGGGATGGACCATACTAACTACGTCCCGGTGACCACAAAACATGGAACCAGAACATATAGTCATCAGCTGGATATAACATGGAAAAGGGGGCCAAACAACTGCTAAGGACACAGGGAATAGTGCATTTACTCCACCAGTAAATACTTGCCCAAACGTAGGAGCTGAAGCCATGCAGATGGGAGCAGTTAGAAGGAAATGACCCCCTTTTCAATGCAGGTAATGTCCAGGCCAACGATACCACTGGCATAAATGCCCTAACTGCATAAGACAAATGGAGGGATTAAACAATGGCAGGATACCACCGGAGGGTAACTAGTTGGCGAGGTAAGTGAGCCAGACCCTCACTCCCCCTGGCCAAAACACGAACATGCAATACCGACACATCAATATAAACCCACAGTAACACCCACTCCACAACAAATTGTGTTACAGCAAACGACAACAGACGACGAGCAGGCTATCTGCAATGTCATAGAGGTAATATCGAACACATTACCCAGTCTCTATTCACTTAACACCATGGTCATCAATGCACGACATCAATGCACACACATACAGGCAGAGAAGGCAAAAATCATACAAGGAGATGGTGAGTGGTAGCACATCCGGGAACACACATCGAGAACCATTGGCAGAATCCCGATGCGATCTGGTGTCTCTATGTCCCAACAGGAGCACGTGAACATGTACTACGGCACGCCCACAGTAGCCATTTTCCTGGCCATCCTGGGGCAACCCAGACAGCCAGGAAACTCCACACACATTTCCACTAACCAGGAGAAAGCAGGGACTTATGTAGTTACGAGAAGGAATCTGGCCCCTGTAATGAATTCAAGAGCAGGAGACCAGAGGGTGTGAACCTACAGCAACCCAGGGTGTCGAAGGAACCATTCGAGACTGTGTCCTTAGATCTCAAGGGCCCGTACCCTCGCACTTCCACAGGGAAGAGGTTCATCCTGGTCGTAAGTGATTTATCTTCGAGATGGAGCGAACACTTCCCAGTCTCCAGCACACAGGCATGCACCATTCCACGGGCACTAGATAATGAGTTCTACCCCTGCTGATGGTACTCAAAAACATTGTTTACTGACATTGATACCCAGTTCACTGGGAGGAACTGGAATGATCTGTCCACTGTAAGAAAGGGGGGGGGGCAAGACCTCATAGAACACCAAAACACCAACCAAGGTCAAACCCCACTGAGAGGAGAAGCTCAGACCTCAAGACCCAGTTATGCCTTAGATTGGGGAAGTATCACACCAGCTGGGCCAAAAATTTACCTGCCACCCCAGTCACCCTAAGACGATAAGTGAATCTAGCAACAGGGCAGACTACTGCAGTGATCCTGCAGGGTCGCGAGCTAATGCTACCCCGGGAATTTGCCCCACACCAGAAGAAAGGTGCGGGCGAATGATAATATCAGACAGCCAGAAGACAGCATAGGGAGACAGAGTTAACAGCAGTTCGCCGAAACCAAGATCCCTACATCGAGGAATGGATGCCTGCCACCACACAAGCACCACGATGCTTGGCATCTGGCCAACTGCTCTAGGTAAGGAAACATAGAATATCCAGCGGCACGAAGTTCATCTGGGTTGGGTACGCCCAAAAATGTTCCGGACCTCATTTGGTGGCGAAGCCACTGGGAAACACCACATACCTCATCAGGCTGAGCAGCAGGAGGAGGGTTGCCATCCATTGCAACGACATCTGATTGGAAGTGGGACGCTGAGCTTCACGATGCCTGACCAGCACGGCGTCGAGTTTCACGAAAACAACACACCAATCGCCGCCAGAGACCATGCCAGTTCGATGCCACTTGGTGGTGCATAACATCGTATGTCTCAGCATGAGTTGCTACATCTCAACGACCAATTGCCAGTGTGCCCAGCAGCTGTTGCTTTAGGGTAAACACCATTTAGGATCGAAAGAGTTACCTCGAAAAAGTTATTGAAATAATTACCTCTTTTAATAAATGAGTAGGGCGGTGTATTGGGTTATGTAATCCTTGTCGGCAAGAAGGTGCAAGTTCCATTCTTGTCGACCTACATTATGCACTCTTGGCCTGATGTGGTTGGCATTACCTGGTGTAGCTAGAGTAGTTGTTGTGACTACTGCAGTCAGAGTGGTTACACTGAGCTTGTGGATGCATGGTTCATGTCAAACGGCCCCTCCTCTGATATCCAGTATGCTACATTACACTATTGCTAATTACATTATATTAAAAAAAAGATGAAGACCCCCACGACACGATATGCATGCATTCCCTATGCCCACTAATTACACATAGTCGAGGAAACCCAGGGCTGGTTGAGTGTTGAACATCCCAGCACCATAACCCAGTGGAGAGTTAATGATGAGGGTCGATCGGTTGACAGCCCAGGGTGGTCTAGATGTCATCCATCAGTTTGTTGAAGTTGTCGTATACTTACTGTTACAATATTTATACCTTATGACAAGACTGTAGGGCGTCTTGTATGCCTGAAATATACTAGACGATGAGGGAGGTACTACAAAGGGTGTAGTGCCCTAAAATGATTCAACACATTGAACTTTGTAAAGCTGTTCATTTACTGTGCTTGACTACATCTGAATAATGCAAAAAAAACTGACACATACTTACGGCCTGCCAGTGCCCTTAGCGTAAAATAATAAACATGGTATTATGTTTATATGCGACAGCATTAAGCTCTCTGGTAAGCGTGCGGGTGGATCTCCCCTCGGTTTTTAAAAGAAATAAAAGAAATGTTCTGGTTATTTTATTTAATATTGCAGAGAAGTGTTTACAGGCTAAACGGTGGTACCAAAGGGGCTTGCAGAGCGGGTGACCACCCCTTCTCTTGAGGCTCGAGTGCTGAGAAGAACTGGCCAAGTGACCTGTCACGAGTGACGAGAAACATAGTCAACAGCGAATGATGAAACATAAAGTGAACACTATGTGATGATTGGAATGGTGAAATTGTATAAATTAACACATTGGATACACCCCCATTTATTAACAAATGTTTATTAAGATTGAATATGTGAAGTTGGCAAGGCATATCACCACACTAAATTATATACTACAACGATGGAGTATATAAAAATCACTAATATATTATCATGTTTTCTTGTAAAAAGTGTTTGTATTTCACTTCCTATGATACATTGGAATTACACTGGCTAGTGTCGCCATGTAGTTGTCTCCTGAAGGGATAAACGAGTTCACCTGCGCAGAGGGGTGTTGAATGCCATGCTTGATTGCTCTTTATACAATAAAACGTACCCCTGAGTGTAGTTGTGAATGAAGTGATTTTGNTGTTGAATGCCATGCTTGATTGCTCTTTATACAATAAAACGTACCCCTGAGTGTAGTTGTGAATGAAGTGATTTTGTATGATGTGTTTGTAAAAATGCTGTGCGCTAATGGATCCAGCCCTGGGTTTCCTCGACTATGTCTAATTAGTGGGCATAGGGAGTGCATGCATATCGTGTCGTNTGTTGAATGCCATGCTTGATTGCTCTTTATACAATAAAACGTACCCCTGAGTGTAGTTGTGAATGAAGTGATTTTGCATGATGTGTTTGTAAAAATGCTGTGCACTAATGGATCCAGCCCTGGGTTTCCTCGACTATNATGATGTGTTTGTAAAAATGCTGTGCGCTAATGGATCCAGCCCTGGGTTTCCTCGACTATGTCTAATTAGTGGGCATAGGGAGTGCATGCATATCGTGTCGTGGGGTCTTCATATTTTTTTGAATATAATGTAATTACCAATAGTGTAATGTAGCATACTTGAACCTTTATTTTATTTTAAGTAGCTCGACTCCCATGATCGCACTCCCGTCTCCATCGGACTCGCCGCTTCGGAGATGTATTTCATTTAATTCATCTATATTCCTAAGAGTCCTTTCTCCATCTTGGCCTATGGCCATCCCAAAAGCCATGACTGCATAAGTCTCGGACCATTGTCTTCATTGTACAGCGTCTTGTCGCTTTTGTTAATATAACCATTCCTTATTCGAGTCTCTGTTATTTTATTAAGTATGTATGTAAGTACCTTCGGAACCTGGCCCACTCCAGGCAATTCACTTCTACGTATAGTACTCCTACCAATGTTGTATGAGTGTGTAGGAAACATTAACTAAATCAAGTAAGACTTGTGTATTGTAAGGAAGACTGCAATATGGCTGACGACCCACCACCCCCTGAGAAGTAGTGTCCACTTGCTTACCCATGAAACAGATGAGCTGGCAACGCTAACAATAAAATAAACAAAATAATTGTGAAAACAATGTGGGCATACTGGAATAAGTGCACCATATACTTCTAGAAGCACCACATACCTGCAGAGGACTCCAGAGACCCATCGGCCCTCGACCGAGGCCCTTCAATTAACTCATGTTCACTGAGTTATGGCTGTGGGCAATTCATCTGTTAAAACCCCTTAGTTTTATAACAGTGTAATGTGGTGACTCCTATCACCATCAATGGGACCCCCTTCACATCAAAATGGCTTTCCCAACTTGTGGGGTTATTTTCCATTAATGTGCTCAAATCTGAAGATCTCGCCAATTTTCTAACCAATTTTCCATGCATAAAAGTGGCTTTCCGAGCTTTTAAGGCTATTCAACAGGAACAGTGTCCAAATGGGTAATATACATTTGCATAAATACCAAGTCATCAGATTGTTCCTTTTTATCTCGTGCTTACATCTCATGACATTTCAGTGTATTTTTTGTATTATTTAATAAAGTTCTACAACATTCCGATTACTTTGTTTTCCTTTATTCATACCTCAGGATGTTCAAGTGTAATTTCTGAACCAATCAGAATAGCAGTTTACATCTCGTGATGTTCAGCATTATTTTACAATCCAGTAAACGGTGCCTACATGTGACTACATCACAGGATGTTTGAGAGTAACTTTTGCCTTTTTGACTGCAACATTCTTGTTTACATCACACAATGTTCAGAGTAACTATTTCCATGTGTCTACATATAATGATGTTTAAATGTAACATTTTGTATAGAGTCTAAATATGTATTATGTACTCTGCCAAAGAACATGCATAAAAAACCCTTTAAATAATTAAAATTACTTTCGGAACTTGACATGAACCATGCGTCCGAAAGCTCTTTGTGCCCACTCTGACCACCACAGTCATATCAACTACACCAGTTACACCGGGCCACACCAACCACATCAGGTCAAGAGTGCGTACTCAGGTCGACAAGAACGAAACTTGCACCTTCTTGCCTACAAGGATTACACAACTCATTTATTATAAGAGGTAACTCTTTTAATAAATAAGTAGGCAATCCGAAACTGTGTTTACCCCAAAGCTAAATCCGTTGTGAGCACAGGCAAATTGTCATTACATCGTAGCAGGTTATGCCGTAAAAAACGATGTGATGCACCAACAAGTGCCGTCAAACTGGCCTGTATACCGAAACTGAAGTGATAAGTGCCCCAGATCGTACCCAATAGGGTACAGCATTTTTGCAAACACATCAAGCAGCTTATATCATTATAGTTACAGCCAGGGTGTGTTTTACTGTATTAAGAGAAATCGAGCATGGCAGCACACACTCCTTTGCCCAGGTGGACTCGTCCATCCCTTCAGGAGACAGCCACTTGGCAACACTGTAGCCAGTGAAATTCAAATGCATCACAGGAAGTGAAATATAAACTCTTTTCATTAGAAATGTAATAATATATTTAATTTTGAATTACAAAACAGCAATTATATTTTCAAGAAGGGAGATTGCCTATAAAGGTATCCATCCTTGTGACATGCCATTTAGTGTGGTGGAACTCCCCGTCAAATCCACAACTTCAACATTAACATATATTTGTTGTTCAATGGTGGTGTCACCAATGTGTTTCAGTTAATTTATATAATTTTTCACCATTACAATAATATTACACAGTGTTCATGTCATGTTTTTCCATTCGGCATTTGATGTCGGTTCTCGTAACTTGTGACAGAAGCCGATGTCTTTCTGCCAGTTAGTCTCAGCACTTGAGCAACAACTGCGGCGTTTGTCGCACGCTCTATGAGCCCCTCAAAAGCATCATTTAGGCTGTTATCACTTCACTGCAATAGTTAATGAAATAACGGGAACATTTGTTTTCTTTCTTTGATGTATCGAGAAGAGAGCCAACCACACTCTCACTGGAGAGCATAATGCTACTGTGTTTCAGTATAATACCATGCTTTTTTTATGCTAAGTTCACCACAGGCTGTAAGTGTTGGGTTCGTTATCTTTCACTATTCACATATAATCAAGCACAGTGAATAAACGGCTTTACAAAGTTAAATGTGTGTATTATTGTCCTCCAGGACACAGGGAACTACACCGTTTGTAGTACATTCTGCAATTTCTAGTGTATTTCAGGCATACGAGATGGCCTACAGTCTCAGAAGATGTAATTAGTGTAACATTAAGTACGTGACAACATAATTTGCAAACTGATGGAGGACTCCAGGGCTCCCTGGGCCATCGACCAACCGAACAACAACACTCACTCTCCACTGGGCACTGGGTTATTGCACCGGGCAATTCTTTACTCAACCAGACCTGGGTAACCTATATCACATCAAACTTCTAACCTGCAAAACTAAATTTCGGACATTCTCTCCATTTTGGGACAGTAGTGAGTGTTGCAGAAAGAATCATCCCGTAGCATCACCATTGTAGAGCATGGGACGAGCCAGAGAAGCATGCGACAAACCCCTTTCCCCAAACTGGGCGAGACAAGGAGACGATGGCTCGGCAGCATGCATGCGTGATGCACAACCCCTCCTCTCGTGCATGCTGAGGGTCTACCATGGACCATGTGGTATGTTAACTCCTGCAGAAGCAACAGCTGACTGCTGTGCTGACCTTCTATCTTGCTGTCTCCCGCACCGGTCTACACCTCTGTGCTGGCTTATCCTTCCATGCTAAGGACAAAATGTTGTACCATTTTGACATCCAGACTTTAACCTATGAAAAGTCTGGGAAGTTAAAATGTGTGAGAAATGATACCCAGTATCCAACTGTCCACAAGTGCCTGTACCTCTCTCAGCAGTATGGGTACAGTTAGTGCTGTTCAACCAGTGCCCAAAGGACACTTGCAGAGGGACTGGAAAAAAACATTATTTCCTGCCAATCATGTTCATGTCGGTGCCATAATGAGTGCATGACTAGAGATGACTGGGAACTGTAAGACTGCAGAGAGGGATTAATTTTGTGCAGTCTGTGCAAAGACACTGTGCAACCAACACCACCCACTGCCATTTTCCACTTGTCCATTTTTACATTTTCCACCTTCATGCAGCCGATCCAGCATGACGTGAGTGCCCATGACAGCTTCGGGAGTGTCACAACCCACTGTACCGGTTACCTGCTCACATGGTCACATGGCAGACTGTCAACAAGAAAATGCGAAACATTTATCCCGACTGACAACAGCTACCAGAGCTTTTGATGCTTTGCCAAATACAGTGCTATTTTCGAATACAGTAATTGTGCAGCAGAGCTATAGCACTCGGATGCCACGATGCGACCTCTGCAGAGTGATGAGATGATAAACATGCCACCTATGCAGATAGATGACATCCAGACGACTGCCTCGAGTATTGATGTGATGCTGGGGAGAATTAATCTTTCTAAACCATTCCATCTGCAGATAGTTAAAAGCACTGACATCTCCATTCTCTGCACTGAGATGCTGCCCCCACCACAAACGACCTGCCTAGAGATGCTGCCTCCAACTCCACCTCCAGGGGCGGTCTTCACGGTGTTTTGCATTCCAGCTGAAGAGTGGGTGGCGCGAGTAGCAGCTTCCATTGCACTGTCGCCTCAACATTTCGCAAAGCCACCTCCGCGAGTCCCAAAGCCCTGTGCTATGTCCACTTCTGAAGTCACCTTAAAATGTGCCTGTCGCCTGCCTCGGCATGTCAGACAGGCTGCCACACACAACACGCACTGCTGTCAGCTGTCCAGCAAGCAAGCCACGTGGGATGTGTTTGTGCTGCCGGCCAAGCAGGCTTGTGTAACAGGGTAACTCCACATAAGCACCATGGCCCTGCTCGCTGGTGCTACTGGCGCCAACCTGCTCACCACCCCAGCTGAAATCAGACTGCACACCAGAAAGGTAAGCAGAGAGACGATCGAGTGATTGTAATGTGTTTACTGTCCCTGCCCCAATCATGTGTAAAATTGTGCACTAATGTCAGAAATTGTTTTGGTGACGAACTGTGCCTTTACAACAACAAACAGCTCTTCAGACCTGGGTGCAATCACACCTACAAACATTTGGTGTTGAAGTCAACGCCTTTCTGAGTGCATTTGAGTGATTCACTGCTACCTTTGTGACAAGTTGTATCATTCATTTTATGTCATGGCCTCGGTACTGCACAAGCACCGCAACTGGTCGGTATATTGTGTATACCACAACACCTATGGCTCACTTCAATCATTCTTGCCAGGGAGTGAGTGTATTGGGAAGCCTACTCTGGGATATAGTTCGCCGAAGGTGTAACCATATCATTCGCATTTCAGCTATAACCTGAGTGGTCTTGTGTTATCACATCAAATGTTACCAGACTCTCCTACCTCTCCATCATGAGCCTTCTNCAAGTTGTATCATTCATTTTATGTCATGGCCTCGGTACTGCACAAGCACCGCAACTGGTCGGTATATTGTGTATACCCCAACACCTATGGCTCACTTCAATCATTCTTGCCAGGGAGTGTATTGGGAAGCCTACTCTGGGATATAGTTCGCCGAAGGTGTAACCATATCATTCGCATTTCAGCTATAACCTGAGTGGTCTTGTGTTATCACATCAAATGTTACCAGACTCTCCTACCTCTCCATCATGAGCCTTCACCACCACGGCTGCCATATGGTGGGTGCAGGTCGATATGTCGTTCATCTCCCTCTGTGGTATGCAAGGGAGGACCAGTGGGAATAACTTCCCCCTCCCCACCTGTGTTATCGTCATGCCTCGCACAAGGGAAGGTGGGCCACCACCTCCTTTCCTACAGGGGACTCATCAATCACTGCCATTAGGAAGGCTGTGTGTGACTTTGAGTTCACCAGTGGTGCACCCCAAGTGTTTGTCAGTTCACCATTGCATCGCAGACTTTGCCACCCCTCTCTCTCTCTTTTATGTCCTTCGCTGCTTGTTTATACCGCAGTGTATCAGGGACAAACTTTTGCCACCAACATCTTTTGCTTGCTTTGGCCCATATAGCGAATTTTTGCATTCTTAATTAGTGTTTAGCTTTAAAATTTGCAGGGTCTCTACATATTAAGCAGTGTTTGTGTGTTCTTGCTAATAATTTTGCCAATCATTATTTGTTTTTGTAATCTTATTTAACGAGATCTCCAGGACCAATGCATCATTTATTTACTATTGTTAACATATTTTTATTAGTTTTTATGTTAATAATAGCACAAATTAAGTAATTCCAATTTGCTTTTATAGTGTTTTCGTAGCATTTTAGTGGTACTGTGTGGCAACTAACTCGATCCAACATCATGCTATTGTTTGTTTACATTCAATACTCTCATCGCCCTATATGAGTACAGTGCTTTGATTAGTGTTTACAACGTGTTTATTTACATATGTGCACATGCATAGATTACTATGATGTAATATACCACAGTCAAACAACACAATATCAGCCGACACTGTAAAGCCCACCCGGCCAGCCTGCTGCTTCACCACACCTACCTATGAACATGTCCCGATGGTGTGCCACCAGGGGCACCTATGGGCAGGACCTCCCCATGGTAAGCTCCCCACCCAGCTGTTCCACGATGCCTCCGAGGCATCACTCAGCAGCTGACACAGAGTCATGGGCTGACCAACACAGCGACAGGAAGAATATATCACGCTTAGACAGCCTGACTGAAGGGCACCCTCTTTCCCCTCTTGCTCAAAGCAGACACATCGGTGACCACACACCTGCAGCAGTAGCAGCGAAGTTGAAATGAGAGCAGAGGGACACTGCACCCTCTTCACTGCCCCAAGCGGCCATGTTGCTTGTACCACCCAGCATGCACGGCCTGCAGAGGGGCCATCCCTTTTACCCACATGCATGCTGTGACCTGACAACACCGACGGGGTCTTGATGCTGTTCCAGCAGCAGTGAGAACCATGCTGCATTCATGTGGTCCATACCAGTACAGGCCGCACCAACATTTACAGTCGCCTACCACATGTTGGCCTGATGGTGTGATGGGACACCTGTGGGAATGTAAGAACAAGCAGTCAGCGAAGAGAGGGGCATTCGATGCGAACCAGGCGTCTATGTATACTCTCGTGACCACCTGCATCTCTGTAGTCACTTACATCACCTTGCTGACACTGGGCCGAGTCGAACACTCGGCCACGAGCACGATAGAATGTGCCGGCGAGAACGAAACACACCTGCCTCATTGTCATGTACTACGTGACTCAAGTGACCATCTTATTTTATTTATCTCAGGAGGTAACTCTTGGAGGCGAATAACAAGGGGTCCAATANCCCCCCCCCACCAATTCCGGGCGCAGCTTGCACCACAATGCCCGATGTCTTCCCTTGTAACATTACATCGACCTGCTTACTGGCCAGGGAAAGGATGCTACAGAACTCCAAATGATGTTAAAAGTGGGGAAATAAATCCTGAGTGCATTAAAAATGCTTCGAACCACAAAGATAATAAATTCAGTTCCATTTCTTCATAAGATATGCAATCGATCATGGCTACCCACATCTCTTTTGAAGGAATGCACACATCCAATCCCATGGGTTGGGACACTTGGAATCGCCCATCGGCGATGCTTACCAGAAATTGTATAGCTGCTCTTTAGACACATATTTTATTAATTTTAATTATTTATTTTATTCAGGGGTATCAAAGTAAATATGTCTTCTTCATTTCAGCAGACTGCCTAACCAGGCTTTAATTTCTTTTAACTCCATTCTTCAGTGTGGTGACAACCTGTGACATCATATTCAATTGACATATTTATAATTTAATTAGAGTCGAGTATGTCATCAATATGTATTTCTACCATGTAATTTTATTCTGTATCATTTTGTTTAGTCATAAAATGGCTCAGTGAATTTTCAACACATTTTTGGTGCCGGCTTCAGCCCTCTGGCCAGCCGGTGGAACGGGAGTTTCGTGCGACGCAGACCCCCTCAGCTCCTAAAACTTTGGCTGTGACGACTTCACTGCAATAGTAATGAAAAATCACTGGGATATTGTCTCTTTCTTTCGTTCTAAGTTGTCGACCGTCTGTTAAACTTTAACCAGGCGTAGGCCTTTTTAGCAGCTTTGTGGTCATCGGCAAATCGAGTGCCGATTCCGCGTAAATTGGCATGTGTTTGAATAAGGGCACATGTACAACCAAGAACAAAGTATACATTTTAAGCCTATGCTGGCATTTTCTTTGTTTTAATTCCCTGTGGGTATTTAGCGTGCTGCACCACCTTGTAGCAAAACACATGTAAGTAAAAGCATGTGAAGTGGCTCACAACCTACCCAAAATAATTGTGAAAACAAGGTACACATACTGGATTACGTGCACCATCTAGTTCTACAAGCAGCACAGACCTGCAGAGGACTCCAGCGATCCACAGGCCATCAACCACACGACCCTCAATTAACTGACGACCCTCAATTAACTGATGTTCACTGAGTTATGATGTTGGGGAATTCATCAGTCAAACCCCTTAGTCTAACAACAAGGTATTGTGGGGACTCTCTTCACTACCTCTGTAATCCCATCTGCATCAATACATTCACCCCAAAATGGATATAATTGTTTATGTATTTAGTCTGTGTAAAAATGAACAGTACTATTTATGTATATTCTAGCAGCATGTTTTGCTTTTCTGGCCAAATACCAAAAATGTGACTTTAGGTAGAAGTTACCATACAATTTATTCTAACCCAAAAAAAAAAAAAAAAAAATTATAAATAATTTTTCTTCCAGTATACATTGAGAATTAAAAAAAACAGTTATGTTTTGAGGGCTGTGACTGCAATAAATACCTAAGCTTCAAATATAGAATGGAAGTTAAAATACTAAACATTGTATGTGTTGGTATTACTGAAACGATTTTACTGTGAGTGAAGTGGAAATTGTTGCTTGTTCTCAGGTTATGATTATAAATGTTGACGTCGGCGAGGTTAACCAGGGCTGGTTGGATGTTATATTGCCCAGCGCCATAACTCAGTGGTGAGATAATGAGGAGGATCGTCCGGTAGATAGCCCATGGGGACCCTGGTAATCTTTCATCAGTTTGTTGATGGGTGTCGTTTACTTACAGTTACACTTTTTATATCTGATGGCGAGACTGTAAGGCATCTCGTACGCCTGAAATATGTTAACAAAATGCGTATGATGCTGCAAAGGATGCTGTAAAATGAATTGACACTTGGTTGAGCGGTTTGTTCACTGGCCTAGCCACAGGTGAATAACCTGTGAATGATGCATGATAATGGACCCAGCAATCAAGCCATGAAAAACACATGGTCTTTTATTGAGACGCGATTGCATTAAACTCTCTGGTGAGAGTACAGTAATGATAATACAAACGTTCCAGTGACTAATATATTACTATTTCAGTTAAATGATTGCAGCATAGATGAGGGTATTTAGGGAGCTCGCGGAGCGGGCGACCAATGCCGCCGGTCTTGTCCGGGTGCTGAAACGAACTGGGCGAGTCATGTCCGCTGTCGTCACAAGTGACGAGAACTGACATCAAACACCGAACGATGAAACATAACATGAGCACTCTGTGATATGATTATAATGGTGAAAAATTGTATTAATTAAATTTAACACATTGGTAACATCCCCATTTATTAACAAATTTCTTTTGATGTTTAAGTTGTTAAGTTTATGGGGATGGCACTACACTAAATTATTTGTTATGATGCTGGAAGCCTTTAGAGGCAATCTCCATTTTAGAAAAACATAATTACTCTTATATAAATACATCTTAAATAAGTTACTGCATTTTCTCATAAAAGTGTTTGCATCTCACTTCCGATGACGCGTTTGAATTACACTGGCTACAGCATTGGTAGGTGGCTGTCTTCTGAAGGGATGGACGAG
Organism: Clitarchus hookeri; assembly: GCA_002778355.1. Lineage (NCBI taxonomy): Eukaryota > Metazoa > Arthropoda > Insecta > Phasmatodea > Phasmatidae > Clitarchus > Clitarchus hookeri. The sequence goes on along the minus strand of NQII01000886.1, from coordinate 115,039 downwards.
TCCACATGGCCAAAGAGCTGTTGAATGCCATGCTTGATTGCCATTTATACAATGAAAAACACCTCTGGCTTTAGTTGTGAATGCGGTGACTGTGTTCAATATGTTTGTGAAAATTCTGTACACCACTGGATGACACTTTGGGGCACTATCTCTTCAGGTTATAGCCTACCAGCCAGTTAACGTCACCCGGTGGTTCATTGCATCATATTTAACTGCGGGAGCTGCGAGGACACAGCGACTAATTGTCAGTGCGCCCAACGGATGTGGCTTTGGGGTAAACAACGTTTCAGATCGCCTACCCACTTATTAAAAGAGTTACCTCTTGTAATACATGAGTAGGGCGGTCTCTTGAGATGCGTAATCCTTGTCGGCAAGAAGGCGCAAGTTCCGTTCTCGTCGACCCGCAATATATTCACTCTTGGCCTGATGTGGTTGGTGCGGCTCGGTGTAGCTGGTGTAGTTATTGTGACTGTGGCAGTCAGAGTGGGCACAAGGAACTCGTGGATGCGTGGTTAACTTCAATGTTTTACAAGGAAATTAGTGTAGGGCTTAAGCATGCTCATGTAACAAAATAGACCATCATTGTTAAGAATCATGGGTTGTTTCTAAAAAGATGCATTTTTAAAATTATGTTAATTTTTTATTTGAACAATTATGTTTCTGAACAGCAGAATCAATGGTTTCTTTGAGAAAATGGAATAATGTAACTTGCCGATTATTCCAGGTTTTAAAAATTTTGAAATTGGTGTTAACCTGCTTTCTAATGTTAACACCTACTTTCGGGATTATGTTAGGAAGTAATGTTGATATTTTTTTTTATCGCTCATATTCCATTAAATTACATGAGAGCGAAATAAACTCGGGTATATGAAAACAGTCAAATTACAAAAAGAAACACATGACAAACATGTACGTATAAAAATATATATTTCAAATAAGACACAATAAACACTTAAAGAGACATATGTTATTAGATTTTATGTGCATTGTAAGCGCGACATAATGAAAAAATCTTGTGTGAAAAGTGAAATCTCTTTGCTAATCAGCAAAATTTTTAACTCTGTGGTCACTTTCAAAACATAAAAATTTTAAAATGTAGACTGCTAGGTGGAGAAAAGCACACTTGATATGGCTTGCACGTAAATGGAATAGGGAAAAGTAAAGTTGCTGAGAAGTTGAAAAACTTAGTTCTTTACAGTAATCCCATTCTCAATAAAATTGCATTGGGAATGCAGGGAAACATGTAAAAGTTGCCCTTCCTGCCAATATCTTACTATATGGTATAGTAGTGTTGGGGTCTTTAAGATATACTTTGAATTCTGCCCCTACAAGTTCTACTAATGTTGATATTAATCCATCATATATGGGTAGTTCTCAAAATTCCATAAACCATTTTTGTATCTTATATCATAACATATACAGTTTGTCGAATAATAAAATCCTATTAGAATAACACTTAATGGCATTAACTGTTTTTGTAGTATCTATCTATTGGTACTGGCTTTATAAATGTAATATTGATTTCTGAAAAATATTAATTTACTTTTTAGCATCAAGTTATTGTTGAACGATTTCTAAAGGTGGGGTTGTTTGTATATTCTAAAAATTTAATCTTTCATGTTATCTGATAGATGTAAATAATTTGTTCATATACAAAACTCTTTGAGTGTTGTTGTAATAAGATTATTAATTTAAATATCATTATTATTGTTCTTTATAGATCTTCTAGTTTATTATTTGGGCTGAATTTAATATTGACTTTAATACTTTTAATTATCAGTGACAAAAATTTAAAAACATCATCCAGCAATTTAATTTATCCATTTCTATTACAGAGGATACTAGACATTCTAAATGTGGTATTAAATGTATCGACAATAATGTGACTAACATTAATTATTTGTGCTGCTCAGCTTATAATATTGAAACTGCAATGTCTGAACATAAAGCACAAAAATTTTTTATTGACCCCAAAATATTTTCTCCTAACAACACATTACCCACCTAGCACTTTTTTTTAGAATTAAATACATTTTAGTAGAGTAAATATGCAAGATTTCAGTAATATGTTAGTACCTGAAAATTGGCATGATATGTATAAAGAATCCAATCCCGATGTTACATGGAACATATTTGAAGGCTGTCCCTGGTAAAATGAGCACTTTTGAAAGACCTGCTTAATATATACTTGTATGTAAATTGAGTATTCTTCCACCACATGTAAAATTAAAATAGTTTTTAGCCTGATCACTTTCCCATTCGCCGGAGAAGTAAAATTGTAAAATTATTAAAATGAAAAAAAAATACAAATTTAGTATGCATAAAAAACAGAAATGAAAATAAATTTATGTCAGTTATTCACAAGTGTTGACATAACACTTTTAATTTAACGTTAAGACATGGAACTACTTTCCCTGCACCGTTCCTAACTCTATTGGATGCATGCCAGTCAGTATACTGGTTAAAATATTTGTTGTAGGGAGAGTGAGATTTTTCAAAGGCTGATTTCCAAAGTGCTCAAATAACAGTGAGCAGCCTATACTAATATTTTTATGCTAGCTTTCAATAAATACTTTCCCAAAAAATAAACTAGGATTGAGGCAAACAGCACTTGTCAACAAAAAAAAAAAGTTTTTTTATTCACAAGGATTAAATAAACCAAATCTAACTATCTTTACCATGCTGAGTTCAAATATGTTCTCAGATTTTTTCCATCAGGCAGAGATTTTTTTGTGGCACGTGTTTAAAGTTTTAAAAGAATTAGTACTTATGAAACACTAAATAATAAATATACAGCTAATTTACGCTTACCTAAAAAGTTTTATATGATGATTTTGGCCATATTTTGGGTTCGGGATGTCTCTCTTCGTGGTCTAGCAGTAGTCGCCCAGATTATTGGGACTCAATTTGCCTTGGTACCTATTTTCCATAGTAGAAATATGTTGATGTAAAGGCTCACCATGTTAATCAGAGATAGCCCCAAGATTTTCAGGGAAGAAGTCCAGATGAGAGTCCAAGAAGTGAATTTTCAAAGACATGTTGCAGTTCATTCCTTTGTATGACGTCAGATCACTCACTACTTCACATTTTTATTATTGCCAATAAATCCACATCAGATATTTTTGAACCATTTCCACACTACTTTTTCCGGTGGATGTAACATCCGATGTTAGTGATCTTATTTGCGGCCCTATAAATATTCCTTCCTTCAATTTTACATCGTCTATTTTAGGAAATTTAGATTTCAGATACATAAATGCAGCACAACTTTTATCCATTGCTTTTACAAAATTTTTTTACAATTCCAGTTTTATATGCAGGGGAGGTAAATACACCTTTTCGGGATCCACTAATGGGGTATTTGTTACATTTTTATGCCCAGGAATAAGAGTTTCATGTTTAGGCCATTGTTTCTTTATGTAGTGAGACTTCCTATCCCTGCTGTTCCATTCAACACAAAAAAAAAAAAAAAAATTACAGCAAAATTTCGTGTATCCAAGTTGCAAACCTAACAATATAGCTATGACCTTCAAATCGCCACAGATATTACAGTTGTATTTAGTATAGTTAATTCTTCTAACAACAATTTCATATTTTCATATGTATCTTTCATATCACTGGCATGTGCGACAGGAATTGATGGTAATTCATTCCCATTATGCAGTAGTAGAGCCTTCAAACTAACTTTCGATGAGTCTATGAACAATCGGCATTCATCTGGCTGGTGTTTATGTCCAAGAACCTCCATTAATGAACAAACATTATTACAAAAAACTAAATGGCCTTCTTTATATAAGTATTCACTGAAATCACTATCGCGACTACGATATATGCATATCCATGTATCTTTTTGGAGTAGATTCCAACCTTTGACCCTGGAACAGAAAAGTTAAGCCAACTGTTTAGACAAATTTAAATCACCTATAATATCATTAAGATCTTCTTGAGGTAAAAGGTGAGATTCTGATGAACTACTTGCTTCAAATGTAGGGTTGGAGTCGGAGTTATAACTTAAGGTCATGAAATCTGGACACTTTGGTACAGGATACTCTTCACTATGTGGCACAGGTCTCATTGCAGCAGCCAAATTGGGATACTTAACTGTATATTTAGTTTTGGAATTAATTCCTCTAATGTTGTTTAAGCAGAAATAACAGTGTTTTAAATGGCCTTCCTGTTCCCTCCAAATAATCTGGACTGAAAACCGTATATGATGAATAGCATTTTTCCATCCAGTGAGAAGCCGAACACACGATACACCGCATATATTTGGGGCCGAGTCTTTATCGAAATCACTAGCTTTACACCCAAAATGAAGCTCATAACAATTTTTCGCAAGTGGTGTGAAATTTCGCCTCTGAGATTTGAAGGTCAGTTCACCACACACGTAGTAGAAATTGTTTGGTTGATTTAAACACTTTCTTGTAATATTTAAACGTTTATAAAACTCTTAAAACTTACAAATAAAAACCAAAAACAGCAGAAAACCACTACACGTGTTGCCAGGCTCGCTACAGTTTCAATACTGACTACTGGCCATCTGCTTACTAAAACAATGCAATATTTGACAGGCAGTTAAGATGCATGGGAAAAGTCGGAAGGTGTCTAGCGGTTTCGCTGAGATCGTCCGAGTCGAGACACGTGGGAAAAGGCAGAAGGCGTCTAGGGGTGTCGCCGAGGCGCCCCGAGTGAGATGCGTGGGAAAAGACAGAGGGTGTCTAGCGGTTTCGCCACCTAATCAAGACGCGCGGGAAAGCTCCAAGTCAGATACAGCTAAGTGCCAGCGTTCATCGCTCAAGCAGCCTTTGAATCCCCGACGCCTAACGTCGACCACGTTAAAATCCATGAGAATTTTGGTATTTGATCCGCCCTTATGGCTCCCAACTTGCTGGGTACAGATTCGGACAGTGTGTGTATATTTTTTTGCCTAATATAGACTTCTTTACTAAAACACCGAGAGACAAAGTTATTGCTTACCCCTGCCTCCCCCCGTCACAGAGGATAACAGTCATCTTGGTACGACAGAGTACAACCCGCCTCCAAACAAATTCGTCCCCGACGAAACTTTGCCCTTATGGCCACAGAAGGAAAGCGGACAAAACATTACGCGAGGTTTCAACCCGCGACATGTAAGGCACCCGTAGTCTGCGCCAGAGAGGTAACTCGAACCCTACGACCCGCCCTGTATCTCACAGGGAGCGAGTAGCATCATACAGAAGTATGTATATTACGCGAAAATAACTGTCACAAGAAAACTATGCCTGATGGAAGGAATCTGATTACATGTTGGATTTCAGCATAAAAAAAAACTGGACTAGGGTCGCTATTCAGTTTCCTTGTGAAAAAAATAATGTTGACCAGTGTAATCAGTCCACTTGGGTGACGAAAGGCCTTCCCATATATTTTAATAAATTAATTACATTTAATTGTATAGCTAAGGATAGTACAAATGTTTACAATATATATATATATAATTTAAAAAACTGTATAGTTAATTTACTACTGCAGCTAAAAGATTAAACAGTGACCAACTATTAAAAGCATCAACTAATAAATCTAAAGACATGGAGACTTATAAACAATGATGATAAGATTAATAAATACCTAAAAGGTATTGCTTTAACAATTATAACACTAATAAATATACAATTGCTCTGTACTCTAATGATTACTTTTCTACTATTGCATTAAAAATGGTTTCTTCTTTTGATTTTCAAATAAATCTTAAATTAAGGTAAATAACCTAAAATAAATTGTTATGATTTCTCCTTCATAAACATAAATTAAAAAGCATTAATTGACATTATTCTGAAGTTAAAAAACATAAATTCGGTTGGACTTAATTATGTGCTTATAAGAGTAATACAATTTTGTGTAAGAAGTATGAAATGGCAATTTACAAATATTTTTAATAAAATCTTACGTGATAGACTAAAACCTCAAAAGCCATTCCCCTTTTTTACGAAAAGCAGTGAGACCAAAATTTGTAATTATAGACCAGTTACAGACTTACCTGCCAAGTTTTCTAAAATACTGGAAAAATTATATGCAATCAGCTGCTTAGATATTTTAAAAATAACAACATATTTTCTAATCATCAGTTAAGTCTCGTTTTTGTAAAACCAACACATAAAAAATTATTATTAAAAAAATACTATATAAAAGATAGAGATTTCGCTGGAGGCAGTCAAACGATCTCCTGCGAAAGCCGGTGATTTGTTTGGAAAGGCGAGTTGTGAAATTCGTCCAACAGATGAAGTACATAGGCGTGATCCTGCAGACCCGTCTCGCTTTCCATGAGCACATTAGCTATGCCATGAACAAGGCAGTGGCAATGTTCTACAAGCTCCGAGCCGTGGCTCTGGCAAACTGGGGTCTCGGCTTCCACATGCTCAAGCTCATGTACAGGGGTGTCTTCCTGGCTGTGGTGTCATATGCCTGTGGTATATGGTACCCGGAGGTGAGCAAGGTACACATTCGACGCAAAATGATTAGCCCTCAAAGGGCAGCACTTCTGGGTGTTACGAGAGCTTAAAGGACAACATCGAACGACGCCCTGCAAGTAATTGCAGGTGAGATCCCACTCGATCTGCTTATTATGGTTAGAGGTGAACTAAAAATACTAAAATGGGTGGACTCTGTCACACCCTAGGAAGTCAGAAGAGTCAAATAAAGAACTATGGATGACTGGTAGAATCGGTGGGATGCATCATACAAGGGCAGGCTAATACACGAGATTTTTTCTGATGTCCGGCTGAGACTGCGGGCCGGGTGGCTTTCAATAGGTCACTATGGGGCGCAGTTCTTGATGGGACATGGAAACTTCAAAGTTAAGCTGTTCTCTTTCGCTCTCGTGGACGACCCGGACTGTGTGGTGTGTGGAGTGCCTGACACTTCCACCCACCTGCTCTTTGACTACCCAAAGATTAAGGACCTATGGTCCTCTTTCGTGGGTAGGAACGGACCTCTCAATTTAAGGAGAATGCTGTCGTCAAAGGTCCTCCTTGCTCCTAGCATGCTAGAATACCTAACGGCAGTAGGAAAGCGAAATGAAAATTTTGATGTGTGGTGGCTGAGCCACAGTCTGAGTAGAACACTAGACATGGACAACTCGGATTTTTCTGAAAATCAAAATGTCTGAACACCTCTTCCCTTTTGTAGTACTGGAGAAGAGTGTGTCAGAACCACCTACACCTGAATCAACTCTAGAAGCGGAGAAGACATACCTATAGTGACACAACAACAAGTTCCACAGATGGTAGGCTGTGTCCTCCATCTTATAGACCTGGACGAACAGCAAGAATATGGAAATGGAAAAGAGGAACCAACTCCAGAGAAGAGAGAATGGCAGTGCTCGTTGGATCCGGTCGTCTTCGTGATAGAGGGATTTAGCAACTTGGGTAGGAATTTTAGCAAAATACTGAGAGACCAGAGAAGAAGAGCGGTATGCACTCTTAACAGAGAAAGAATTGCTGAGACACTGAACCTCCTGGAAAGAAAGCAGAAACAAAACGAAGAGAGTAGTGGAGAAAGAGAGAGAAGTTTCCATTCTGCAAAACTTAGTGAGACAAATTGAATCGGTAGCTCCCTCTGAGAAGATCATCAACATCCAATGGCCATCAAACAAGAACACCATTGACGCAGCAGTGCAAACCTGGCCCATGGGAGCCAACCCCAAGGAACCTTGGGAGCTGTACGACCAAATGGTTCGTGGCTCCCAACTCTCACACTTAGACGACCCGACGATACTGATGGCAGCTATTGCCCTCCTAGTTGGATCGATGGATGGGGGAGAAAAGGTGCTCTTCACCAGAATGGAGTGTGTGTACAGACTTGTCTTCACCCAGGCAGGTCTACCCACGGATCCAGTAGCACTCAACAGCTTGCTGAAAGAGTGCTACTGATGGAGGGGGGAAAAGTTTGACCCATCATCGATCTATAGGGATGACATCCATACATACGGGAGTCTTACCTTCGACTACAGCAAACCCTTCACGGGGTACACTGTGGCAAGGTATTAGTCCTTAACCCTGGATNCTTCACGGGGTACACTGTGGCAAGGTATTAGTCCTTCACCCTGGATGGCATACCTAAAATCACCGGACTAAACAACACCTGATTGACTTTTTCCTGGGTATATTAAGTACTACCTAGGAAACGGGATGACCACCCAGCAATTAAAAAAATGGAGTAAGAATACGGATAACTAAAGGATAATTAATGTTCAAGAGGTCAATGTATATGTTTAAATGAGTGTGTGATGTCAGTATGATGTATGAACACTGATGCAATAAATAACACTGATGCAATTAGATACCCTGATTAAATACACTGATGCTACTATGAACACTGCTGCAATTATGAACATGGATGCAATTATTAGCACTCTCACTCGTGTCCACAAGCCCGTCGGTGTGGTGTGTCTGGTGTAGTGGACACGACTGCGGCAGCCAGAGTGGGCACAAAAGAGCTCGTGAATGCGCGGGTCACGTCAGACTTCTGGTTGCAAATACAAAAGTCACAAATCTAGTAAAGCACTTTCTTTTATTTGATCATTTTCCTTGTTTTATAATTGTTGGAGTGTTCCTCTGATTTCCTTTTACAAATAATTATATCTGTAAGTAATTTCGGCAAAATGCAATTATAATGATTTGTGCTACAGTTTTCCCAGCACAAAATTTAATTAATATCTTAATTTAACAAATGGTAGCAGTTAATCATTTCCAGTAGCGAGATATCGCATGGTTGGTAGAAGGATCTCCTCCCATTCTGTGTCATCCTTCACCACGACTACGGCGAATGGAGAACTCGATAGAGCGTCCACAAGCTGGTTCTCGCTGCCCAGGACACGTTCCACGATGAAGACGTAAGCTTGAAAAAGCAATGCCGAACTGGTCAGCTTGCTGCGGGCCTCGCGCATGTTGTGGAGTCAGATCAAGCAGAGGTTGTCGGGGCGAAGCATGAAGCACTTATACTCCAAGCAGGTATGGTACTTCTTGATGCACCACACCACTGCCAAGCATTCACATTCATTGATACTGTACTTCCACTCAGTCGGTCCGATCTTGGCACTGGTGAAGTCAATTATGTGATGCTCGCCATTGCGCCGCACTGGTATAACAATGCTCTGACTCCTTCCTGGCTAGCATCAGTTTCCAGGAAGAGGTATTTTGTGTGGTTTTACTTTGTCAAGGTTGGGCACGCTAGGAAACACACGTTGATTTCCTAAAATGTGTCGTCGAGGCATTGTCCCACTGAAACCGCTGCTGTGTTGACAGTATGCAAGTGAGCGGTGCGGTGAGGGTGGCAACGTCTTGGATGTGCTCCCGGAGCTAGTTTATTAGCTCGAATAACTTCCGAAGTTGCCTGCGCATATGTGGTGTTGGGTAATCGTCGATGAACAGAAGGTGTTCAGGGTTAGGTTTTTGCCTTCTTCGTCGATGATGTGACCCAGGAAGTCTATGCTGACCTTCCCGAGGTGGAATTTTGCTGTGGCACACATGAGACTGTTGATGGGCAACCTCTCAAGCACATGCGACAGGTGATGTAGATGTACCTCGCAGCTCGTGAAACAAATCTCTATGTCGTCCAGGTAGGCGAGGGTGAATTCGCCGAAGAGGCCATCCAGCACAAATATCATCATGGCCTGGGAAGTGGCTGCTGCGCACTGCAGTCCGAATGGCACTGTGCAGACCTGAAATCATCTGCTGTCAGGGGCCGTAAAAGCAGTTTGGCTAAGTATGTTTGAATGGTACTTGCCAATAGCCACTTTAGAGGTCGAGGGATGGCATGACCTAGGCTTGTCCTAGCGAACTGAGGACATTCTTTATGCTGATGTACAGGTGGTAATGTGTTGAATGTCTCTTGATTTACCGGTCGAAAATCCACACATAACTTCTACATGCCATCTTTCTTAGGTGCCATTGTTATGGCAGAGTTGAAATCAATGTTTGTTGGCTCAATATCACTATTACTCAACATCTCATGAATTTGCTGTTTTATTATTTTCGCTTGATTCTGTAAATAGCTCTCTAGGTGAGTGTATATATGTTCGGCTATTGTGTTCCAGCATAGTATGTCATGCACAGCAATAACATACTGTCGTTCATTAGGTAGTCGCCGGAATGCTGCCGGGTGTTCTGGCGGGATGTTGTTGTCGAAATCCATTAATGAAATGGTAGGCACTGTATCAGCTGGTTGCCAGTCAAGGTTGTACACAAAGTGTCGTTTCTGAAGGCCGAAATGGATATGACGAGCCATGGGTCTTACAATGGTATTTTGCACCATGAGCCATGGTACACCAAGGATGGCATCTTCTCTAATTTGTGATGTAACTATTGCAAATGCAAGGGTCTCAAGGTCATGGATACAAGCTGTCACTGTTGCTTGCGCTAGTGCGGTACTAATATATTGTTTTGTTGTCAAGCGAATTATGTGAGGAGATGGATTAATGTTAGTTGGGTTAGATGACTGGGTTGCACAAAATTATGCAAAGCAGCAGTGTCTACTAATGCATCGCAATTATGACCATTAATAACAACAGAATGCGAATTAACTGGGAATGGTTGCTCCTGAACTGGTTAATTAGGGCTTTTTGTTGTGTCAAGTTGGTAGCACTGTTCGAAACTAGCATATCAGGAATGTCCGGACCCTCATCTCTGCTTTACATTTACCGAACTCTTGCTTGTGTTACTGTTCGTTTTGTTACTGCAGGAATGTAGGTAATTAGGACATGCACTATGCCAGTGTTTCTCCTGACTGTCACAGTATCGGCATGGAGTTGGCGGTAGTTAGCTTCTGTCCCACTTAATATTTTTACCTCCCACATTGTCAATTGCGCTGTTGTTTTTACTGTCACTTGCACATTTATTTGTGGCTTTATTGTTTAGTGTGCCTGTACTTTTGTCCTGTTGTTGGCCGAAAGAGTTTGTTTTGAGCGATCCTGAGATTTTTGTTGACCACTGACACTGTCCTTATTTTGCTTGTGGGTCCATGGTGCGGATTCTAAGTCATATTCGCGGTGCCATTGGCATGGATTCCGCTCCAAGATGATAGCGGCACCCATTAGTTTGTCTAGTCCATTGTTGAGCAGGGGTTCCAACATGGCACAGTATTTTGGGCACACTGTTTCCATCACTACTTCTAACACTTCGTGTTTAGGCAGATGTGGGTGGAAATGTTTGATTAGGTTTTTTTTCCAGGTGATGAGCATTGTTTCTTTCTCAGCAAATTGCTGCTCTTCTAACATCAGCATGCTTCGTGCTTGAGCGATTTGGATGCTTCTCCAAATTAGTACTGAAAAGCATGAAGGAACTGCTCTCCCTGTAGACCATAGTGAATGATAAACTGCCACCAGGTACATGCTTATCTGGAGAGTTGCGTTCCAATGCATTCAGGCCACTCCTCTTCACATACCCTATAAGTGCAATCCTACAGGAATGCTGCTAGGTCTTCTGTAGGCATGCCAGCGAAGGTGGGCAGCGATTGAAACCTCTAGAGTGTGGTAGCACTGGTTGGCCCTAGTGCAGGGATTGAGGTGGTTGCAGTAGATAGGCATTGTCAGCCGTCGCTTTGCGGCCCTATGCTCGCAGCTGGTTGAATAAGGGTGTTGTTATGGTATTTAGTCACCAGGTTTGTTTGGAAAATTAACCGGTTTTGGGTTGGTAGCACTGGGACCAACTGTGTGAAATGGCAGGTGTGGGAAAGTAGATGGCGAGTGGAGGTATGTAGGGAGCGGATGGTAGGAGAGGGAGATGAGATTAGGTCATGACTGGCTTGTGGGGTGTGGAGTGAGCGAGCAGCATGGTTTTGTTTACACCTGCTATGTGCATGCTGACTGCATGTGACAAGTGCGGTGTTGTGTCTGCTGCTGCTGTGCATTGCCGACATGTAAACTTGCCATCTTGGACTGTCAGTCTTTCGCCAAGCTGCATACATCGCCTGTGTACATGCACTGCTCAACTCTGCAATTTAATACGTCCGCATTTTCACCCCCTTAGTACGTAGGTAGGTGACAGTGTGTGGGTTGTCAGTCTGGAGCAGTTAGCAAGTTCTTGTAACCAGTAGAAGTGTTGAAGTGATTTGAGCTATTATAACTCTGGTGACATTTAAAATCTCTACTGCTGACGGTAGTGAGTTCGACCGTGGATAGGCACACTGCATAATATAGCTTTGTTCACAAGCCGCATGGTAGTGTGGGGACTCCTTACCCTTCACACATTAGGTTTTCACACACAATTTATCTGAGTGGGTGGTAACTCTAAAACTATTGGTTATTGTTGGCCTAATATTCGGATTCAAATTCTAAATACTTTTTGTTTTATAACAGTTTGGAGCTGAAAATTAGTTTGCGGTTGTTCGTGGTGCAGTTGCTCGTGGGGCTGTTCTAAAAAGTGCATCTACAGTAATGTGTGCTAAACTCGTACTTCGCTACCACATCTTGTGAGGTGGAGCGGAATCACTGCAAATACAGAGGCGCCAGCATGCCTGTAAGTGTTAGGCCAGCCATTTTTTACATTTGCAATGTGGCATCTGAACCTGGCAGTGGGGGTCAAAGCCACAGCCTACATCTCGCAGCAGATCCTCCCTGCGGCCACGTGAAGGGGTGTACCGACCTGAAGTGAAGGGGCTTGCTCGCCTGCGCACATGGCCCGCTGCATCGATCAAGACTTCCCTGGATGGAGAAGCGGTGCTGGTGCATGGGGAGAGGGTGAGTGCAGGTGCACCCGCCCGCTGTCGCTGCATAGACCCAAGGCACAGGGTGGGGAGGGGTGTTGACGTCACTCTGTCTCTTAAATGGCTGACATGTTGTTCGTGTCCTGCGCTGTAGATACAATGGTGAGCTGCAAAAACGGGTTTTTGCACACTTTTCACCCACATTCTATTCTCTAGCATCTCTGGGCATCGTTCTGGCATCGTATTGGCATCAAATCGCTGTACCATATGCTCATGGGGCTGTCAAGGTGCAAACTTTATGAAATATATTTGAATCACCCCAAGAAGCTGGTAATGTCAAGTTCCCTCGTGCCTGATATATTGCAGAGTGTAGTGGGCCTATTTAAGCTGACCCACATGCATTAAACAGTGATGAAACATACTTTAAGTAAAACATTACACATTAAGACTGTTATAAATACACACTTAGATGCGGGTTGTGGGGGACCCGTGTCCCTAAATGCCACATTGGCGTTTCTCAGAAATAAAAACACGTCTTTGCAAACTCAAATATATTTATTATTTGCACTATACATTTAAACATATTGTAGTTAACTTAAGCTGACCCTGGCAATGTACCACCAAGTAGGCTGTACTGTAAAAATGTGCGAACGTATGATGACAAAGATTATGGTAAAATTATGCTTCCCCAGGCAATGCTATTCCCGTGGAAGAAGAGGGGGCATATCCGGGTGCTAAAAAGAAAAAGCTTCTGGTGAATTACTTACTGCCATGGAAAACTAAATGATTGGCGTGGAAACGTGATGTGCACCTGGAGTGCACTGCAACACGGCCTACCCCTTGACACTCTGGACGAAGACTGAATCATGGCGGGCACACGTAGCAGTAGCATTGCGACAATCGCATGCCAGAACTACTTGCATGATGAATCATTTATATTAAACACACTTAACCCTTGCAAAAACAGGTGTAAAATTTTAACAATGCAATTAAACAGAAAACACTTGCAATAACAGTTGGTTGATGGGGTGAAATGACAGTGAAAACCGAAATGAATACAAAGCATTGATGAAAAATAAAACAAAACCCATAATTCATTTTTCAGGGGCGTCCCTTGCATATTTAATGCATTCTTATCATACTTAACTATTTTTATTTTATTTTAAAATTATCTTTCCATTTGGCTGCCATTTCTCCACAAAATCCTCCATACTACCCCTCTTTAGAAGGTGAAGCTGCTGTGGTAGGAGGGGAGATGGTGACACTGCTCTGCTCTCATGCGTACTGCACTGCACTAACTTTCTCTCGAACGACGGTGTTCAGCGCTCGTGCATGCTGTATGTGTTGCTGCGGTGGAGTTGGTCGCGCAGCATGGCAGATGGTCTTAAAATGCAGGACGTCGTCTTTTGTCAAGATCAGTGTGTAAATAATTGGTTAGGTCAACTGGAAGGACAATGTGAATAGGAGAAAAGAGAGAGAATGACTCAACAGCAGTCGTTTTAAAACCGCATGTAACGGAAACTGGATATAATGTTTGAGGTCACACAAAAATACCTAAGAAACTAAGGAAATAAATTAAATAACCAGTTTGACAGCGAGAAATCAGAATAAAGTGAAGTTGTACGCATGCGTAAAGAAAATAACAGACTGGAAAAGGAAGCATACCTTAATTCTGAGGACAGAACTAAAGAAAAGAAAATCAGTCGAGAAAACACACAACTAAAGAGACATGAGAACAGAAAGAAGTGAAGGATTACCACATGCAGAACACACATGCTGTGAAGACAAGGAAGAAATGAGAATGGAGGTAATTTACATAGTCATTTTACATATTCCTGCTGGAAGATTGTCGAATGAAGTGCCTACTTACTCAGGAAAAGCCAGAGAGAACCCAGTCACATTCCTCAAAAGGTTTGAAGTCCATATTAACTTCTTTGGAATGGGTGTAGCAGACACAATGAGGAGTGTAAATAATCACAGGGATACTGTACATATAGACCAGCAATTTAAGGAAATTTTCCTACACAGTTGTTGAGTATGGAGACCCTGATTAGCTTGAGAATTGTGGTGAAGACAGAAAAATTTGAGACAAGGAGAAGCAAAAGGATTGAAGAAAATCTTAGTGACATGTATAACGAACCAGTCATATGGAGCCAGATACGAGTGACAGAGAGTTCATTTCGATGCTATTGAGACAGATGCCATTAAACTACAAGCTCTACTGGTTAACAGACCCAGTAGCAACAGTTACAGCATTTAGAGACAAACTGATCCAGTTTGACCATCTCTACAAGATGATTAAAACAGCTAGCTTACAGAAAGTGAACCTAGATAACCACGATAAGGAAATACGTACCAGAATTGGGTCCAGTTCCAGTCCCAGAATCAAGAACAAGGAGGGTATATATGTCCAAATGTAAGTGTAGTTCGAACGGGAAGAGAAGGAAGATGAAAACAGCCTGGTAATGGTGAAAATAGAAGGCAATATTTTGGGATGACAAGGAATTACCATATTGCGGTACGACAAAACAATGAATGGTGGAAGAGGATACAGGATTACAGAAAACCAAGATGACCAGAACAGAAGACATTCAGAGAGAAACCAAGACGCAGGGAAGAACAGATGGCCTCACAGCTCAAATGAGCGATTGCTACCAAACCAATTTCCCTATACTGTATTAGGAAATAACACGTATATTTATCTTAGCCAGCCTATAGACTATACATAACATAATTTAGTTCTGCATTATTATGCACTATCAGATTGAACTGTAACATGTATTTGTAACCTGGTTTGAATTCCCCGCCTCTACTCGTCATATGCTATGACGCTCGTGCCACTGGATTTATCCATGCATTTCCTTCTCGATTTTTACCTTCTCGCATACACACCCTCTTCTTGCATCGTGCACATGAGCCCTCCCCTCGTCTGGCCAACAATGGCAGGAGCTGTATGTCACCCGGGGCTCTGTCACTTCTATTGCAACGACTGAAAAAGTATGCAGTTTCTTTTACTATCCTTAATAACTGTTTGCGTGTGCGCCATATCAGGACATTCTGAGATGGATGTCTGTTAGTTTGTATGTATTTTAATACTATTCAAAATTCACGTTTAGGCCTCCTGTCGTATAAATTCTTTTTTGCGACAAATAACTTCACATTTTTTTATAGTTTAATTCTCACGTAAGATTCCTTGTTACACTTTGGCACTTGACTTTCAGTCATGTTGCACTGTAACATTTCTTGCCAAGGCGAAGTAGGTCGTGAGTCACGATTTTCCATGTATTTGCTACAAGTGTGACTTATGGAAATGTCTTTTAATTTTTATAGATAGTGTTGTGGTTTTTATTGTTGTATATTCTTGTTATTACGAGTCTGAGCCGAATGTGTCCCATTTACGTTTCACCTAATGTTTGTGATTTTTGTGGTATTTAAAATTTCACGTCCCTTTTGACGACCTCGATGTCATGATAATGTTGAATGGTAGAGTTGCCCATTATGTTGTCCAGGTTTAGTTGGTACCATTTTACTTTTCCAAACAGACTACTTGCCTGAATACGCATTGCGACGCGGTTCCTCGTGTGAACAAATTTATTTAGGGTCATTTAACGGTTATCCTTATTATTGTAATGCATGTAATGCAGACAGTTTCAAGCCTACTTCCTGCATGTTAAGACACTATTTTTAAGTTTAAGGTCATGCAAAATAACTAAATTAAGTATTTTAATTTGTAGTGGCTGTGCTATTCGTAACATTGTTCCTGCTCATCGTTCGTGCTGTTGTTATTTTATTTCCTTTCGGCACTAAATATGGTTGAACCCTCTGACATGAGCTTTTCATGCAGATTACCCCCTTTCATTTAATATTATATATTTCCTGCACTGTCTCTCAAATTTCGGGACATCCCCGAGGGGGAATCCCAGGTAGTTTCGTTGTCAGCTGCCTGCCCTGGCTAGCTGCCTGTCCTGGCTAACTCTAGCAGGGTGTGGAAACAGCGCAATGCCTATCCTAGTACACGCCACGCGTCAACTGTACAGCACAGCTGAACGCAGGAGAAGGGGACACGGAATATAAAATTAAGGAATTTAAGGTCGGTGACCTTGTGCTTTTGAAAACTGACCCAGTCAGTAGTTTTTGGGAAAATCTAAGGAAAAAGTTATTTTGTGTGTATCGAGGAGCGCTAGAGGTTTCCGAAAGACTAAAGAATAACTTTTATACGTTACGAGAGTGTAGTAGGTAATTATAACATTACCCAACTATGAAAGTATTATTAGCCTGTATTGAAATTGGAAGGTGTAGAGTAAAGAGAAACAAAGATAAAAAAAAGATCAGCTTTAAAGTTATTTAGGGATTTGTATAGTTACCATGTCTGTATTCACTTTGAAAGAGAAAAAAAAAATGCTAAGTTATGCTGATACACTGAGTACGAGTCTCTGTATTATGCTATATTTAGTTGTTTATGCCGACTTTATAAGTGTTGATTTATTTGGGCGCTCCGATAGTTTAAAGTTTTAGTATGTGAGTGTTATATTTACCAGTCGTTGAGTTCGGAAGTAACATGCCCAACTGACGAAGGTAAATTGCCCTGGGAGCATATCGACGTGTGAAGCATAGAAGAGAGACTGTTTTTTTTTGTCAGCGAAGAGAGACTGCGTAGTTAACGAGCTCGTGGTACACTTGAAAAGTGTTAGCCTGCCTACTTGAAACGCCTATGCATCAGCTGTTTGTTGTGTTTCTTCCTGCTTGGTACTGTGAATTTATTGTTTCTGCTGTTTGAGCTCTTATTTGTCTGCGTACAGTGTTATCTGATATTGTCTGTTTTTGGGTAATGTGTTGTGATGTCACACTTCAGGGTATACGTATCGTGCAATCAAGGATATAAGTACATACAATTACACTCAAACAATTATGTGATTATTTGGGAACTTTATTTGTTGTTTTGGTAATCAATGATATTCCTTGTTTGTATCCAGAAGCCAGCTTGAAGCGGGTGAAAACAGAGCCGACATTACTGTAGCTGACGCTATCCTTATTGTATTCTTGTTTTGGTTGTGTTGCTTGTCGCTGTCATGTCTTCTTGAACCAATCTTAGTTTGACGGCAAGATGTTTTGTGTTAGTTTTATGAAGTTTAATGTTAATAGAGATATTGCTCAAGATACACGTAAACACGAGGTGTTATCACAAGTGGCGTAATTTTATAGGGGACAAATCACATGCACACACATTTGTACATTTGCAGAGCTAACACACTGACCTTCATACACTTTCGTGTTGTTGGCATGATTTAAATTTCTATTTAAATGAAACAGAATTGTTGTTAACACTTGAATTTTACAGTTAGTAGGTCAACACGTAAAAGTAAACGTGTACAAACACAGATATATGTTAAAAATCTTAAGAAAATTTTGCACTGTTAACAGGACACTTGTTATTAACATTCAGCGTAAAAGAATATTTTGAGTGTTGATTAAATTTGAGATGTACACATAATTAAATTTCACTGTGCTGAACATTGAATAAACTGTAAATTTTAAGAGAAGCAGTTACGACTTTGATGGTAATGTACAGTGAAGTTACCAGTACAAAGACACATGAGAATAGCTGACGCCGTAATATTAGAAACTTGAATATTCACGGTTGCATACATTTTTTGAATCTTTATACATAAAAACTTTTATTTTAAGAACACTTAGTGTTGTGAAATAACGTAAAAATCCAGTGATATTTACATACTTAAAGATAGCACTGAATTAAACACCTCGCAACAGCGTGGACTCGTACTGAAGTATAGTGCTTTGAAGACGGCGTTACAATGCATGATGCCAGCAGAATTCTTGCCTATTGTATCCGTACCTGTGGAAAGGACTTCAGACCTACTTCTGCGGACGTTTCCTCAGCTGTGCGTGTTGTAGTTTTCTGCTTTACTACACGTCTTCAACAGAACGTCGATCAAGACCGGAGCACGTAATCGCAGGAGTTACAACAGGCTTCGTCAGCAAGGAGAACCAGGAAGCACATGAAGAGCACGTGAGCCGTGTGCTCGTGCATTACAGCGACTAGTGGAGGACACCAGTCGGCACGCCAACTTAAAAAGATTGCGCTGCGCTCAATACGCATGAAGAATACAGGAACTCTTAATTTATTTCATTTATTTATTTTGAAATCCTCAGTGTTTGAAACATGTTTATAGATGTTTTATTTATTTTAAATAGTACCTATGTATGTGTGTATGTATGTGCTATTTCCTGATTTAAAGATATTGAATATGGTTTGTGATTTTGTGAGTTGATAAGCTATTGAGATATATTTTTATTAATTCAATAAGATCTATTAATTATAAAAAGGTATCTGTAGCAGTTTGGCCAACGGAAGGTATTTTTTTTGTTCATTCTGGATAAAGAAAAATATTTATTTTATGGTAAGAGAACCATGGAAGGAATGAGAGACATTTATTTAATGGTTTTGTGATTTTCTTAATTTTTGGCCCTTATCATTTATTATATTCTGTTTGTTGTAATATGAAATTAACATAACTTGCAACATAATATTTTGACATGTAAACATTAACTTAATTTTTTGATGTATATTTGAATTTAATTTTATTACTTTATATATAATAATTCCAGTTTTAAAATATGTTATAAATGTTTTAAACATTATTTGTATTATCTTAAAAATATTATTTATTACGTTTTAGAACCATGCCCAGCGTAGCCAACCTAACCTGCATATACAAATGAGCTTGGTATATGTTAACTGTACAGATATATCGCTACTACTTTTTTTTTGTTAGATAACCGGAAATGTTAAACAACAAAATTATTTCCTATAGTTTTAATTTTCTTTGAATTGGAAGAAATTTTATTTTAGGAAAATGGCTTGAAATAAGATTTTAATTAGTGCGATGAGTTGTAATCGCCGGGAATCCTCTGAATAGGAGACATCGCATCCATTAGAGGTAACAAATTTATATTTGAAATTTGATGACATCAAATTCCTGATAAATAAGTTATAGAACAGGGAAAGCCGTCGTCCTGAGAATCAAATGAAAAACCGATTGAGATTAGCAATCTGAAGTTACCTAGTATTGTGTATAACATAAAATATCTAGTATGATTAACGTAGTTTTCTCTGAATTCTTGAATTTTATCACTGGGGTGGTAATTGACCAATTTTCAATTCAATTTGCACACACATTAAACCATCATTTTGAAGTCTTGTCAAACACTTTAATGCATTGTATTGACTATATTAAACACAGTATACAAAACGTCCTATTTTATTCAAGTAGTTAGAATCTTTGGTTGTGCATGCAGTACAAAAATGTCTATATTTGCTAGTGTTGAGGGCTATTATTGTATATATGTTGTGTAGTGTCTTGTGTTTGATCGTCTTAGAGGGTTTATTGTGTTTGCGCAATATGTTCCTTTGACTTTGAAGCAAGCACCCACACCAGTCTTGGTGATAAATATTTAGAATAATTTACAGTCACAGTCTTTAGATACAGTACTGCTTACTTACACTAACTGAAACAGTAGAAGTGTTTTCCACTCAAGCTGAGGCAAGTCCTACATGCGACGTACAATTGTTACAATTTCTCAAAATCGGTGGGCTTTGCTAGGTTTTTAAATGGGTGGAAGTATGGGTTAAATAAAATAGTTAATAATAATTTCTTAAGTAATTTACAATAACTACAAAGAAACTACTGTATTCTGATTATCTGACAACAAATTGGCTATCACTTGATATTTAAAATTAATACATTTAATCAATGCAGTTTACAATCACACAAAGAAATTAACGCTATCAAATAACTAAAACTAGTCTCAATAAAAATTGTATGAAACCTTATTGAACTACTTTTACTGATTATTTTATGTTCAAGTTTGACACTTCCAATATTTAAAATAAAGCCCATATCAAACATTCGCACAGTTATACCTCAATTTATTCCACATTCCACCAGTCCGGAATACTCTAGAGCAGTGGTTCCCAACCTTTATGTGACCAGGGACCACTATGAATTTTTGATTCTTAGCGGGGACCACAAGGATCAAGAATAATAAACTGTATTTACCATAAAATAAACTTTAATCAAAACTTTAAACATATTCGTTTTACGTAATAGTAACATGCACTGAAAGTACTATTATAATATAAAAAAACATTTCTTATAGAAAATTAAATTCTGCAAATTGTCAATGTGATTTTTGAGCTTGCATCTCCTTTACAAGCTGTGTAGTCCTCGGGCTAATATTATTGCTCAAAGCTACACGCATATCATCACTCGCATTCAAACGATTCCTGGACTTGTTTTTAATTACAAGCAAAGCAGAAAACCCTTGTTCATACAAATAAGTCGTGGAGAAGAGCATAAGATAGCACAAGGTGATTTCCTGAATTTTAGTATATTAAATTGCTTTTTTACACCAAAACTCCTCAAGGGCAATCTCAGATTCAAACGCGTCCTTGCAGTTTCTATCATTTTGCAATTCAATGAGCTCTTCCTGGACTTCGTTAGCAACCTCTCCAACATTGATACCAAAAGGGTTACATCAGCTTTTGGATACCACTCGATTCGGTTTGGTTATATTCCGGGAAGTAACGATTGAATTCATCGACCAGAATTTGCAAATGACTTCTGATGTTCTCTTGTATAGACGCTCTGAGCATAAAATATTTTTCGTCATCGGCGAGCGCTTTTAATGTCGCAAACGCATAAAAATTGTTTTCGACAACTTTACCCATCCATAGTTGAAGTTTACAAATAAAGGCGCGAAGTTTATCTTCAAAGATAAATATGTTTGCAACGCCTTCTAAATTTATATTTCCGGAACCTTGCAACTGCAAGTTTAGCTTATTTAAATGTGTGAAAATATCCACAAGATAAGCCAAGTGCAGCTAAGATATCTGATCAGTAAACATCTCTTTTAAATCTTTAATTTTTTTCTCTGCTAGAAACAGCTCAACTTCCTCCCTTAGTCCGTATAATATTTCCTAGCATGTTTCCTTTCGAAAGCCAACGAACTTCGGTGTGAAAAAGAAGCGTCTCATGATCGGAGTCCATTTAAGTACACAGTTTTTTAAAAAGGCGTGTATTTAAGGCACTGCTTTAGATGACATTGACCACTTTTATGGCCAATTGCACTGTGTTAGCAAGGCATTCTGGAAGAGTCTTAGAAGCCAACCCCTGACGATGTACACTGAAGAACTAAAAAAACTGGCACACCTGCCTAATATCGTGTAACTTCCCCCCCCCCCCGCCCCCAGCGCGCAGAAGTGCCGCAAGACGACGTGGCATGGATCGACTAATGTCTGAAGGTATGCAGGAGGCATTGAAATCTGCGCCAATTTGAGAAAGGGTTGTACGTCTGTCACGTTTAATGATTCTCATGAGTCGTCGATTGTCCCGTTCTTTCACGATCTTTTTCCGGCCGCAGCGATGTCGAAGATGTGATGTTTTACCGGATTCCCGATATTCACGGCACACTCGTGAAATGGTCGTACGCGAACATCCAAATGTTATTGCTACCTCTGAGATGCTATGTCCTATCTCTCGTGCACCGACTATAACACCACGTTCAAACTCACTTAAATCTTGATAACCTGCCATTGTAGCAGCAGTAACCGATCTAGCCACTTTGCCAGACGCTTTTTGTCTTATATAGGCGCTGCCGACCGCATCGCGTTACTCTGATTGGTTCCATACATCTGTTATTTGCATACGCACGCCTATACAATTTTTTTGGCTCTCCAGTGTATGATACAATGCGTTGTTAATGCAGAGGGATTCTTCTGTTATATTAATGTCGCGAGAACGGAGCGTGATCCTAACATAGCTGGAGCTCCATACGTACAGAAACCGGCAAGCTTTTCCCACATAATGTTACGCTTCTCAAAATATTCGCTTATTATGTTCATGACATCGATACCTTTTGACGTTGTTTCCAGCTACCACGAGATCAATAATTCTTCTTTGATTGACTTGTCCAAAAGTGGACAAACACGAGCAACTGACAACAATTAGAAACATCTGTCGATTCATCGCACAGCAAAGCAAAATCTGGCAATTATTTAATTTTTGAAACAAATTGCTCGTCGATGTCGTTTGACATTATTTCAATTCGAGATATACCGTGTTGTTCGATAATGGTATTTCTTGTATTTTATTTTTGGCTACCATCTCTGAAACTTCTTCGATAGCTTTGATCAAACAAGGTTTCACGAGTGTTTCTCCTATCGTGTGTGGCTTTTTTGATTGCGCTATCAATTTCGATATCTCAAATTACGCAGCTTATGCTTTTGTCGATGACGCAAATCTTGTACCACTAGGTCCATGTTCCATCTCCTTTAGATTCTCTAATTTTCCTTCGAAGAATTCCGGTGATCGGTCACAGAAATTAGGATGGGCCGTTTGTAAGTGGCATTTTGATTTTGCTGGCTTCAAAGCATCATTTCCGAGAACAGTGGTGCATATAACGCACTGGGGTTTCGTTTCCCCACTACTTTCAATGGCGGTAAATCCATATTTAATATAAATATTGTCATATTTTCTCTTAGGCGCCATATTCTGAAAACAAAACAAACACGCAATCAAATATAAAAAGTATAAAAAAATACAAAAGCTATATTCTCTTACATTACATTTGAAATTCATTTTTATCCTTAGCTAAAAGTTAACATGAACATTGAGTCACTGTATTACACTCAAGAGTAAAAAAAAAACTGGTGTAAGCGTGTGTATGCAAATAACAGAGGTATGGAACCAATCAGAGTTACGCGATGCGGTCGGCAGCTAGATCGGTTACTGCTGCTACAAGGGCAGGTTATCAAGATTTAAGTGAGTTTGAACGTGGTGGTATAGTCGAAGCACGAGAGATGGGACATAGCATCTCCGAGGTAGCGATAACATTTGGATGTTCGCGTACGACCATTTCACATGTGTACTGTGAATATCGGGAATCCGGTAAAACATCACATCTTCGACATCGTTGCGGCCGGAAAATNAAAAGATCGTGAAAGAACGGGACAAACGACGACTGACGAGAATCATTAAACGTGACAGACGTGCAACCCTTTCTCAAATTGGCGCAGATTGGATTTGTGGACTGCCCCGCAGGATTCATGGTGTAAATTTTCTCTTGCATACCTTCAGACATTAGTCTAGTCCATGCCACGTCGTCTTGCGGCATTTCTGCGTACTCGGGGGGCCCTACACGATATTAGGCAGGTGTACCAGTTTTTTTTTTTTTGGCTCTTCAGTGTAAATGACTGGGTACTTACAGACAAAGTTCAAGAACGAGAGCACCAATTTGGATTTCACGTCCACACTTAAAGGGGTTAAGACACAGGTTCGGTAAATACCACTGGAACCTTGCGACTGAGAGACTCACGCTCGCTGCAGGGTAATGTCGATCGGTCGCCCCCCTAGGTCTCTCGCCCCCGCTCGAGGTTCTAGCGTAGCGCCGCCAGGGCGTCAGGTGCCGCTTAACTCGTAACTCGTATCCTTGTAATGAGGTTCGAATTTCTTGAAATATAAACTGATAATGATGTTTAGCAGCTATATAAATCGTCGTATCAGTTTACATTTGACATAAAAACACAAGTTTTTTATTATTATTATTGTTAATGACGTGATAGTGTTCAGTAATAACTTTAAAAACTTAAATGGAATTGTGTGGCCGCCTATACAAAGTTACATTGCCACAAAAATTGAGAAACGTCAAAAGAGGCCTAATAAGATGGCTCTACTGTTGTTGTTGAATCCCAGCAAATAAATAAATGTTCCGCGGACCACTTCTTTAGTTCTCACGGATCACCTGTGGTCCGCGGACCACCGGTAAGGAACCACTGCTCTAGAGCGATCTGAGTGTCCCCATGCAGAGCAACACTCTACTCTTTAGGTACCCCATTTTCTCGCCCGTTACGCCACACAAACACTCGTCAGCTGTTGTCTCGCACCGTCCCCTGTCATCCGCTCTCTGTGCTGCATCAGACTTTACCCTATATCAGCACTTCAGTCAGATGGCTAGCACAAATTCTGAATACTCTCCGACTGCGGGGTTAATTATAGTGTCGTCGGCTCTGGTCCAGAATATCTTCCAAATGTCGTGTTTCGCTGTTACAAAAGTGAGTGTGTGATTTAAGAGTTTAGACGCTCTTAACATCGAGGTCTTGGGAGCCGATGATAGTGAAGCGAGGTGATTATGGAGCACCACCGTAATGGAAGGGCGGAAGGAACGGGAAACCTCCGAGAAAATTCGCCGACCAGCAGCATCGCCTGGCACAATTCCCACATGCGAAAATCCGGGGGCGATCCCACAAGGAATCGTACCCAGTTAGCCTTGGTGAGAGGCAAGTAGTCAAACCACAACACAGTGGCCCTGTCGTGGAAAAAAGGACTACCAGAAAATTCATGTTCATCCTTTCAAGTCGTTGACTTCCCCGAGTAGGGGAAGTGAGGAGGGTATGTGAAGCCAGTGAGGTTGGCTGTCAATTATTCCCCTGGTCACTGGGCGACAGAGCTGTGAGCGGGTATGCTTGGTGGAGGGGAGGTTCAAGGTTGATCAGTCTCCACCATGCTAGGACTGCATGTAATAGGTAACATGGCGCATGCAGCCAGTGCGGGAGTTTGCGCATAACACTGCCTCCTCAATAAGTTTGTTCATTATGAACAGATTCTCCAACAACTAAACCTTTATAGAGTACCAGCCGCTCGATATGAACAGTCTTAAACTTTTCCTGCTGGCAGTCCTGGCAACAGATCTGGAAGGAGGTATCACTTACTCGCTTCAAAACTTGGTATGTGCCTTTGCAGCATCCTTGGCACCGAGATGCGTTGCCCCCAAGGTAATTCCATTAATCCAGCCACACTAACTGTCCTTACCTGAATGCATCACCTGCAACTCTTGGGTCACATCGATAGTTCCTCTTGATATCAGCAGACCATGGAATATGTTCGTCTCTTACCCCTTGGCTGTCTTCGGCCCCCCTGATACTGTGTGTGCAACTTAATATGTTAACTGGACTTCTCTCATTGACTGGCATGTGTTAACTGGGAGCGATTTCTTCTGTGGTCCAACTCCAGTATTATTACTCTTCCTACCTTCACATAGCAATCTTGTTGCATTTCCTTAGATATGGTGTTGCCAGTAGTTTTGAAGCAGTGATGTGTTCAATAGGCATTACTGTAACTGCCAAATTTACTTGTTGGTGAAGCTGTATTTTGGCCTATTCCTCGATGACTAATCTTGGGTGGCATACCTGGAAACCAGGCACATACGTGTCCCTCCTTTCCCCAGTTCCAACATTCTCGGCACTTCCGTTGACGATGGACAGGCGTCTGCCTCTACAGAGCTCAGAAGATACTCCTACCACTGTTTTCAGCTTTCTAAAATAGCTTTCGGTCATACTCACATCTGGGTGTTGGGTCCTTCAGTTCCTTTGCGAGAACTGGACTCTCAAAAATCCTGTTCTACCACACTCCCAACATTCCAGATGCTTAAATTGATAAAAGAGTGACTCCCTAGCACATACTCCAGCAGCGATGTCTGTTATTGTGGCCTCCAACAACCTCAAGACGTCCAGGATGCTATCTCCATCATCGTCATGGCACGGGAGAGCTGCCTGTATTGCATGCTGGGGCATCTCCTCCTACTTCACCAATTCTACCGCTAATGCTGGGACTAGGATATTCTGCATGCTGTGTGGTGATGTCAGACATACAGCTCTGCATACATCCGCATCGGCAATAACATAAATGAAAAATTAGACTGTGATTATGTCGCATGCTTCCACGGGGCACCCCTCCAGAGACAGGTAGGGACGTTTCACAATATCCTACCACAGCTCCTGCAGTGGTTCTTCTGGTCGCTGGGTGCGGCTTCGCAGTTGGGCATTATGTGTGCGTCGCAGCTATCGTTCGCCAAATCGCAGCTCCAATTCCAACGTCAGGGAGGAGTACTCCAGTTTGTGTCGTTCTGGCAGGGACTGCAGTATGCTCAGTGAAGGCCATCTCAGTATAATCGATATGCAGTACGCCTGCTGCTCGTCAGTCCAGCCACTCAGCACGGGAAAAATATCTAACTGGTGCTGCTATTCGCACCAAGATTTTTTGTCCATCTTAGGAGGCAGGCTTCTTTGTGATGTATTAACCTGCCCTTTCTGATGCATTACCACACTGCAGAATTGCTGGGTCTGTCTTGAGATGGCTGTATTGGCGGCGACCTCTACATTCTCCTTGCTGCCCGCACTCATCAACTCGGTGATGGTGAAGCTCAGCTCCTCCTCCACCACTGTACGACTTCTCTGCTACTGTAGGAATACTTGTAATTCCTTTTTGAGGTTGCTCTCCTTCTGTTCCACCTCGACACTGTCGAACGTTTCCTTAATATGGACCATTCTGTCATTACATTGTCAATTTACTTGCCCAAACAGTCTATTTTATTGTTCACTAACTCGCTTGAACATTCTTCCTTCGGTCTAAATTCCCATTCCCATTGTCTATTTTATTTTCCCATTTGTCGACCACTTCACTAACACTGTAAATTTTCTTCTCCAATTCTTCGCTAACACTGTATATTTTCTTATCTACTAATTACTATTTACATTTTCATTAATGGCATCTACAATAGGTACACATCGTTTGCCCTCTAGTAACATTCTGGAAATCTCAAGCGAAAATCGGGACATTTATAGCGGAATGCGGAACATTTTGAGCTGGATGAAACATAATGGTGGAAGACAAGATGGAGACAAGAAACAATATTGCGGATCTAAGATGTGGGCTAGAAGCAATGATAAAAATCTCCAGCAAGAGCGATGTCTTCTAAGATGACTCGAATCCTTAAATCCTCTTCCTGATTACTGCTCGTAGACATACACTGAGTGGCCAAATTATTATGACCAGTAGAGGATTCGAACAGGTCGTCGGCTTCCATAGCCTTTACGGTTTAATGTGTGGCCAACAGTTAGTTCAGAGACCTTCATAGTTGCTCCTTGATTAAGTTTCCCCACAATTTGACGTACTGTTGCTCTTCTGTTGGACTGGACAACTCTGGCAAGTCTCATTTCAGATCGAGCATTCAGTAGCCTGTGACGACCACAAGCCTGACGTTGAGACCCAGTTTTCTGCTTGGTAGTCCACTCTCTGTAAACATTAATAACTGCTGCTGTCGAACACTTCACAAGTGCAGCTGCTTTATTGATACTGGTTCCAACGCTTCAAGCGCCTACAATTATCCCGCATTCAAAGTCAGTTAAATGACGTTTTTTGCCCATTTCTTCGCAAGCAACACAGTGCAATTGATGCTTCACTTGCCCTGCATTCCCTTTTTATAGCTATCTCGCCCTCTAGCAGTAACAACGTGTAGTAATGGCTTATCTGCGCATCAGTGTCAAGTGGTCATAATAATTTGGCCACTCAGTGTATAAATATAAGCTTTCCAGTTTTGACGAGAGCTGGTGACTGGGATTCAGAGCATCATATGTTCTGTTTGTGGAAGAATTATATTCATATTATTAATGCGTTTGTATTTAAATAATATAAAAACCATATGAAATTATTTTTAATGCATTACTGAATATAGTGAATAAGCTGTTCAATAATAATTACTTCTTCTTCCAGAGGAAATGTTTCACAATTTTCAAACAAACGCACAGTTACTAGCATGCAATCACAACTTCGGGAGAAATCATTTCTCCACGATAGCGCGACAACGACCAGGCTTTTCCCAAAAAGCCTGGTCACTGTGAAGTTACACAGCCACTGGTTGCGCGCTATGCTCACCGGTCACAGAAGTGGTATGATTATGTTCGTTATAACGCAATGTATTTTAAATTGGAGCTTTGTGGCTGTGACTGTTGCTGAGGCTTGACTCAGGATTGTCGACCATATCCCAAGGATCTCGGCGGTTACACCCACTAACCCTTTAAGTATATATATGTATGTTTCTGGGAAGCTGTTGCCATGTTGGTTTTATAGGCATAAGGTATGTCAAGTAAAAATTCTGTATTTGTTATCCGAAAAAAAGAAATATTATTTTTAATTTGTACCAAAATTGTTTATAGTGAACTGCAGAAACATGCAAAAGTATCTCATTCAGTTACTATATTTCTGGTCTTCGCTCTTGAAGTCTAATTATTACTTGATGTCGGAATCTACCAATTATTCATTGCCTCGATTGTTTTGTAGGAAAAAAATATGCTACTCAGATTTTTTTACGTGTGTATATATGTGACAAATTGAAGTTCATCATACGACTAGCGACCATATGCACAAATATGTTATAATCACAATACGTATAAGTATCTATCAACGCTTTTATAGGCATACTTGGTTATATTTTAAATACAAATAGTGCTAGGCCCTTGATACTTGGAACGTACAAAGGCAGCTAGGATGATGGACAGTTTTATTTTTCATGCTGTTCTTGATCATTAATCCATCAATCGTCCAATATTTTTATCAATCCATCAATCTTCCCAACAATCTTTCGATCATTTCGCAATATTTTCATCAATCTTCTAACATTTCAATCAATATTTAGCAATATTTCAATCAATGTTCAGATATTTCCATAAATCTTTCGCAATCTTTAGACCAATCTCGCAATCTTTCCAAACTCTTCCGATCAATCCCGCGATCTTTCAATAAGTATTTCAATCACTCGATTAATCTAGCAATTTTTCCATCTATATTCCAATTTTTCATCAATATTTCAATAAATCTTTCAATCATTCTCTCAATATTGCCATCAATATTCCAATATTTTCATCAACATTGCTCAAACTTCCGATCAATCTCGCAATCTTTCCATCAATAACGCAATCCTCGCCAAACCTTACCAATCCGCACAAATCCTCAGCAATCCTCCGCGATTCTTCTTAACAGTCTTCACCAAACCTTGACAATCCTCCACTGTAATCTTGCGCATTTCTTACTAATCCATAACAATCCTTCGATCAATCACAATCCCATTATCTACCCTTCGATCAATCCTTCTATTCCTCTCCTGTCCCCACCCATACATAAAGAAATTACATTCATTCGTCAACTGTCTACACACATTTGTACTTAACGACTGCATTAATGTTGTTTGCAGTACACTATCCATGCATTATTTATACAAGTCTTCATTAATATATTTTATGTAGTTTTGTAATTTCGTAGTCGAGTGCTTATAGAACTAATTTGAAGTTATGATAGCGAAAAAAAGATACAAAACAAAAAATAAAGAAAAAACCAATAATTTTATAAAAAAAAATTCTTATTTTGCACATTACAATTTCAGAAGAAATCAGTTCATCATATCATGCGATATTATCTCTGACCTTCAGTTCACTAATGATTTAAGATGTCTCGTTTATGCGTGAGAAATCTCCATCTTGTTGCAAAGTGATCAAATGTCCAAGTCTATCAAGAAGTTAATTCGGGTCTTCAGGAAATATGTAGCCAGTGTTATAAGAATCTTTTGCCTTCTTCCTGCTGTTCGTTGCAGCATGCCTGTTGGAGGAGTATGTCAAAGCTTCGAAAAATTGCCATCGTCTACAGTATCAACACTGTTTTCAGGTTAATTTTTATAAATTATATCTTCATGATCATCTTCACCTCCTGTTTTGTATTCTATATTGACTTTACTTTACTTTTAGCAGAAGCCGCATGATCATCTGTATTTAGAGATGATGGCCGTTTATTTGGAAGTTCATCGATTTCATGCGATAGTCTTGCAAGTGTATATTTCGCGCGAACCAACTCTACTGCACAACGTAGGTCACTCATTCCATCTTTAACATTAACTGTCTCATCATAATCGCCTGTGGAAAAAAATACTCATCGATGCAGCAAGAGGTATTGACTGCAACACTTGCTGGCTCTTCAAAGACGAATCCTTGTGGAGCTTTGTGTGGTTTTTTAAATGAATCGCCTTGCATGCAAGAACCACTTAAAATACACCTTAGTGAAAATTTCTGGAATAGATCCCATATAACTTTATAACAGGTAACTTTGTATGTAAGGGGAAAATGAATGTTGCCAACATCTGTTAAAATTTTCGGAGTGTGTTTATTTTCTTTATCCTTGCTTCCTGTCGCTTATTTTTTGTCACTCATCATATTTAACCATGTGAATATACTCGTATTCCGAAATACACTTTTTACATTTAGCTGTTTAGAGAAATGTTGAAAGAATACAAAATACGTATAATGAAACAGTTCTGAACATTTCTGGAATGGTTTAAGAGGAAAGTACATATTTGTATTATCGCAGCTATAATCACATAAATTTGCAAAACCTGGCCTGTACTGTTAAAAAATCAATGTTGCAGACCCGTAACTTGGGGGAGCACATTCTTTTCAAACAAACAGATATGTAATTTGCACTACCGTCCAAGGTAAGCAGTAGCCCTTACGATAAGCGTATTCTTGAAGTACACATCTTAACTTGAACTTCTGGAATGGTATCAGAAGTTTACTGAATATCAGTACTTCTGTCAGAATTTTTATTTTAAAATGTTTAGGAATATAGCTATTGCTCTTGTAAGTGTATAAATACAATAGAATTCAAGATTATTTGGTACATTTATAAAAAATACTTTTCTTGCAAAAACATTTCAACTACGCTTACAAAAACATTTTACTGTAGGTTACACAAACAC
>NQII01000886.1:0-83704 GCA_002778355.1 Clitarchus hookeri | reverse complement strand
TTTCTCGCGACTTTTCATTTCGTTTTGTTGCATTAATTGATATGCTTATTTTTGTGCAATAATGTGATAGCCGTGATAGAATAATTTAGCTTAAATACATTATTCTGTTTGACTGTAATCCTTCATCTAAAATTTAAGCCCCAAATCCGCTGTTCATTCTTCTTTTAATGACGAATTTTGAATTCTTCAAAGATTTACTAAATTAAAATCTATAACCTATATTATATTTGTCATAATCTGCTTTGCCGCAATTTTTGATGTAAGCAACAGGAATAACATTCTTCGAAATGTTATACTTTTTAAAAGTGCAACCTTCCTGAAGCCAGGAAGGCTATTCTCGGAATGTATGGAATTCGCAGAAGTAATGAGTGACGCGCGGCAATGTTATTAGCGGTTTGCTACATCTTCGTCACAATAAAATCTTCTTTCGTTATTCCCACAAACGCTATTCTTGTAAATGTACAAACGCTGCAGGTTTACAAAATATGAGTTTGTCAATCAACAAAATTCGGTTATCATACAAGAATTTGTCAGTTTCAATTACAATTTTTTTTTACTGTAGTAAGGATTAATTTCAGAATTCAACTGGAAAGATTTCGGGAAGTAATGGAAAACCAACAACAGGATGGCTGAACCAAATATTAACCTACGTCCTCTCGAATTAGAGTGAGTGATTTATTACTGATTCATTTTGTTTGTCCCACATCCATTGGCAATAAACCGACCTTGTCGACAACGTTTAGTGACGCAATTCTATAGAGAACGACCCGTACAAACGTACACAAATAAATTCATGGCTTAACCGGGACTCGAATCCGGAATCCCTCGGGCCAAAACCGGCGTGTATCTCACTACACTACGGAGGTCAGAAAATTAACTAGTTTGGTTTGGAAATTACACTTGAAGAGATATTGGTTACAAGCTTTTGTATTTATTGTTCTCATGCATTGAAACGTTAGGTTCTTCCACATTCTCGTAGCATTTCGTAATAATTTAAAATATGGATACGTAAACATAATTTTCAAATATTTCAACACAACATAGTAATTTCTTTACATTCTTATTCATAGCTATAGAAAAAACAGAAAGTTAAATTTTCAGAAACAAAAATATTTGTTTATATATTAAATATAAATAACATTATAATTGGAAGGGGAATGATGTAGTAGTCAGCCTACTAGTCAGAAACAACGGTGAACCGTACTCGATTCCAGAAGGGATCAACTCGGGATTTTCACTTTAGGGGGAACATGTCGGACAGTGCCACTGGCTGGTGGAATTCCTCGCGACACACATTCCCCTCCCCAACACTGAATTCTTCCACTACTCCATCTTCATATAACTCATGTTAATATTCCTAAAAGTGTTAGTTTTAAAGTACTGCCAAATTTGTAACTACGCCAGCTGCAGGCTTGGAAAAATTTTGATTGTTTTTCCCATACGTTAACACCACAACCCTTCACCCAACTCGCTATACATATGAGGTATTCTAACATACGTATTCGTAAGGCTATCTCTGCAGCGAAAACTACGTCGCATCTTAATGTATCAAAAGAGGATTTCCCGAGGTAATTGTTTATAATTTTTGCATGCCAATGTTGTGCTGTAGTTGGTTGTAAACAAGTTTAAAAATACGCTACGATCTGAATATGATATTAAATAAAAGCAGAGGACTAAATTTGCTAAGCAAATTAGTCTCTCTTATACATGGCTCAATAATTTTAACTTATTATAATTGAAACCGTGGATTAGGTTCTGTATTTGAAAATCTTTCGAAAAAGAACAAGATTTATAGTATAAAATACAATTGTATCGGTGTATACTAATAAATCAGAAATGCTAATGAACTAATGTTATGCATATTCCCTAGTTGTTAAAAGAAGATACCCACTTCATCAATCCATTGTTCTTTGGTGTAATTTAAGGAATTGGTTTTATCATACAATACATGTTTCTTAGAAGTAATACACCATTGTATTTGTACGTGACAGGAACACATTTCATCATCCGCTGATTTGTGAGGTATAGAGAGATCTATACAATTTTAATTATTAGAAGGATTACACATATTATTCTCAAATACAAATTTTCAGCACCATACTGAGTATCACATTAAATGCTACATTAAACATGTAAAAAAGTACACACTCGTTGCAACTAAAAAGAGCTATTAAAAACTTTTACAAAATATTTGTTTGGTTTATTAGGCCGAGATTACGATGCCTTCACGTAACACGTAACACGCATCAAGCTACACTTTCACGTGTACGTAAAACGTGGTCTTTTTTTGTAGTATATTATGATGTTTCACGTAAGCACGTAACCTTTGTGCACTGAATGAAAATTTCAGGAATAAGTTGTAATGCTTTTCAGATTGAAAACTATCAAAATTATTGTAATAAAGGCTTATTTGTGTTATAATATTGATGTGGCAAGGACAATTTAGGAAAGTATGGCGTTGGGGATTTATACAATCTTGGAAAACAAATTGGACATCGCCATAACCTCAAAAAATGAAATGTCTCTGGGAAATGTAGACACGTTTCTCGTATACATGGAATAAACCGTATGTAATAAACTTTGATCTGCAGAGGAAATTAAAATTTTGTTTAATAAAATAAGCCTAAAAAAGTCCAACTTAACGGCAAACATGCTGTATTTCATGCATACATTTTTAAACCTCTGAGAAACATAATTAATAAACTTCTGCAATGTGAAGTTCTGTAAATTTTTAAGGATTAATAGATGATTTTCGACTAACTTCTATTACATTTTCGTCCTATTTTAGGGCGAAAATTATATATGCGGTACATGAATTAAAAACGTGAACAGACGACATCACGAAAATAAAAACAAAGCCACGAAATGAAAGTTAGTACAACAGCGTCCCTATTGTGATTGGCCAGCGAGATAACGTGGTGTCACGTATAACGTATCCCACAAAAAATAGACATTGACAAGCTTTTACATCACGTGAATTGATCGTAATAGGTATCCTTGGAACACATTACTCAAGATGTAGCCGGCTTACGTGAACGTGTTGCTCATAACGTGTTACGTGAAACGTGAAGTCATCGTAATCTTGACCTTACACTGCCTAATTTACATGTCTGCCTGGTTTTAAAGTACCCGGTCAAGTGAGAAGAAATACCGTTTAAACATGCCTACATGAGTAAGTTTTGAGAGCAAAGAAAGGAGAATTGATATTCATAAACCTGTTATTAAATCTGTTTCTGAAGACATGTTCATAAAAGGGATCATTTGTACAATAACATTTCATTTTGTGGAACTTACTTTCACATGTTTTCAGTTAGTTTCTTTCGTCTGCAGAGACGCTATGCAAAAAATAATAATACATCATGTTCTAAACGTCTTTCATAGAATTTTCCTCTTTAATGGCTTATAGGCCGTAGAAGACACTTTAAGGCTCTCGCCTACCTTGCACA
The DNA here is from genome assembly GCA_002778355.1 of Clitarchus hookeri. Lineage (NCBI taxonomy): Eukaryota > Metazoa > Arthropoda > Insecta > Phasmatodea > Phasmatidae > Clitarchus > Clitarchus hookeri. Next base: position 80,258 of record NQII01000886.1, on the reverse strand, counting down.
TGAACAGCGTTGCAGTGTGCATGAAATACACGTTTTTACACTAAACTATTTAACGCGCGTCCAATCTGCTGTTTTACGAAAAGAACACGCACTTCAGACGAGGGCCGTTGAGTACTTTCAAAATGTCACGCACGTTAGAAACTCCATTTCAGAGTAATCCAAAATCGTTAAAAATCGTTTTTCAAAGCGCTGTAGCTGAAAATATCCTCACTAGATACACACACAACTACACAAGGGCCCTGCATCCTACCTTTCTAAAGAATCCTCACCAATAAAATAATAGGGTCACCGCTTAAAGTCCCAAAGGTACACGCATTGCGACAACACTGCAAGGGCCGCGGTGGTGTAGGGGTTAGACTACTCGCATTCCGCCTAGACAAACCGGGCTCGATTCTCAGTGGGACTGTTCCCGGATTTTCGCATGTGTGAATCGTGCCGGACGATGCCACTGGTCGACGGGTTTTCTCGGGGGTCTCCCGTTTCCCCCGCTCTTTCATTCCGGCGTTGTTCCTTACTCACCTTACTTCATCCTCTTCGGCTCTCAAGACATCGATGTTAAGAGCCGCCCAAATCTCTCCACTCCACTAGAACACTGCACGCTAGTTCAGAGCCTTGCGCTTAGTGGCGATGGCGTCCTTGATGTGCGTAGCAGTGTCGTCCTTATAGTTTCCACGCTTCTTGGCCTCAAACGCGGAAAAAAATATCCAGGTTGGCGGGAGCCTTAAGATGTTTTCACGACAAATATCAAAGCAAAATATTTGTGAATATATTGCTATAATTCTGCATCAGCAGCAGCAGCTCTGCGTGTAAATGTATGCACTTCTGCCTGAATCAATATAGCATAGATACAAATGGAGCACATAACATAACGAGCAATACAGAATATATTTTGCAAATACAAAAATTGTGCAGAACGTGGTACCAACCGAAACGACCAACCCAATCAACATTATGACGTGCTACGACTACTTGATGAAGCTCGGTATTGTTTTTGACAGGAAAAGATGCGGAAAACCCGAAACAAAAACGATGAATAAGATGAACCAACACACAACATTACTGGCACAGAAAAACCTGCTTCAAAAACGTGTAGACGTTTTTAATAACGCCAGTATCTATTTCAACAATAATTTAGAAACTCCTCCTTGGCAAGTATCTTCTTCTCTAGCGTTATAGAGGCTTGTTGAACGTTTCCCTACAGAAGCTTTCTCGCGGCGGATACTGACAATAGTATAGATGATGAAACGTTTGTGAAGTAAGGGCTTATGTGTCAGGAAAGTTATCTGTTGGTTTCTTTGAGATGTAGTTTCGGGTTGCAGGTTATGACAGCTAATCTTGGTAGTAGACATTCAGATTTTTTTTTCATAAGGTCCATAATTCTTTGCCCGCTTCTGTTGCTTGTGTTGATCGAATTGATCGAACGTAGGACATTTGGTGTCAAATCTTAGCGAAATATACTGAAGTCACTTCGAAGGGCATTAAGCATAACTTTGTTGTAGACGAGTTTGAGAAGATTGATTTTGATCGCGAGTTCGCTTTTCACCTGTTTGGGGAGGTTAGAAAGATGTGGGGATCTGAGAATTCACACGTATTCTGTAAGAAGAACTTCTAGTTCTGCATAACGCATTATAATGTCATTAAACCATACATTTTACAAAATACCGCTGACACTATTAACGAACAGTTATCTCGGAGTGTAAGGAAATCTCATGCTTCTGCAGACGACAAACATAACATCTTTCTTCTTGACAGTGAACCTGCGTTTTTGCTGACTACAGCTGATTTTCAATACTCTTTGAATTGGCCATGGTGTCTTTTCCCTCCTCATACGTTATGTAAATATTTTTTTCAAAGATAACACGTACAAATGCCTAATGTAGTAATATTAATACTGTTGTCACTACAGTATTAATATTACAGTATTTTTTTCTTATCTGTGAGCCGTCAGTAACTAATGTTGCTGTCAATTTAATACACCGTTAAGCTATTAATGTTAATATAACATTAAGTACTTTTGTAACAAAATAACCTCCTTCCTGTTCTGTTAACATTAAGGCGGTGTTTATATTGCGGTGTTGATGTAAACATTTGTGTTAAACATTCTCTTGTATTTTCATTGCTTTAAAAAATCATTCTGATGTAAAAAGGAAAAGGAAATATAACCAACAAAAAAAAGTGGTGGCTGAGAGGGGAATTGAACCTGCACCTTGAGTGCTTGACGTCCTCCACTTTTTAGAACCTGACGCACTACTGACTGCTTTTGGGTTGACTTTATTGACATAGCGACGTATGTATTTGCCGCTAGACAGAAAGTGTGCAACGTTTGACAAAATACGTTTTCGACGTTCGTCGAGCTCACGTTCGACGGACTTAATTACAAATTCACAGTACACACGTGCGCGACATGCGAGCTGAGGAGGAGTCAAGGCACGAACTCCCGACCCTCTGACTACAAGTCGGCCTCTCTGCCCCTGAGCTATGAGGGCAGAGCATCTTAACATGCCCCATTGTGTTTCATACTACGGGTATTCACTACAGCATAACGAAAAACTTCAGTTCTCTTTCGTTGCGTGGTAATACAAGAACGGCATATGCGACATTTAAACTTCCCCCTGAACGTTTGTGAGCAACGCGTGGGTACTATATGTTCTATAAATATATGCACAATTGGCAAACGTTAACTGCTTTGTAAGGCTTGAGAGCTGGTCTAATTTACATTTAGTTCTCTTACTATGCCTTGAAATTTAAATATAGTGGTTTCATTTTAAGAGGTTGTGGCTGTTCACAACTATCCGCCACTTTGCTACGCCAAGTCAGTGTAAACTTTTTGTTGGGTGGACATTTCTTTAATGTCCAGTAACACCAAATATATTGTTCTTCCTGTTATTTTTAGCGTAATACAATTTTTGGTTGTGGCAACATAACTTAGAGGCTTTAATAACATTAACACTTCAACAGTATATTTGCATTATCTCTAAATAGTATAAAACAAAGTCGCTTCTCCTTGTCTGTCAGTGTATTCGCTTAGTACTTCTAAACTACTTGATAGATTTTGATAAAGTTTTCAACATCATTTACAACATTTATTGAAGAAGGTTTTGGTGTATAATACATTTATATTTAACGTAAGGATAGTAGAGAAATGTCGAACCGTTTGTAATCAAGTCGTAAAAATCAACTTTTAGGGCGCTTACATGGCTCGCGCTGACTAAACCATAAGATATACATCAAATTAATGTACTGCAGAATTGTAGCTCTCAAAAAGGTCTACAGAAAAGTCCGCAATAGCATATGTTTATCTATTAAGGATGACCCACAGTAACCATTTTTGTCTTTCAAAGTATCGCTGTAAAAACTAAATTGTTACCGGGCGAAGTCGGGCTGGTTCGCTAGTAGTAATATAAGACTTTGTAAATTGTTAAAATTATTTACTTTGTCTTATTATTAACTTTACTACAACATGATCGTTTAAAGAAATGCCTGAAAAGTTTTTTTTGTTGCAAGAACATAAGACTTTTTTCTGTGAACCTTGTTAAGGATAGAGTTTACATAAGCGTAACGTTTAAAGTTCAAGAATTGAAGTGAAGAATCAAAGCCGCAGTACAGATGGCCACCGCGAGTATGCTACAAAACACGGAGAGAACTTGACTACATCAAAGATATCCTGTGGACAAACATGAGGAATCAATATATAGCCATAAGAGTTGACGTCCGCAATTGAAAAAACCATACGCTGATACCTTTAAGTGTCCAGGAGTCATACACGACTGGAAGTTGTCAGAGACTACTGGACACACACAAGCATATTTCCTTAAAAACAAAATACTAATCGATGTTCTACCGAGTAGGGCTCTTTTAACTATTAAATTAAGTTACTTCCACCGAAAACATATTGACGTACGTAACTAAACAGATACTTTGGCTTTATCAAATTTTAATCCACCAAACGTCCTGACAAACAGTCTAATGATAATAAAAGTTTCTTGAAATAAGTGATGTAACGTTCACAAGCGTATGTTGCCACGATGCGAAACCTATGTTGCACAAAACTACGATGGTGAAACATTTTTGAAATACTGGTCAGCGTGAACGTGTTAGCAACTATACGCGTCGTGGGCACGGTCATAATTTGTTATTTAAGAAGGAGCAATCAGAAAAACGATTTAATAGGGAATTTGACAAAATATGATACAAATTATTTAGTTTCAGCTGGTGCAGGACAGTTTAGAAGATTGAGAAGAAGCTTGTTCAGTTCAGTACAAAAGAAAACAGCACATTTCGTCGTATGTGAATACCTCTTTAATAAGTACCCACTGTACCACTATAACTAAAAAAGGTTTCATCTCACGTTGGGTGTTCATAAACCTTTATGTTATTTATAACGATTGAGAATAATAAATAGTTCCTTGCTTTGGCTTTTATTATACATATTATATAAGCCGTATCTTTTCGTCCTATGTAGCTGTTTTTCTTTTATGATATTAAAATAACGGTTAACCTTGAAATTCGTAAACAAGGGGGCTACAGTTGGCCTGTGAGGACGAGAGTAGAAATATCTTCAGGACAAATGTAAGATTTCTGCTTAAATTTAAAAATTACATTTCAAAATATGAAATAGGTAAACTTTCCCGAATGTTTAAAAGTAATTTATCGCGTATAATAGCACAAAAGTCAGAAACGAAAGAATTTCGTGGTTTTGATGCCCGCATTCGCTGAAAAAAGAGGAGATAATTGAAAACGTTACTACGAGCTGGAAAGTGATTTGGACTAATTTTTAAATTTTCACTCGTGAAAAAATTAAATTTCTGAAGGTAAAGTTTGATATTCACGTCGCAGTGTTGTACCTGGTGGCTAAAGAGGACGGTGAGGTGAGCAGAAACTCCTCAGTTGTGTTGTGGGCTGGGTTCGAACCGTAGCCCATTTTACAACATCGCCGCATGAGCGTGACACACGAGATACTACGGCGTCTAAGAATCATAGTTCAAAGCAAGTTTTACACGCTGCAAGGAACATGCAAAACTCGTGCAAGATGCAGACCTTGCGCTACATTTCGTACAATTTCTCGTGTAAGGCGTATTTCATAAGAGATCGGAAAATATAACATGTCCTATGTTAATTTATGCAAGTCGCGCGAAAAAAAAACAACTATACTGGTACTTTTAAGCTGGTCATGTGACCAAATGTGTATCAACCAGAGAGATACGAGTAAAACGTGAATTTAAGCTGTGCAAAGATGAATATTGCTAAACGTATTGCGGTTAAGTACGCTTGATATTTTTTAAGTATTGAGATGAATTATATTACTTTTGTGAGAGATTAAGGAATTTCCATCAATTAAATACTGTCCAGAATTTTAACACAAAACTAAATTTTCGTGATCTTCAAATTACTATCGTGGCTATTGATTGTTTCAGTGGGTCCATCAACTACTCTCTGGCAAGGTAAAATTTCGCTGCATATTTTCTGTACGAGCTATGTGTGAAAACGTTTTATACGGAATTCTCTTTATATTTTTGCATAAGAGTTTGCATGCGATATCCCGTGCGAAATTTATTTTCGTCGTGTGAAATCAACAAAAGAGAGTCTTTTGTACTTGGTAGTGATACTTCGTTCGGAAACTCTGGAACATTTTCGACGACACATAACTGGCATGTATTAACGTGGAAAATGTGTACTTACTAATAATTTATTTTACATAGCCTACCTAGTAGCTCGAAAGCCCTGCAAAAGTATTTATAGATAGCTACGATCACAACTTAATGCCTGCAAGCCCCGTACATTTACGTTTTTGATTCGCGCGCATTTATATGAAAAAAAATCGGTTAAACACCACGTCTCCCTCTGGTTTCTTCTATTTGCTGGAGTGTTTTGTTTTTGGTTTCCGGCAGATATCTGTATATGAAGATGAATCCAAGAAAAGAAATAACGCCGTACAATATGAACGTGTAAGCTATACCTATTGATTTTAATAGCGCCGGCCCTGTTTTCACCACAACGAAGTAAACGACAAATCCAAAACACGAGGAGAGCCCACTGCCAATCGCTCGCGTGGCGGCAGGGAAAACTTCGCCGGTCATAACCCAAGGCAAAGGAACTAAGCCGACGCCAACCGTCAAGACGTAGATATTTAGTAGTACTACTGGTATCCATGTCATTTTATTTCCTTTCCCCAATGAATCTGAAATGCAGAAGTACACGCCTAACAATATCAACGTAACCGCTGTTGATAAAGTTGAGAAAACAGCAAGCGGCCTCCTTCCGGAATGTCTTAACAACCAGCATGCGATAACAGAAGCTAAAATTCGCATTCCGTCTAATACGATGGTTGCCAAATATTCATCTATACTGATGCCCATTCCTTCGAACGTGGTCACCGTATAAAATATGATCGCGTTTATGCCACTAAATTGTTGAACAAAAAAGAAAACAAGAAGAATAAACAGTGGTTTTCGGAAAGACTGCAGCAATAAATATTTCCACGTTAATTTCAAACCAGACATACTACTTTCAGAAGCTTTTCTGTTTTCAGTATTCTGACACTCGTATTTTTCTAGCAATTGTTTTAATTCCCTGACGTCCTCATTTTTGTTGTCTCTGTACCACTCGAAAGAACTTTTGGCCTCGGACAGTTGGTGTCGTGCGAGCAAATGATGCGGCGATTCGGGCACTAGTGATATCAGTATCAAACAAATGAAGGGGAACGCTGCACAAACGATGGCCACCACTCGCCAGCTGCACACAGCCCCCAGTAGGTGGGTGACGAATATGCCCACAGGTATCCCTAGGTTCGAAGCAGCTATTAGGAATCCTCTGTACTTCGGGGCGGACGTCTCTGCAATGAAGACGGTAGACACAGGAGTGCTCAGGCCTACGTACAGGCCTGTGAGGAAGCGGCCGACGTACAGCATGTATAGGTCACTCGAGAATATTATGACGATCCATCCGACTGTAGCAGGGATGCTGAATACTTGGAGGCTGCGACGTCTTCCTAATTTATCCATGAGCAAGGAAATTATAATGCACCCAACAGCCATTGCAAAAACAGCTATGCTTGCTGAAAACAAAACAAAACACAAGTGAGTATAAAATGTGGCATAAGTGGTACGAAATTAAGTGCGAAAACTGTGTTGCACACCATTCATTTATGATTCTCTGGAAAAAGATTAACAGATGAAAAAAAGTTAACGCAAAAATTCTTATAGGCTACTCATGGTAAAGTGAGCACTTTCGAAAACCTTCTAAATTTGAATAATAATCAGTAAATATACTTTATTTTAGCCTTAGACGTTAAATTCCCCGTGCAGTGGAATATGCACACTGTGTTTTATTACGCACATGGCAATATTTATTTAAAAAGGTGATTAAAGGATAAAAAACGGGCTGAAAAAAAAGTAACTGGGGCCTCAAAGTGCTCAGTTGACCGTAAACAGCCTATAATTTTATATATATATATACACACTACAAACATATGCAGAACTAATTTGAAATGACGAACAAACAGAAAGTGGGTGGTGGGCGGTGCTGTAAGGAATATTGTGATGCGAGGAAACGTGATCCACAGCACGTGGTACCGTGTGCCTACGTCCGCTGTCCGCTTGTATCTAAGCCGGTCGTCGCCATCGCGAGCAGATATTGTGATCTGTACATGGGTTGCCTTTACATAGCCCTCAAACAACCACAAGCTACGCTTATGCTTAGAAATCAGTACTGCTGAATCCGTCTTGTGCACTGTAAAGAGTTGCTGAAACGATCCTTCGGAAACGCGATTTTTTTTCTTCGAACTTTTACCCTTCCGGTTGACAAAATTTCAAAATCTCGCATAAGGACGTCATATAAAATGGGTTCTTTATATAAATATACTTGTTACAGCACCACCTCAGGAGTGGACCCAGAGCCCCACTTCCTCTGGGAATATAACCCCCCCCCTTTCCAAAACATCACATTGACAAAAAACTGCTATGTAAATGTTTTAAAACTGAAATAATATCCTAGTTAAAAAAACATTTTATTTAATTAATTAACTATGGTTTTATAAAATTATAATGAGAAGTGTCGAAAGTTTTGACCTGAACCTGCAGAGTAAGAAGATTACCCCCATCCCCCTATAAAAAAACCGACCAAAATTATAGATCTACTCCTGCACCACATAACGCAGATTTACTGTTCATTCTTTACTTCACATTCACAGAATATAAACTATTATTTGTAACATCGAAACGTAACAAGGCAAACTTTAATTAATAAAGCATTCCGATAGGGATATTTCCTACTTTTCTCTGCCTACCACTTGATACAATGATACATTTTAAGACTCACGCTGTGGCCCTTTCTTTATTCGTGTGTGTAGAACTCGAGAATGGCGCATTCTTAAGACTAATATTTTGTGCGGATAAAACGGGCACCGCCTCGTTGATGTGCATGCGAACTTACTGTGCATGTTGTTCTTTGTCGTTTACATGCAGACGCCTTAGCAGGATACGTGTGCATTTGGAATTTTTATTACATTTTGTTGTTTCGAAGGATGATCATGTTATTCCAAGGTAAAAAAAAGCGTGAAGCATGTCTAAACGTAGTGAGAGCCGTAAAACACTAGGCAATTTGCGACAAAAGTGCACGTTTTGTGTGTGAAGACCATTTCAGTGTTAAGTAAATGTGCTGTTTTCTTAGCGTTATTAATTACACTGCCCTGGTTTGTAACACATTAACGATTGTTTTAAAGGCGGTGACTGTACGGCCAACGAGAAATTGCTGTTACGCTAATAAAAACTCATATAATGTGGTTTACACTATAACACAGGTATGTGTTTTTCACATTGTTTTTAAAATACGAAAACGTTCCTCGTCAATTATAAATACTAATAATGTTCCCATTAAAAATTGCTTCATATTTTTGAGGCTACATGCTCCGTTATATAGGCCTACGTTCAAAACATTTCTGGAATAATAAAGCTGGTATTATGGTAATTTTTCTGTAGAGGCTTAATCCTAACCTTAGTTTATAGGACTAATTTCAAAATACTGGGATACCAAAATAAAATAACTAAGTATTATCCGCAAAGAAATAAAATGTCCGTCAAATGTACCGAAGTATGTTTTTTCAGGAAAATATTAAAATTAATACGTTAGTCGGAAAAAAAAAGTGGTTATTCGTGAGAGTAAAATTCTTGACTGGAATATTTACCTACAAGTTTAAATTAATTGCCTACTGCTGTACTAAAATTGTGTTTTGAAACGCCGACGACATTTAAAACATCAGCGAAGGTGATGACAATTGAAGCAAAATCAGGTTAAAACTATCAGAAAATTTTACAAGAAACTTACGTCTCAAAAACATGCCGAACCCAAAACATATAAAACTACGTCACACTCGTTAGCAAATAGGAAACCGTTTTGATTGTCTACAAAGGAGTTCAAAAATGTTACATTTTGAAAGCTTATAAGTTTGAAAAATAAAGTGCGCACGGGAATAATACTTTGCATTATAGTATTAGATATACAGGATGATTCTAAAATCATGGGAAAAACATTGAGGGGTGGTAGAGCTCACTACAACAAACAATTATTGTATAGGAATATATGGGCGGGAGTGACGCGTTGAGGCACAAACACAAAAATAACACATGAAATGCTACACATTGTTTATTTACAACGTCGCCGCTAAATACCTTTTTACAGCAATGTTTATAATAATTGCTCAGAATTGCTACCACCGACAGTAATGCAAGCTTAGTAGCGTCGGTGGAGTGATTGGCTAACAGATTCAAATACGCCGGGTATTTCACGCACGCCACCATTGTCAGCCAATCACGCCATATGTATAGGTCGCCACGTATGCGTGACTGTTGGTGGATTCATTTCTAGCAACTGTTTTAACATTTGCTATACGAAATCACTCGTTAAGTATGCTGCTAATGAACATTTTATGTTTCCGTTAATGTGTTATGTTTTTGTGTTTGTGCCTCAACGCGTCACTTCCACCCACATATTCCTATACAATAATTGTTTGTTTTAGTGAGCTCTACCACCCCTCAATGTTTGTCCCATGATTTTAGAATCATCCTGTATACGGTAATTATTTCAATGCATCGACAAAAGTGTATTTGATTTTCCGGAAAAAATGTCCACTTATTACAAGTTCTTAAACAGTTATGTGTAACTTACTTCCGTATGAAATGAGTAGTTGGTTATAAAAATAAGAGATTGACGAAAACAAAGAGAATAACGTGCAATGAGTGATATTTTATTGCTCACCTATCCAGGAGGACGTGTCTTCTGTCACGGCAATGCTGGATCCTGAGGATTTGAGCTGAGATAGAAGAATAGCTGAATATCCAGCCGTCATGCCGGAGCTGAGCACAGACACCGTCGGGCCGCTTGCTCCGAGCATCTGCGACACCACAAGCCGTCCGCGAGGACAGAGTTTTCTCAACAACTACTTCAGGAAAGGTTTCCCGCTAGATGTCTACATACTAGTCCATTCATGGCTGCTTTCCAACTTTTCTCAAGCCCTGCTCCAGTTCATACATCCAGGCTATTCTTCCGCCACATTCTCACAAAGCTTAACTAACTCTAGAAAATTATACTAAAGGGACAACACACCTCACAGGTGCGCACTCAGTTTAATAAAATTTTGCATGAAAACTATTTCGGACTAGCCATTACCAGATCACCTATTCCCTCCGTGAATAAAAAAATTAAATTTTATTATTCATACACGAGGTATAAGTTAAGAAGTCAATTTAACAAAAATAATATACCTTTATGTTAACAGCAGTATAAATGGCGTGTGCTACATTACATATTTAGAAAACATTCGAAAAATAATAAAATGGTGTGATTTTTCAAAGGTCTGATTGAAAGTGTGAAGATACTGAAAATAGTCTATGTACAATATGCATGCAAGTTGGGAATGGCCCGCACGAACAGCTAGCTACTTCCCGGTGTACCCCGCGTTTGTAATGGAGTCGGAATGCGCCGGAGCGCCCTCTTAGAACTGCTTATGTTGCACAATAATCATGCATTTCGATTAGTTAATTTTTTTTTGTGATTTCACGAAATCAGAACTACAACGACTGCCTATTTATGATGTTTTAAAGTCGTGCACGCTTTGTTTATAAATATAAGAAGTTTCTATAGACAGGATGGATGAATTTATAAATATAAAAACTCGGGTAATAAACCATCATCATGGCATTGTTAGCAATAAAATTGAAACTTAAACCTAGCTATTTTGTTGCAGTTGGCAAAGTTGAAGCGCAAACCCCAGACATCTATTCCCGCCCTCTTATAGAGAAATAGTTGACGCAGTATACAGTTTTAAATTTTGAAATTGCCAACATTCTGCGGAAAATAGGGGAATAAACCACAAAACCATTAAATACTCCAAAATTTTCGTAGTGTCTTAAAATTTACAAATTAATATTATCTTCAAATCTATGATATTGAAATTCACATATCTTACATGTAAATTAATTTTTGTAAAATTTTATAACAAAAGCTTCAAGAATGTTAAATTTCATTAAAATGTTTTGTTATTTAAAAGTTATACACAACAACATTTCAGAAAATTTGAAAACATTTATTTTTGCACGTTTATAAATGCCATTTTCTAAAAAACAGGCAACAAATTTTTATTTGAAAATTATATTTTGTATCAAATTTATCTGTATGTAACGGTCTTGCTAATTGGGATAAATAGTTAATTTAACAAACCGCACTGAAATATATTAAGTTGTTTAAATCAGTTCTTGATTTTAAATTTTGGATATTCACACCCAGCGAGGCCTTTCCACAGATATTAATGTCTTAGTGCACAAGTAGACATTTTTACTGTTTGTGTATCTCGAGCTTAAACATCACAAATATTCACGATCATGGTTGAAACCAAAAGAACCAGATCGAAAAAGATAACTACTAATTTTTATAACAACCTGGTCTCTGTGGTGTTAAGGTAACAAAATCAACTACAACAATAGTACAGCAGATCTATGGTTAAATGAACACCTACGAAACTATCCTTTGAAAAATGCTCCCTTCCTGTAACTTGACAGACAGTGTTATCGTGAGCTCCGTGTACGTATTGTATTAGATGTTTTATTATGAAACATGTGGTGGAAAACATTATACGCATATGAACTAAACAGGTTAGCAAGGACGAGACACACCTTTGAAAATTGGGAATTAAAATTAGTTTTTTTTTTTTTTTTAATATGTAGGAAACTATATGACACGAAACAAGAAGTTCGTGATTTAATCTCTCCCATCTGTGAACTTTTGGCTTGCGATAAAAATCGATGAACATCCACTGATAACACATATTTGTTGGTTAATAAAACAGCATCTACTATTTACCTCATGGCATACAACACAGATTTTGGGTTAACATTACACAGCTAAACACGTACTTACGAGTGACTAAAATGATTTTCGAACATTGCGTGTAAATATACGAAAACTGCAACAGAGAATAAGCATGATAATGAAAAACAAATGCACGGATTAAAAAACTAATATTTCCGTGATCGCATTGCACCAGATATTTAAACTCAGCCAAATCACCAAATAACCCTCAACGTCTGATATGAGATCTACGTTTAAAACCACGCATGGCAGCTGTAGCCATTAGGTATCCAGGCATAAGATATTGAAAGTGGAGAGTTTATGGTGGAATATGGGCATAATGTGCAATTTTATAAGCAGAAGCACAATGGATTTATAGGTCATGTGACAATTACAAATTAGTTTCCATGTTTAGTGGTAATGCTTTTACACTTTGAAAAAAAAAAAAAAAATAGTGAGAAAGGGGGAAATATTAAGGAACCCTCTTACCTTGTGTGCGTTACTGTATATACAAGCGATGCATAAAAGTCTCATGATAAACAACACTAGGTAATATTTGAATAATCTCTTCTGTTGTAAGGGATTTCATAGTCTGAATTTCTCAAGCAGGTTCAGTTCATTTTGTGTAATTTTAACCTACTTTCGGAAGGAAAGAAAAGCTTATTAGATCACTTTCCTGTCTGTGTGTGCGCGTGTGTGTATGTGTATGTCTGTGTATGCATGTATGAATGTTTGTGTCTGTGTGTATGCACGTGCGTATGTGTGTATCTATGTGTGTGCGTGTGTGTGTCCCCTTTTAATTTTTGAACGCGTCAACCGAATTTTACCAAACTCGGTACACATGTAGTTCTAAGTAAGGGCACCTGACTTCTGTAGTTTTTGACCATGCCAGGAACTTACTTTAAAAATGGCGGCCATGTTAAAATTTAGGGCGATATATCATATCTCGGAAACTCTTCAACCTATTTTAACCAAATTTTGTATGCTGAAAGCGCATATTGTAAGCATTAAATTAAGAGATGAATATTATTGTTGGTGTATCATTTTGGAAGAGAGCGCGACATGAAAGAATAAAGATTTAATTTTATATCTCGAAAACTACTTTACCAATTTTCTTCAAATTTGGCATTTAAGTAATAATATGATAGGCCAAATAAATATAAGAAAGATTAACTATTCTATGGCACCTATTTTCAAAATGGCGGCCATACATATATTTTAGTTTTTTTTTGTATAACTACCATACCATTTGGTCAATTTCAACCAAATTTTGTACTATAACGGTATCTATTACAAGAATCATATAAGCCAAGCAACAACCACTTTTGTCCAACATTTTGAAAGATAGGGCCGCATGTAAAAATAAATCTTTTTCTTTATATCTCGAAAAATTCCCCAACCAATTTTCGCCAAATTTGGCACGTATGAAATACTATGATAGGCCAGGTAATTATAAGTAATTAAATTTATTAGGCAGTTATTATCAAAATGGTGGCCATAAAAGTATTTCAGGTTTATTTCGTATAATAACCATACTATTTAACAAATTTCAACCGAATTTGGTAAGCTGACAGTATCTATTAAAAGCATCAAATAAGCAAAAAAAAAAAACCTATTTCCGCCTTTTTGTAAGATAGTGCTACATGAATTAATCATTTGTGGTGTAATTTCTCGCGAAAAAATTGAGAGATTCCTACCAAATTTGGCAATTAACTAGTACTGCTGCCGTTGATATGTACAAATATGTTTCAAGTATGTCAGACACTTATTTTCAAAAAGGCGGCCATCTAGTTATTTTAGCATAGTATGCTATTTCTTCGAATACATTAAATAAAATCAAACTTAACTTTTTCTGCTAGGAGTATTTATAAGAAACATCAAATCTCTCTACGCGGAGTTTCTTTTGTTCTTCATTTTGTAGGATAGTGCCACGCCAATAAACAAATTTTTTACGTCATATCTCGGGATTCAATCGGCCGATTACTAAATATAGCAAACAAGTATTACTGCGGTATTTCATGTTACATGATATGTTTTATGTATGTCAGACACTTCTTTTTCAAATGGCGGCCATAAAGCTATTTTAATTTTTAATGTCATACCGTTAAAACCATGTAATTAATTCCGATGAAACTTTGTATGATGGCTGTATATACTACAACAATAAAATGCGTACACAAAGAATCTCTTTTGTCCGCCATTTAGTAAAATATTATTACTTAAGAAATTAAAATTATGTGATCTAAAAAAAAACAACAGATTTATACAAAATTTGGCAAACAATTAGCATTATGGCAGGCTATGTAAAATGATAAATTTTGACAAGGTCAGACACAAATATTTTCAAAATGGTGGCCATAAAAACTGCAAAACAAATTCCAACTTAACTTTGTATGCTCACAGTATCAGCTATATCCATCAAAATTGTCTATGGAAAGTTTCATTTCTCCGCCATTTTGTAAGATAGCCCCACATGAAATATTACACTTTTTATGTCGTATCTCTGGAAACAATCAACCGATTTATTTCAAATTTGACGAAGAAGTTGTACTGTGATAGGCTATAATAATTTGTATGTTTTAAGTATGTAAGTCTCTTATTTTCTGAATGGTGCGTATACAAACATTTTAGTTTAGTGTGCTATATCTATGAAACTATGTAACATATTAAAATTTAACTTTGTATATTGTATCTATGACAATAACCGAATGTGCTAATAAATAAACTTTTGCCCTCCATTTATCAAAATCGTTACATGTTCAGTGGAGGTTTTGTGCCACATCTGGAGGATCAATCAACCGATATGCATACAGAGACCGTCCTTTGCCTTTTTTGCAAAGTAGTGTCAGGTGAGGAAACTGAACAATTGTTATATTTGCGGAATAATTCAATAATTTTCACCAAATTTGCACACCTACAGAAGGCCATGTAAAATTACATGGTTTCAATTGGGGCAGACAAAGATTTAAAAATGGCGACCACGTAAATATTTGCAGATGTTTGGCATCTTTATTTAACTGTTTAACAATTTCAATTAAATTTTTATGCTGACATTATCTATAACAAACATCGTGTACGTAGTCTCTTTTTAAGTGATTTTGTAAGATAGCCCCATTAAAGAAAATATTTTATGCCATATCTCGGAGACCAATCAACTGATTTCCATTAAATTTTTACACAAGTAGTGTTATGGTAGGCCATGTAATGTTATGTGTTTTAGTGGCTCAGACACTTATTTTCCATATAATGGCCGTACAAATATTTTAAGTTAGTAAACCCTATCATTCAAAACATTACACTGATTACATCCGAAGTTGATGCTCCTAATCCTACATCCGTGATGCAGTTGTTTGAATGTTAGCTTAATTTTACGAGTTTTTCTTAATTAGAATCCCTGGTAAGTCACTCGTGTATTTTAATTGTCTTTGTACTGTTTCACGTGTTTCTAGTTTCATTTCTTATAACATAGTTGTCAATGAGACGTCAACGCCTACCTACAATTTAAGCTTTAAAGAACTTCACTAAAATTTATCTCCACTCATGTAGAGGAAAGTAGGCTCATTAGCTATCAGTAAATTCTTGTTCATTTTGTTCTCTCTCCTTTTTGTTGAAAGATGCCTGGCATATGGCGCAAGTTTAAATATTTTCTTAATGGTTTTGATTACTTTCACTTGAAGTGACAAAAATATTTCTTCTTTATTTTAAATTGGAAATATCAGAATGGAAGTATTAATTAATAATATTATGTGGTAACAGGTGGAAGGAATAATTCAGAATGAAAGCCAAAAATTACAGTTTAACAACAATTTAGCACAGCAACTGTAAATATGACTAATTCTAGAGGTATCCAACATTAGTAGATAATAGTGTTTTATCAATTATTTTCTCCCCATAAAATGTTTTGTTAGTAATTTCAATACACAACCCTTTATTTAAAGGATTTTTATATTTTCTGCAATAATTACTGCTATACCTGCTTCCAAAAAGGTGCCACATCATGTCCCCTGTGTGTCATCCGAGAATGATTATTTTCATCTTCTGCGAGGTCCATGTTGAGAGGAGATAAATTCAGTACAGGCTGAGCATCTCGTTTTACTTTCTCGTAATTTTCTTTGCTGTCACACGTGTTCTCATCTTCAGACATGTTCCTGAAACAACAGGCATAGTTAATGCATCTTATGAAATAATGCTGTAAGAGCATATTCTGCCATTAATAAGTTGCTTGTGAATTCAGTGTGTTGCTATATCGTTGTAAAATACGAATTTTAGAACACAATGGTTACTGCATAAAAATGTGAGATTGTCATTGTTACTCAAAAAGGGGTTCTTGATATTACTTAAAGTTATTAGGAAAATTAATTACAATTGAATATACTGTATTTGTAAATGACTGACGTTCCACATAAAGTGAAGTCACGATACCATATTAAAAAGTTTATAAGACAATAATGCTTATATTTTTAGCCTATTATAGTTGAAAAGATAGGCTTATGAAATCATGCTTATGCCTGTCTGCGATGTATGCCCCCCTCCCTTTATAATTTTTGAACCTCAGAACTGAATTTCACCAAACACGGAACACATAATAGTATGGGCATCTGACTTTATAGTTTTTTACAAACCATTGCAAATTTCAAAATTGTGGCAATTTTAATATTTATAGCGCCATTTAATGCCTTGTGAACTATAAAACCAATTTAAACCAAAATTCATTTTTTATTATTTTATGAAATAAATATTTAATTTAGGGAAATGTATTGTTATTGTTCCTTTATTTTGTAAGTTAGCACTACATGAAATAATTAAGCTCTAACATAATATTTCGGGAACTGAAAAGAGATTCCCGCAAAATTTCGCAGGTTACTAATATTTTGGTAGGTCACATTATGACCTAAACGTCTAAGGTAGTTATTTTCAACATGGCTACCATATATTTAATTAAGATTAGTTTGATAAACATATACAATAAAGTTTAACCAATTTATGCAAAATGTAATGTGCGCAAAGTATCAACTAAAAGCATAAAATATACTATATTAGACTGTAGTGTTACACAAAGAAACATAATTTTTGTCATATATCGGGAAACAACCGATTCCTACCGAATTTGGCAAACAAGAAATACCTTGGTACGCGATGTAAACATTTTGTTTACTATGCTGCATCTATGAAACAATGAAACCAATTTAAACCAAACCTTATATGGTGACAGGTATCTTATACTATGGAGGCCAAGTTAACATATGCGATTAACTAAGATCTTATATCCCACATGACAACCATATAACTATTTTAGATTAATTTGATATATCGTCGCTGTTACTGCAAAATGTCGTATATTAACAAATGACGGTGTATATTATTGGTTGCTTAGCATGTTTTTAATGCTTTCTACATGGTGGCAAACAGTTGTAAGTCAGCAGCTGTAAATAAGAGAGATACAAACGAGTGTCAAAAAGTCATATGGAACTTCTGGGATCCGCTTTTACTGCAAAGTCTCTTATACCTGAAGTGAGTTGTGTGCCAGTTGTGTTGGCATTTGTTTCATGTCCCTGTTAATTCTTTTCTTATTTATTTGGTATTTTGCTAAATAATTTTTTTTATTGGAACGTGCTTTAGTTTGTTTATTCATCTTTAAGTTGTAAAACAAACTTTATTATCTGAAAATTATGGAATGTTGAAATATTTATCTGTTATTTTATGCTATTGTTTGGGAAATAATTTTCTTAATGTTCATTAATTATTTACATACATACTATTGTGTAAATCCTTAATTCCCAATTATACAAATTAAATCAGCAATTGTGGATTATTTTATGTATTTCTTGGCTTCCGATTTATGAATCGATTAGTCGCACGAGACCACGAAGTCCGGAGTATACCTTGGTATACAGTATATAGGTTTCCGTTCAGGTAACTTCCTTCTTCTTCGTATTCTCGCCATACAGCATGTGGTCGTCTTATTTTACTAACTTGTGGAATCTTTCATCATCTTGAGATGAAATAGTTTTTTATCCGCCGTTTTGGGTAAGTTTGTTTTCGGATATTTTATTTTGTGACGTGATAGTATTATTTTGTGTTTACGATCCTTTTTCTAAGCATTTCTGTGATTTTTTGTACAGAGGTTCGCCTGACATGGCTTTCCCTTGTGGCCAACATTTTCATCCTTCTTGCGATGTGAGTCGCACACCTTATCGTGTCATGGTCGTTTTTACCACGATTCCACTTCTCTGGCTAGCACCGCAGTAATGTCTGAAATTCAGTTTCTACGTACAAGTAACCTCTAAGTTATTTTTGCCTGCTGCATGTGATCGGGAGTGCTCCGAACTTTCTGTCTTCTAACGCGACGTCTGTTGTTCAATAATTTATTAATTTTATTAAAACAGTTCAACTACGAATTTTTTTTGTCTTTATCTTAAGTTAAAGTAAACGAATGTAAAAATTAAGTTTTGAATTTAATGTAAAAGTTGAAATGAATTGATCGCAGGTACCCGACGATATAGTCATGGCCATAAAATTTAACAATAAAAAATAGATTATAATTTGTCTAATGCTCATAATATAACAAAAAAAATGGCTTTACTCATCTCTTTATAAGAGAGAAATAAATAAAATCAAGAATACGCGCAAGAAACTTCAGAGAATGAGTTTGAATTTATTAATTCAAATTATTTCAACTACGAACTAACATAAACACATTCAAGTAATATGAACAAAAAATTAACATGCAAAACAGAAAAAAGACAAAACATGACCTGCTAAAAACTTTAATTACAGATAACATATCAGTCACAAATGTGTTATAAGGCATAGATAATATCGGTTACTCTGTCACATCGCAAGTTAGAGATAATATTCCTAGTCCAATTTTATCATTAATTATAGTAGTTGGTAATAATAATTTAGTCTCAGATGCATAACAAGCAACAGTTGCAGAGAAGCGACAAAATAAACAAAGAGTTATCTACATAACTATTGAGCCTACTTTCCTCTCACGAATGCAAATAATTTTGATGAAGTTTTTAAAAAGTTGGTCTCGACGTCTCGTTGATAGCAATACCATTAGAAATGAAACCAGAAACAAATACAACACTAGTGAGACAATTACAAGCACACACGTGCCTTACCTGATATGCGAACTCAGAACGCCTCGTACCGTAAGCTGACGTACAGCCAACTACATTACAGAGGTAGCATTCGGAGCATCAACTTCAGTAGTAACCAGTATAAAGTTTTGGTAGACTGGGATTAGCAACTTAAAATATCTACAGAGGTATTGCTTGAAAAACAACTGTGTGAATCACTTATATCACATAAGTTTACATGTGCTACTGTAGCACTACTTGTGTGCAGAATTGGGTGGAAATTGGTTCACTGGTCGAGACGAGATATGGCATACAATCTTTAGATTCTGATTTGGCGCTATCGTACAAAAATGCCAAATACATGCCTTATGTACGCATATCTGATGCGTCTATTAGATAATGTCAATATAAAAAGTTTGGTTGATATATGTCAAATTATTTTATTCATATAATTAAATTACCTAAACAGATTTTTTATATTACATTATTTAAAAAAAAAATGCCTGACCAACTTAAATTCGGTAAGTTTATATGACCCACTCTGGGATTACTTGTGCGCAAATTTGGTTGGAATTAAATGATTGCTTCCCGAGATATTGCAAAAATTTTGCATTTTATCAGTCACCTGGCATTAAGTTTCAAAACGTTGGCAAAATATGATCTCTATAAATTCATTTGATGCTTCCAATGCCTATAATCGGCATAATAAGTTTAATTGAAAGCTGTTAAATTGTTATTTTTATAAAGTTATCTAAATTATTTATATGACTGCCATACTGTAAATAAATCCACACACATGACACACTTAAAACATGGGCTACTCTAGCACTACTTAAGTGCAAAGTTTGGTGGGAAACTGTTGGTTGGTCCAGGGCATATGACATAGAAGCTCAAATTTCTCACGGGGTGCAATTATCATTATAGTTTTAGTACATTCTACAGTAGCCATAGATCCTGCTACATATATAATTCGGTTGAAATTGTTTGGGATATATGGCTTACCAATCTTATATATTTAAATGGCTATTATTTTGAAAATATGTTACTACACCTTTAAATCATATCCATTTAGATGGACTACAAAAGTAAAACTTTTCGCCTGAATATGGAGTAATGGATGTAAGTACCAAAAAAGATGCAAGAATGTAGGTAATGCGCTCCGCCATCTGTCGATGTGACTGTGGCGCTGTTAACAAAACTGTTTATCATATTACCCAAGAATATGAATTGACTGCGTATAAAGGGAAGCCTGATGATTTCTTCTACGTGACTCCTACACTGGTGGAATATATTAATAACCTAGATGTTTGCTTGTAATTTGTATTAAATGATTTGCTGTGATGTCTTTGTATGGTTACCAATATCAGTCATAATATACCAACTAATGTACTGAGATCACAATATGCTTGTGCCATACACTAAATAATTGAATAAAATCTATTGATGATGATGAGTGTGACAATTTATCGAAAATACTTAGAGGTTCGTCACATCCAGATGGAAGTGGACACAATCATAGAATTACTGAGAGGAAAGTCCGTAAACAAGATCATTATATTCCAGCAGATTAAATTAGAGGAATTAAAGAAGCAAGAATAGAGCCAAGAATGTATGTTGTTGATTGGAATGTGCTCTAGTTATACTTAATTATTTTGTTTATTCACTTTAAAGTTGTAAAACGATTTTTATCATCTGAAAACTGTGTAATGTTTAAATGTTTACATGTAAAATTTCTTTTATGCCTGTGTTAAAAAATTATTTTCTTAGTTCTTGTTAATTATTTACGTACATAATATGATGTAAACTATTATTTTCAGTTAGCAAAATGAAAAACGTACTTAATTAACNTTGTAAAACGATTTTTATCATCTGAAAACTGTGTAATGTTTAAATGTTTACATGTAAAATTTCTTTTATGCCTGTGTAAAAAAATTATTTTCTTAGTTCTTGTTAATTATTTACGTACATAATATGATGTAAACTATTATTTTCAGTTAGCAAAATGAAAAACGTACTTAATTAAAGAGTTATCTATCGATTAGTCTCACGAGACCATGAAGTCCAGAGTATACCTTGATTTATATAGGTTTCCGCTAAGGTAACTTCCTTCTTTATCACATTCTAGCCATACAACATATATTCAGCTCATGATATATTCTGGTGAAATCTGTTTTCATCCTTGAGATGAATTAGTATTTTTATCCACAGTTTTGGGTAAATTCGTTTGCGGATATTTTTTTTTTGTATTCAGACGTGATTGTTCTTGGTGTTTACGATCATCTTGCTAGCTTTTTGTTATTTTCTAGTGGTTCACCGATGAGCCCGATGGCTTAACCTTGTGGCCAATTTTCATTCTTCTCCGATTCCCTCTAAATTTTACATGCAATTAGTGCTACAGTATATGTAAACTTAACACCTTTTAGGTAGGGAACGTTTTTTTGATGGTGTAATTTTGGCAATTAAACCAAAGTTAACCAACATAATTTTGTACACTAACAATATTCATTAGAAGCATAAATTATGCATTTCGAGATCCTCTTTGCCGGCNATTAGTGCTACAGTATATGTAAACTTAACACCTTTTAGGTAGGGAACGTTTTTTTGATGGTGTAATTTTGGCAATTATACCAAAGTTAACCAACATAATTTTGTACACTAACAATATTCATTAGAAGCATAAATTATGCATTTCGAGATCCTCTTTGCCGGCGTTTTTGCAAAATAATACCAGGTGAGAAAATCTAACTTTTTGCTATATTTTCAGAACAATTCAGCTAATTTTAGCCACATTTTTTTACACCATTAGTGCTACCTAAGGATCTGTAAACTTACATGATTTAAGTGGGTTCAGACATCGATTTTCAAAATGGTGGCCATATAAACATTTTTATAAGTTTGTGATATATTTTAAACCATTTAACCAAATTCAATAAAAATTTTTAATTGGCAATATATATTAGACGCATCGTACACAGAAACTCTTTTCTAGACAATTTTTTGAGATAGCACCAAATAAGAAAATTAAGATTTTATGCGATATCTCAGGGACCAGTCAACCGATTTCCACCAAATTCTTCACACAAGTAACACTACAGTAGGCCATGTAAAAGTACGTATTTTAAGTAGCTCAGGCAATAATTTTCAAAATGAGGGCTTTGTAAATATTTTAGTCTTGTTAACCCTATCTTTAAAAACATTACACTGACTACATCTGAAGTTGATGCCGAATCCGACCTCCGTAATGCAGTTGATTGCACGCTGGCGTATGTAACGAGGTATTCTGTGTTCGAGTCCAGAGTAAGGCACGTGTGCATTTGTAATTGTATCACTACTGTTGCATGTGTTTCCGGTTGCGTCTCTAATGATATTGCTGTCAAATATACGCCAAGGCCTATCTACCATGTAGGATTTAAAGAAATTCGTTAAAATTATTTGCACTAATTTAGAGGAAATTAGGCTTATTAGTTATATAAGAAACTTATTGTTTTAGTATATGACGCAAAGCAACTACATGGCAACGCCAAACTGAAAATCGATAGCCATTCTCGATTTCAGGCGATTATTTATAGAGGCCCTTTTCAAATCATCTTGCTTAAGTTTATCTGACAGACAGCCCCTCTTCCAGAAATAAGTTACATGTCACCCCGGAAGGCTGCGAGTGCATAACAACACATATCATGCACATGTGGTAATTTGCCGTCGTTCCGTGGGAATTTCCAGTACTTTAACGACGGCCACCGCAGACTTTCCATATGCAGATGCGTTGCTCGCGCTGCGACTGTCACAGCCAGGGTCGCTGTAAAAACGGCTTTGTCCTCTTACGTGCCGAGGAAAAACCCGCCGACACGTTCCAAAACAATGAAGTAATGCGTTCACAGCTTCTATGTCCGGAAACAGCTTTCACAAACTGAAAACAGAACGCAGTCAATACTGAAATATGAACGCTATTCTTTCACATACTTACTATTTGAGTGGACTCGGACACATTTTAAAGAGATCCACAATACAAAATCGTATTCTTAGTCATTTCCTGATTAATGCAATTATTCTATGATCTTCCAATGCAGTAAACAGTTTCGGCGCGTGTTTTTTTAAAAATATACTTTTACATTACCTTTATTAAAATGACCTAACAAGTATTCCTTGATACATAGGAGTTCGCAGGATATATTCGTGACAAACTTCTAGGGGTGATAGGTAATGTAATTTAAAGTAATTACACTACACAGACCTGCGTCGTTGTCGCCGCCTGAGTCGAAACAGTTGCTGTGTGTTCACCGTGACTGCGTGTAATACACCACACTAGTCACGGACGGTTATTTCGCCAGGACAGCAGTTTGCGGTGAACGTGTTGGCTGGCATCGTCCACGAACAAGTTATTGGACCCTTCATCCTTCCTGCCTATATAAGACGGCCAGGCGTATCACAACTATCTGGCAAACGAGCTAGCCCGGCTGCTAGAAGACGTGCAGCTGGACGTACGAATCAACGCGTGGTTTCAACACGATGGCGCCGCACCGCGTTTCAAACATCGTGTTCGCCGACGCGTCACTGGCACTCATGGTAAGTGGATTGTGAGAGGTGTGCCATGCTCGCCACGGTCACCTGACCTCACGCCAGTCGATTTCTTCCCGTGGAGCCACGTCAAGAGTTGTGTGCACCGTGGAGAACCGCGACGTTCTCGTGGCACGAATACAGGCTGCATGCGACGCTGTTCAAACCACTCCTGGCATCTTCGAGAGGATCCGCCAGGCAACGCATGGGCGTTACAAGGTCTGCGATCAAGCGAAGGCCCGCCATTTTGAGCACTTGCTTTAGGTTAACGTATGAAAATGTGTAACAGGCAGTCAATCAAGTACTGTAACCTAAAAACGTCTACCTACTTATTACTGCCACCACCCCTAGAGCACTATATCAAGTATCAATGTTTCCTGGGAGGTACTGTTGTAGTTTCACGTTGTTTATAGGGTTTAGATTACTGCGTTTTTGGCGCGTGTCTAAAAATGTAAACAATAAATTATTCTTTGTTTTCAACAATTTACAGGTGGAGTTTTAAACATGTCCGTGGACTATGTTTAAATTTGCCAGTGAACTTCGGACTTAATATTAAGACTCATGCTCTTGTCCTATATTTTTGCATTTAAAACTCGACAAAAGCGCATTTTAAAATAGACTACGGTTACGTGCGGGAGAAACGGAAACCGCCATGATTATGTGCCTGTGACGTTACTGTGGTCGTTGTTGCTTGTTTGCATGCAGATACCGTGGCGGTTTACGTGTGCGTTTTGAATTTTTATTATGTGTTGTGGGTTTTGGGTATTTTGATGTTATGACAGTGTCACCGAACACCACTGTGCAAAAACACAACGGAATGTACTCAGGATAAATAAATTGTAAATTTTCTTTGTGCGAAAATAATTCGTGAGGCGTGTCTAAACGCTGTAAGAGCCGTGACTCACTAGGCAGTTAGAGACAAAAGTAAATGTTTTGTGTGTGAAGATCATTTAAGCATTAAGAAAATATATTTTTTATTTTTTGTTGTTGTAAGTGTACTGACATAATTCATGGCATATTAATGTCAATTTTCAAGGTTGTATCTGCACGACAGAGAGATTGCTATTACGTATCACGAAACTAATAATATGGTTTAGACTGTAATACCGGAACGTGTTTTGTACTTTATTATTAAAATACGAAAACGAATTATTTTGTCAGATCAAAATAGAAAAGCTAATAATGCTGTCTTTCAAAATTGCTTCACATTTTTTAAGACATATTTTCTTGTTAGACCTACTCCTACACTTAATACATTTCTGGAATAATAAAAATAATATCACGCTAATTGAGCTGATAGCGGTTTGGTCTTATCCTAAGTTTCTAAGGACTGATTTCAAATTATTGAGATATCGACCTAATATGATAACTACATAATATCCGGATGGAAATAAAATATTCAAGTGTGTAATATTAAAGCTGAATGTTACTAACAGGTACGTATTTGTAGGGAAATATTTAAATTAAGTATAACGACGTGTATGCACTGCAAGTGATGAGTGAAAGTGCAAAGCAGTGGTTACTCTTGAGAAATAAATTCTTGAATAAAGTTTTTACATTTTGTTTATCGATTTCGTTCCTATTTTGTAATAAAATTATGTTTTGAAACGCCGACATTTCAGACTCTTATGAAGGCAACAAACATTTAAGCGAAACCGGTTAATAAATAGGCAAGAAAAATAATTTTGTCCATTTCCCATTTCAACGTTTCTTTGTAATACACAGCGAACCGGCAGCCAAATGTTCGCACGCTGAAGTTAAGATGGCCAAACTTAAATATGAAAGACAACGTCACACATACGTTGGCCAATAGGAAACTGTTTTCATGGTTTACAAAAGAGTTAAAATATTTTACATTTTGGCAGTGCTATAATTCTAAAAATAAAACGCGCCCGATTAAAATACCTTACCTTGTAGTATTATCTGCGGTAATTATTTTAGTGGCATCAAGAAATCTGTAAATGATTACCATATAAGTGTCTCAATTGTACACCAAGCTTCACACAGTCAGTAGACGCCACGGCGTATGCAGCTGTCACGTTCGCGCATGCGCAGTTCGATTCTGGTCTGCGACGCGACGCGGCAGTTGCTGTTGTAACCACAGACTAAAGATGACGTAGACCGTTTATTTTTCTTCTGAGCATGTACCCAACGTTGACCTACCCCAAATCAACACAACTGAATAGTCAATTTCCAGAACATCCCTTGTCCACAAATATGACAATTTCCAATAATGGTCCTGCTGGTTCCTCCGTGGCCTTTGCTATGAAATGAAAAATGTATTACAGGACCAAAACAGCGCGAAGGCCATTCAAACGCAGATTTTAAATTCATTCAATTTCCAAAGTAGTCCTTGCCCACAAACGTTAAATACAATATATTTAATTTTAAGGGGAATGCTTGGTTTCAAAAGTCTCTAAATTCTACAGACAAAGTTCGTGACCAGCAGTAACATCCATACCAACAGTCATACAGCCACATTAAGAAATACACTCAATTAACATTTTTCGCAGTTTCCCGACATTCAATGTACTTGGACAAGGAAACCTTTGGAAATGGACTACACAACTGTCAAACTCTCATTGTCAACAGTGACGAATGTGTTTGTTTATATCTGAATTTTCAAATGACAACCAGTATTATATTTATGAAATAATTTCACCAATTCGAATTTAATCAAACTGCATTACAAATTGGTTTCAGGAAGTATAAAAACATCTCAAAGCACTTATTTACTAGACAGTATTCTAACCTCAAATCCAATCCACGCCGTTTTTGCTAGTAGTTTTGGCAGAAAAGCAGTTCTATGTCGGGACACGGAGAGTGGTTGTGCGCAGCTAGCGTGATCGGTCTACCTCATCTTTAGTCTATGGTTGTAACACTGCTGCAGTGAGCAGCGTGGACGAGGGATTGTAACTCGGATACAGAGATCCTACCTTACTGAAGAAATCCGAAGTCGAAGTTCTTCAGCATTAAAATAAAATGTTGCATTTTTAAACCAAATATTTACCACCTGCAAGCTGCGTGAGTAAAAATAATCGTGCAGGTTTTTTTTCCTGTTATAATGCATAAACACGTACTTGTTTTGAATATTTTTATTCTGAAGTTGGTATCACAGCCATTTTTGTCTTTATGCCTTTCTAATATGTTAAATAATATAACGTATATTTTTATTAACATTTGCATGAAATTATTTTTAAATTACATTTAACCTACATGATTACGACTTCCAGTGTATATTTTCTGGAATGCATTCATAGATGCTATAAAAAAATTGCCCAGAAAACGTACGTTATCCCAAAATTAAGACCAAACACAGGATTGCGACGTCAAGTTCATTGTCTGCCAACATAACAGAGAATAATTAAAGTTTACCCTGTGTTCTCACGTTGGCAGTACTGTACAACCTACTTCTGCATACAAATGGATAAGATAAGGTCCCCTAATTGCACTGTCGAGTAGTTACTCTTTCCTTGTTCGTTGATTGGGTGCATGATGGCCAGTGTTTTTGCGACCCAAGGAGCAAACCAGAAAATATAGAATCTTGTCTTATTGATTTGCTAACCGAAGTAGGTCCTCCGGAAATACCAACGTTAGAACACAAATTAAAACACAGTTGTTTACTTTCTTCTGTTAAACAACGCACATGACGGCGCCAGGCGGCATCATACATTTATTTTAGAGTTGGCCAACGTTTGAGTCCATTGTTATTAATATCATTATTTCTCTAGTTATTTCACATCACAAATGCTGCTGAGAGAATATCAATTATAATCGTTGGGATGGACACACTACTTTGAAAATAATTTCTTGTGAATATTCATGAAAATACACATGGCGAGTATTAACGATGTGATAACCACACAAACAAATAAAACTGATGCCATAATGCACAGAAAAAAACCTGTTTTTGGAACATCGAAAGCAAAAAATCACATGAACGCATGTTGTATATTAACGCAATGTATATAAGTAGAAGATATTATGTTTCGAATTGCAATTTTTAATGCAGGATTAGTAATACCGTAGAACCTAAATTTTTAGGTTCCTTGAGTAAGGACGGGTATTGTCTATTCGAGTTGCAGGGGCCTGCTGTCACGGCACAAAATTTGCCCCGATTTCACTATCAGTAAGCTCTTAAAATTGGCTTACATTTCTTAAAAAATATTTCGTTAACTCAGCGTCATAAATTACGCGAGCATGTCAAAATGAATTATTGTGTCATCCTTCCTTTTCACTTGACGTTGAAAAACTGTTCACATCCGTAATTTTAACATTTTTAAGCCACATAAAAATTTGCATATTCATCTTTCTTTCCTTCCATAAAATATCCAGAAAAGGCCTGTCAACAAAACATTCATATGTACTGTCACCCATTTTTATCGACACGCTCTCTAAAAAAGCCTCATCGGAGAATCGCTGGCGGCCTGCTTACAGGTAAGCAATTGATATCAACGCAATGCACAGTGCCCCACTACTTAAGTAGAACCACCGAAATGGGTTTCTAAAATAACCGTTGCATTGTGTACTACACTAAATGTGTTCATAGAATGCATTACTAGATAAATTTTGTAAGAAAGATTTACTGTTTAACTGGGATAGGCAAAACAATGTGAATTGCATAGCAAAGCACCTGTGTTCGTCAAAAGTTGCACCCACTAGCTACGTATAGAACGCGACAGACCTTCGTGTGAGCACGTAAATACATGCAAAGTTTGTATTTCTACATTCGACCATTTCAAAGATGAACCTCAGCTGCAAGAATCCCGGCGAAACATTGAACGTGCCACAACGGTGTAGCCGTCTAAAAATACTGTGAAAGAATGTAACCGGCGTATGATTTGAAGACTTTTTTCAAGGGAAACTGCGAACACGGCGGACATCAGCATGGGGAACGTACAACGCACCGTGCACGATATGGGCTTTAGGACCCGACATCCAACTCGATAGCCATTGCTTGCAGCACCACGCAGAGCTACGCGCGTCGTCTAGAACCCAAGGACATCGCCACTGGACATGTAGCCTGGTCCTACGAGTCGCGTTTTCAAATGACTCAAGGAGACGAAAGAGTCCGCGTGGCCACATGATGGCGTCGGGTGTGTTCAATTGGCCAGTATTATAACCCCTCGAAAATCTACAAGTATCTGCGGCCAGTGAAAGTTATGTGCGTACCACTTCCAAACGTATCAAACCCACCCATCTACTACATTCATCCAAACTGGACACCGAACCACTACACACTCTCACAGCCTCCAGATTATGTTCGGAGTAATACTCTTCAGTGTTTGGAGTCATAATGTAACCTCTTTGGTTACTTGGTCAGAGTATGCTTGAGCACATACGGGATACCCTACTACACGCCTCTGAAAACAGAGATCGTTCTATTCGGAATAACACAGAATTGTGCACCATTATCGATAAGGCGTGGTATACATAGGACAAACTACTTCAGGAAGCTCGTGGCAATGCATTTACGCAGTTGTACGACCAAGTGGTGGACGTGTACATGTTGTAAGAAGGGCATCCTAGTTTCTCTGGCTATTCGGTGTTGTGTCTCAAGGCTGAGCAGGAACGTATCTAGAAATTTTGTTTGGAGAGTGTCAGTTTGGTAAATAGCCTCGGTGGAACCGGAAATGGAGAGGGGACGGTAGTGGGGACGATTGGAAAGGTTTTGGCGGCTCTGAACACCGTGGTCTTGAGAGCCGATGAGTGTGAGGCGGGGTGAGTATGGCGTGGCGCCGGAATGCAAGGGTGGACGAGACGGGAGACCCGCTCGAGAAAATCCGCCGGTTAGCGGTATTGACCGGCACGATTCCCACGAGCGAAAACTTCGGGAGTGATTCTGCCGGGAGTAAACCCCTGTTCGCCTCGGAGGGGAACGATCTAGCCAACCCGCCAGCCGTGGCCCCAACGGCATTACATAAATCTCAATTGTTTCCTGCGTGAAAATTGACTCAACTGATAAAACAATGTAAAAAAACCTTAATAATTTGTGTTTGTTTCCGTTTGATTGTAATTATAGCTGGAACCGTTGATGTCAGATGTTATTTACACAACGTAATCTTCACTCTATTACCTGTGTGGCCACTGCCAATGGATGCTGTTTTATTAAGTTTAACATTATTTGTGATGCAATTGAAAAATTTAAATCATGCTTTTAAAATGTTAACTTATACTAATAATAATAGGTTCCTTTTTACTTCCGGATTTGCATCTAATGATGTACTTTAAGGGTGACCACCTCAGCTGCCAATTCATGAGGAATTCAATCGTTGTTCTCTATGAAATTTATATCTCACAAGTTGTATTTCAGGTTGTTGCCTTTCATGAGTTTTTTTATCCTCATATTTTGGATGGGCCCACGTACACTGGGCGCCTTCCTTGAATACGTGCCTGGTGGTAATATGAGCTGGTGAAGGTCACGCACGCGTTTTGCTGTGGGCGTCGTCGAGGTCACTTCACTTCGTGACTCTGACCGTTCTCCTAAATGTCGATTCACATTGAAGTAAATACGGATCTCGTTATGTTACCTTTGTGTTAACTCTGTGTCAAAGAGGGCCACGGTGGTGTAGTGGTTAGATCAATCGCCTCTTACCTAGGCGAGCCGGGTTCGATTCCCAGATTTTTGCTTTGATAATCGTGCCAGACGATGCTGCTTGCCGGCGAGTTTTCTCGGGGCTCTCCCGTTTACTCCGCCCTTTTATTCCGGCACTGCTCCATATTCATCCAGCCCACCCTTATCGGCTCTCACGACCTCGATGTTAAGAGCCGGCCAAAGCTCTTCACTCACTCACTCTGTCAGTTTTTTTTTTTCGTTAAACCGTACTTATTTTCCCATTGGAGTTACGAAACGCTCGTCTTTGATATACTTTAATTTAGTTCTAACAAATATGCTGTATCTGGATTCTGAATAATAAAACGCTAGTGTATACGTGTGCATATTAGTCATTAAACATAGGCTACGCCCTATAGCGCTAACCAGGGTGACACAAAGAAGCAGAACTAATCATTTCAAAACATATATAAATTACAGCATTTTCTTTCCAGCAGAGTATAGGTATTTGTTGAATGTCTTAAAATTAACACGAGTTGTTTTGTTAAGAAAATATATTTTCATATAAGAAACATTTGGGTGACATACAAAAAGTTTATATGAAACATTTATAAAAAGAAGTGAAGATCACCCCTGAACAAATACAATGTTTTCTACCATTTTAATAGCAAAATACTTTGACTTGTACTGATTATTTTCAAACGTACGTACAGCCATTTACCATCCACAAAAAGAACAAACTCTATCCAGGAGAACTGTTACAAACATTTTTGTCAAACTACTGAGAGACTCCCAAATGATCGCTTTTAATTCCATAACCAAAAGGCTCCAATAACACTACTTATCTCATCATGAAGTCCAGGAGCTGCTTCTCAATAAGCCTGTAGCTTACCCTGGCTTACATAGCACCAAAACATAACTCCCCTCCTTAATCAAGGGGGTAAAACTTTACATTTTTAATTTAGTCAATCAGAGGGCTGAAATAAAAGAAAATAGTGTCTTTTTCTTGTAAATATCGCCACATGCTGCGCTGCGGTGCTCCAGTATGACAACGCTTCAACATATCACGGCGATACTAGCGCTGCAAAGCGGCGTGCTTGGAAACTCGTCGCCGCGCAAGGGAGAATAGCTCTGTACGTGGTGTGACGATCATCCGCGGCGTCTTCATTGACTATCGGCACTGCCCCAACTTGACCAGCCACCATGGCTGCCTTGCCCAAGGGAGCGCAGGAAAACGATATGGTGTTTTCGGATCAAAAGGTAAGACATCTACTTCACGCAGTTGCCCATCATTTGGCAAGTATTTGTGAGAAGTACGGTAGTGGATAGTAAACGTTTTAGACGTGTTGCTAGGCAGGCCATACTTAGCTGGCAGGTGGAGAAAATTTGACGAAAATGAGACGCTTTGTCTCATCCTCCACCCCTAAAGTGATGGACCCTGAGGAGGAGCAGAAGATCAGCAGTCGGAAAATCTGTCGAGATGGCCAGTATCGGCAAGCCCTCCGAAGACACTTCTCCAAAGGCGCCACCAAGATGAGCAGTTCTTCATCACAATTTCGCAGCAGTCAGCATCCGTCACGCAAACAAACACACGAACGACTGGCAATTCCTTGCAAATTTTTTCCAATCAATCAGTAAATCTGCCACCCTTGACTCCTCAAAAAAAGAAAAAAAGAAGCAAACTCCTGGAACCATACTCATACAATCAAATGACCCTAATTATTCTAAATTCTGAATAGAATGTGCAAATTACAATACTCACAACATCTTATAACCTACATGACGATGAAACACTAGATGATAAAATGAGCAGGAATGGAGAAACTACTCCTGGACTCCATAAGAAACGTGAAAAATACAAATAAATCTTAATACATGATAAAACACTAATAATATCGGTATATAAAATAACACATAAAACAACAAATTAGTCATATTAAAAATATCGCTTAGGATACAGTAAAATGATCATCTCCCAGCAGATTCTGTTACTCTCAGAATTCAAACAGAGGAACACAACTTCAACTGTCATTTGTGCTTTATTTAATTCCTCTAACAACACTGTCACAGGTGACAAAAATCTCTTCATAAAGAACAGCACTACAAATTTCGGCGCTAATTTTGCACTAAACTGAGCGGCCTTGGAACACCTGGCTTCCTACATGGAAAGTAACAGCACCTGCATTTTTATTATGCCTAGAAGCTAGACGAGAATGATACTTCTGAAGATTCTTTGCAGCTTCCTCTCATACCTTATCCAAATCCTTTTTTCTAAGTCCTTCCAACAGAACTCGTGCATACCCCACGTATGGATAAGAGGATGAAACAAACTCCTGCCAAAAATAAGTTCTGCTGGCACACACTTCGTGGCATCACCAACAACATTATTGAATACAAGAGACAGCTGGTACAAAAATGTGTTCCAATCGCTTTGGGAACCGGTATGAAACGCTGTTAAAGCTGCTTTCAAATTTCGATTGTATCGTTCAACTACGTTCGCATTTGGATAGTTTGGCGTTATCTGAATAAATTTTATTACCCACAAAAACGGGAGAATTTTTTATTTAGGCCGATACAAAGTAGGTGGCATTTCCAGTCACAAGATGCACTGGTGACGTAACAGAGTAAATAACCGCTGGCCTTGAATCTTACAGATATCAATCAAATTTTATAGACCGAATCGTAAAAATTAAAACAAACTTACTAAAGCTATCAACAGCATCAATATCAATGTAAAACCGGCTTTAGTTCTTGGAAGAAGGCCAAACACATCTAGATATACACGTTCCCATGGAAAATTTGCGACAGATGCGCTGTAAGTACTTACTATCTTCGCATTTCTAGCTTCTGGCAATCCTTACATTGCTTTACAATGTATTCAACCTTCTTAGCTAATCGAAGCCATTCAATCATTATTTTATCCTAGACACAGTTTTATCTTGTCAAAAATGACCTCCAAAATAGGTGTTATGATAATACTGAAAAATGGGCACTCTCAAAACCTAAAGAACAAAAAAACTAAAACTATGAAATTTAGGATTCATATACCCTATCAACCCTTTCCACGCCTCATAATGACCTGCCTTTCTGGCATCTATATCTGCTTTTATAGCCCTACATTCTGGATCTGTTTCCTGGTGTTGCTGTAACTTTAAATAAATCTTAGGAAATTTTTTCAAAACTTTAACTTGTTCTATGGTATCTGCTTCATTTATTACCACCACTTTCAGAGGATTAAACTCATGAAACTAATTTTCATCAATCATGCGGGACAAACAATCCGCAACCCTAGTGTCCATTCCCTTTATATACTTTCCTGAAAAATTAAATCTGGTTAGATGCACTAACCAAATAGCCAATCGTCTAGATGGTTTGTTCGTAGACAAAAACGAACTTAACGCTTGATTGTCAGTATGCAATTGAAATTCCCTTCCCCTCCAAATAGTCAGAAAATTTCTTCATGCCAAATATTGCCGCTAGGACTTCTTTCTCATACACCGGAAATGTCTCCTCTGCTGGAGTGAGCAGCCAACTAGCTTAGGATACGGGAACAAGTTGTAAATTTTTTAATTTGTACAACTTACAATTTATTATTATTTCTGCAGGAAAACAGAAAAAAATTGGATTTCACATCAACTTATTCAATAAATATAAGTGTAAAATTTTATTATTCGAGGAAAATGACATCACATACAACGCGTACAAGCTGAACAAGGTTTGATACAATCGTACAATTATTAATTTTTCATATTAAACACCTTTACCCCTCTCTTAGGGCTTGAGGTCATGTTCGGGTGACCGCTCGTACCAGCTGGCCAGGTAGGTAGGGTGGCATCGCTGGCACAGGAAATATAGATGTGATGTATAGAGAAGGATGCGAGACAAGAATATCTTGAAGACTGTAGGCATGCGCGGTTTTAGGTCTCGTCATAAGTGGGGTCATAAAAATAGAGCCCGTTGTTCGGGGAAACAGAAACTATTTTATACATATCTAGCACATGCCTCCATTTTAGTTGCGATATTAAATAATTGTCTGAATATAGTGTGATAAAGTAGGGAAATGACAAATAAAAACTATGAGTTTTAAATTTATGCCTTCTCCGTACAAATCCTATAATTTATTACATCGTTTCGGCGACAACACAATTGCCCAACGTTATTTGACCGAACTTATTGTAAGAAGTTTGACGGGAAAAGATTTGACAGTGTGACATGGACTTAAAGCCACTGAAGAGCAAAAAAAAAAAAAACTGGCATAGGCGTGCGTATGCAAATAACAGATNTGACAAATAAAAACTATGAGTTTTAAATTTATGCCTTCTCCGTACAAATCCTATAATTTATTACATCGTTTCGGCGAAAACACAATTGCCCAACGTTATTTGACCGAACTTATTGTAAGAAGTTTGACGGGAAAAGATTTGACAGTGTGACATGGACTTAAAGCCACTGAAGAGCAAAAAAAAAAAACTGGCATAGGCGTGCGTATGCAAATAACAGATGTATGGAACCAATCAGAGTAACGCGATGCGGTCGGCAGCTAGATCAGTTACTGCTGCTACAATGGCAGGTTATCAAGATTTAAGTGAGTTTGAATGCGGTGTTATAGTCGGTGCACGAGAGATGGGACATAGCATCTGCGAGGTAGCGATAACATTTCTATGTTCGCGTACGACCATTACAACGAGTGTACCGTGAATATNTCGCGTACGACCATTTCACGAGTGTACCGTGAATATCGGGAATCCGGTAAAACATCACATCTTCGACATCGCTGCGGCCGGAAAAAGATCGTGAACGAACGGGACAAACGACGCCTGACGAGAATCATTAAACGTGACAGGCGTGCCACCCTTTCTCAAATTGGCGCAGATTTCAATGCCTCCTGCATACCTTCAGACATTAGTCGAGTCCTTGCCTCGTCGTCTTGCGGCACTTCTGCGTGCTCGGGGGGCCGTACACGATATTAGGCAGGTGTACCAGTTTGTTCGGCTCTTCAGTGTATATTACGCGATATCTGCTACTGTACTTGTCTAGTACAAGCTTCTACAAGGCCTGGTGCACGACTCGGTATACCAGCCGCTATATGAGCCGCCATGGAAGATTATACATATTACACGACAGCAGTTCGCGTACTAGCATTTGACACCCTCGATAGGCGCGCAGCGTGTGAAACTTAATTCGTAGAACTTCTACCAGTCAGTAATTTGCTTAATATTCCTATAATACTGTTGGCATTTATAATTCACTGATTTCTGGTGTAGTTTCATTCATTTTCTTAAAATATGATCTAAAGTCACGAGAGTACGAGAGCATAATTTTTTAATGTTGACAAAAGTATTAACAGTTTGCCAAATTTAGTTATTTCTTTACGTATCAAGTCATCATCCGCACGTAAAATGTTGCTGAAAAAATGAATTTTCCAGCGGAGTTTCGAACACGCGCCCAAAAGTCGCATTTAACCACGAGCGCCATAGCTTTAGCACTATGCTACCAATTCACAGACAAAATTATAGTCTTTTTGTACTAACTATTTCAATAACAGCTCGAATTAATTTTTTGAGTCTGTAACTACGGTTTGAAATATTTAGGATGGTTTTGAACAGTAATTCAAGTTGTCATCGCTAATATTAATCGTCTTTGTCGAATTTCTAATATATTGGAATTAGTTTCAACCTCACGGATGTATACTCAAAATGGAGCCGTTATTTTTGTTTCTTCAACAAGTTTCAGGTAGTAGCCACGAGGAGCGCCCTTAGCTCTGAAACTGCGATGTGTTTGGCCAGGTACGAAAGATGGTATGGAACCTGCCACGGAAAATAGGACGTGTCCTATTTCCAAACCTTGGTATGAAATCTGGCCACCCAAAGCGAGAAATGCCATAACGGGTGCCATACCAACCGTTATAACGGCCGCTATGATGGACCTTGCACAAGCTTTTACGGAATCTGGTATCGTGTAAAAGCTTTTTACACTTTCAGATTTTTCATCAAGGTACGTTCAATGTATACTGAATCAAATTCATTGACTGCTCTATGACGTAATAGAAACGTCATTATCGCGGGAATTTTCTCCTTCAATTTCTTGAATGTCTCATTTTCCTTCAGGTTTTTCGTTTTAAACATATTCTATATTTCCTTGAATCCAATATTTACAATCGCAGATCACTGCTATTCTGACGATGTTAATATAATTAATTTCATAACACTGTAATAGAGTTGTGTGCACACATTTAAAGTTGTTACAAAATAAGGACCCATATTTTCGAAAAAAGAAAATGTACAATAATATGAAGAAAAATTTTTGTGGTTTAACCAATTATTTTCGTATCCTGCATGCGTCACAGATTCTCCTAAAATTTATATTTTTATATTTTTAGCTGATTTCATGTTCACGTGGAGACTTGAAATCTTATTGAATGCAATCCATTAAAAGGCAAATTAAGTTATTTCTTAGTTCTATAAATTGAAATCAAGTGATTGAATTCAATTAATATTAGATGGTGTGAAATAACTGGCTGGCTGTGAGAACCTAAGTGGGATTTACAATCTCCTGACCCTGGTCTGCACATCCCTGCAAGCATACATAAATGAAACAGGCGCTTATAACGTGAACTCCAGCCACACAGGCTAGCAAAATGGCGTCACTGGCCAGTAAAATGTCAAAACGCCGTGCGTGAATCGGCAACTGATAAATTACTAGCCAGCCGACAGCCCAGACAAAATATAACTATTTTTCGCAGAATGGCAATAGGTAGTCAGGCACAGGGCCGGTTCAGAGCCTGGCGCAGGAAATATGGGAATGGATACAACCACATAAATATAACCGCCACATAATTTCGTTTCTGTATACTTTCCTATTCTGTGGTCACGGGATTGTACTTTTACTTATATTATAGACCTATAGCGTCCTACTCGGCAAGTTCTAGGGTGACTTGTGCAACATAGTGAATAAGAAATATCTACTAATATTTTGCATACACGTATAATCGTCACTTCTATACTAGTAAAAAAATAAGGAGCATACAATTTTTAATGGACAAGTCTTTTATTCTGCCATAAGATGTATATAACGAACAAAAATGTGACTTCTCTTATATCTCAGCAACAAGGATACCAATTACCGAGAAATGTGGCATGACAATAATGCAGCTGAGCATACAAGCAGTTTGGTTTTCGAAAACAGATCACGTTTAAATTGTTACCTAAATTTTAAAAA
Organism: Clitarchus hookeri; assembly: GCA_002778355.1. NCBI lineage: Eukaryota > Metazoa > Arthropoda > Insecta > Phasmatodea > Phasmatidae > Clitarchus > Clitarchus hookeri. Next base: position 42,509 of record NQII01000886.1, on the reverse strand, counting down.
TCGATATTATTTCATAGTATCCCACAATTTATATATCTATACTAATATAATAAAGCGGAAGAGTTTTTTTGTTTGTTTGAACGCGCTAATCTCTGGAACTACCAAGTTACAATTTATGTTTTTTGTCTGATAGGTTTGCAGTTCAGGCATAAGTATCACTACTTTAGTTTTTCCGAATTTAATTGATTTGTTTAATTTGTACTTATGAAGTAACAATATAAAAGTAAGTTCATGGATAATAAGTTATTTAAAAATAGGTTTCATATTATTTTTATTTAATTTTAAAAGGATACAATTACCTGTGAAGGTGTCGTTTGCAATCACTATAAATAAAGCGCAGGGACAAGCTTTTAAACATGTCGGAATAGATTTAAGAGAATACTGTTTTTCCCACGGGCAATTATATGTTGCCTTATCTAGATCAGGTTGCGGCGAAAACCAGTATATACTAATACCACATGAAAATATGACTACAAATATTGTCTATGCCGAAGTACTCTAAATTGTTTATAAATAATACCATTTATTTTAAATTAAATGGTGGGTGAAACCGCCGGGCACAGCTATGCAATAATTAATTTTAACTAAAATTTTATTTTGTTCTTATTTGGTTATCTGAATCTTAAATAATGTAATAAAACAGTGAAATGTTGATTTCAATTTGTCAAGAGATGGGTGAAAGGGGCTCAGTGGTGTGTGAGAGGGGCTGGGATCTGGGATATAAGGTGAGAGGTGCTGAGAGGTGGGTGAGAGGTGCTGAGAGGTTGGTAACAATACATTTAAATTGAGTTTTTATTGTTTTTCTATTCTGTTATATGAATGTGAAATAATGCAATGAGTCAGTGAAATGATACTTTCAATATGTTGTTATTTATTATACAATTAATAAATTTAAAATAAGTTTTAATTTTGTTCTTAAGTGATTAAGTCGGAAAACAGATTGCAACCAGCGCGCTCTCTTGCAATACGGTGTCTAAACCGTTAAAGATGGAACAATATCATATTATAACGGATTGCGGAGAATAAAAAGACCTAAATAACTACGCGGTAGCATATATCTATCTATGACAGAGAAATACTAATAAGTGTTTTTACACTTTAATTCACCGAGACGTTGAGTTTTATAATATGTATAGAGTATAGAATATTAACACTAAGTAAAATTAAACTTTATTTAAAAAAAAAACCTCGACAGTAATTCTGTAGTCCACGCGAGCGAAGCCACGGGCACATCTAGTATATATATAATCACGGCAAATAGAATGATTTATTCACAGCCCTCGTGTCTAGAAAACAGGACAAAACATTAGCCACGGAGATATTTTTCTGTATTGTTATTTACAATTTTCTCAATTTTCGTGTGTTACAGGAGTCCCGTATTTTTGGAGCTTCCTTTTATTTACATTTACATGCTTGTAACATGATTTTCTGTATATGAAATTATTCTGACTTTTAATTTCCTTTCACATAACCAAAACTAACTTTACATATTTTGCGAACTCCGTACTCTGCTACGAAAAGTTTGCGTATAATCTGCAGCTGTATTAACTGATAGTAACAAGAAAGAAGTGTTAGCGGATTATATTGACTTCCTTGGCAGATTTGGTTGCAGCATCCTAGAAATCCAAAAGTATCCGCTTGCAGTAGTGATTGTGACGAATTCAAATATATTGTTGCTGAAATAACTAAGTTTTTGATATCCTTGAATACACGTGCAGATAATCATTCGTCTTATCTGACACTGATGCTTCTCGCACATCATAAATAAAATAATTGGAAGTGTCGACAGCAGTCTGGAAAATATTGACAAATTACAAGATTGGAGTTCCACAAACTGCTGAAAATAACAGCCTATTTGGAAAAAGGTACCAAATATGCAGTTAATCTCCGCACTTTAAAAACAGTATAAGATAAGTTGGATTTATACAATAATATTTGCAAAAGGGAAATTATATTTGGCACTCTACTCATGAACAAGAAGATATAACTAATTTATGGTAAATTAAGGAACATTTATTCAAATTATCTATTGAAAATGCTAACGATTGGGGTGGAGTAATTTGGGTGGTTCTTAACATCGAGGTTTTGAGAGCCGATGAGGGCGAAGCGAGGTGAGTATGAAGCAGCGCCGGAATACAAGGGCAGGGAAAATGGGAGATCCCAGAGAAAACCCGCCGACCAGCGGCATCGTCCGGCACGATTTCCACACTCGAAAATCCAGGAGTGACCCCGTCGGGTATCGAACTCGGTTCGCCTAAGTGGGAGGCAAGTAGTCTGACCACTGCATCACTGCAGTTCCCATGCTAACGATGTTACTTGCACGTCGGTGACCGGTAACGGAAACCTCGTCTCACTGAACAGTACTAAATGGATGAACAAAATAAGTATTGAATGAAATATGCTCATGTAGACATAAAATGCTACAAATAAAGAAGTTGGGAAAGCTGAGAAACCACATAATAAGCGAGTTGATATTTTCCTGTTACGGGAACACAGATTTACGGGGGAAGGTCCGTTATCCAGTGCAAGTGGTCAGGACCGGACATCCGACGATTTCACCTCCGCACAACTCTCTCTCTACTGAACCAGATGGCGCTGTGGTTAAACTCCGGACTAGCATTTGGGAGAACCTGGCTTCGATTCCCTGTCCGGCCATTCTCCTCACATTATTCCATTGTTTACATAAATGAATCCATTGGGATGCTGGGATGGTTCCTAACTACAGGCCATGGACGATTCCTTCCCCGCTCCGGTTTCTTTGAGTCACTTGTCGGCAAAAACTCTTCAGTGTCACATAACATTTTTTTTTCTAGTAAAATTGATAGGTATTGTTGATAATGTTATCTGTTAACACATTGCTAGTGTAGATTATCTTAATATTCAACAGCATTCCAACGAAACTTCATTCAACTATTTGATTTAGGAAAAAAAAAATAATTGAGATTAAAGTTTTTATTGCTCGAAATTTGACAGCAGCTATAATTTGACTTTAAAAACATAATTTGCAGTGACTTGGAAAGATCGCATAAAATATAGATGTTACTCTAAATGAATTTACATATTCCGGTGCATTCACCATATTATTAATACGTAGGGGAAGTCCGGGCAAAGTGAATAAATTAATTTTAATTCAAATTTGTCGGTTATTAAAGACGGTATATAAATGTAAGCTGCTGTATTCATCTAGTATTTCAAGTGGTTTAAAACACTGCAAATACAAACACAGTAAGTAAATGATGCCCTTATATAAGACCATAGGGAATACAAGTACAGGGAAAAGTGAATAATAATAAAATTAATTATAAAAACAAGCAAATAAAATGTCATTATACACTGAGAATGAAAATTTATATTAAAAACTCTATTGTTATTAATAGTTAGTCTGTCCATCCCATATTTCAAGATTTCCACAGCAAATAAAATACATTTGCATTTGTCTTTGCAAGTTGTTAAAACTTCACTGTCACTACAGAAATATTACAAAGTCCTTATAAATAGGCAAAGCTTAATTTATTTTACTATAAAAGACACCACTTCAGTAATTGTAGTGAAGTCTTTAGCCCCACAACTCACTTGCATTCGTAGCAGAAATATTGGCCAGTTCCACAATCTGAAATGCAGGATTCATGACTCCAGAGCTTGCACAGGGCGCACTGAATCCAGTCTTCTGTTGGTAGATCCTCATATGGGGCTTTACATATTTGACATCTTTATTCCGATTATGTCTTTTATCCATGTTTTACGGTCTTTTTTGCTAACAATGTTTTTTGACTAAAATGTTTCCTGTAGTGTTTTTTTTAATGCATTTTCAACATTTTGCTGTATCTTGATTGGAGTGTTTGTCAGAATTTCGGCTCATTAGGTTTTTCTCTTCCTCATGGTTTCATTACGCAATACAGTTGGCAAGGGTCTTATGTCATTCGGACTAGAAACACAAATGTTTGAAGGGCCTGTTTCAGCTTCTAAGGTTGGTATTGCGTCAGAGACAATACTGGAGTAGGCATTTTTAGCCATTCCTGTTTCTTCGCTGTTTTTTTTCATTCGTTTCTCTCTCTGTTGCTAATGCAGGGGCATAATCTTCATCACCAAAAAAATCTGGGCTGTAGGGCCATAAGCCAGCAGACTTGAACCCACTTACAGCATGCAAGGGAAAGCAGTTTTTAAATGTCATGTTGATTTACTATTCTGCCAGCATGATTCTTCTGAAATTAATTTACTTCTTGCTCAAAGTATTTCTTCAGAGGGTCATAAACAGCTCGGTCTAGGGACTGCATTTTGTAAGTGTTGTGTGGAGAAAGTTATACCAATACCACATTAATTTTAGTTGCAAACTGAAGAGCATGGTAATACTTGTGTGACTCGTGATTGTCGAGCAAAAGCAGAATTTTCTTTTCGTTATTTGGGCAGACATGTTCAACAAAGAAATGTAACCACTGTGAGAATGCTTCTCCAGTACTCTTTCCAAAGTCAGTGCATGTTGCCTGTGTTCCTGGTGGTGCATCATCTAGAAGTATCTCTTGCCTGCGATTTCTCTCAAAAATTAAAAATGGCGGAATAAATGCTCCCGCAGCATTACAACAACAAATCACTGGAATAAGCGTACCTCTTTCTGCACTCGAGATGATTCCTACCTGTTTCTTTTCACATACATAAAGGATTCTAGGTGGTTTGTTTGTCGTTGTCTGAATGCCTGTTTCGTCCATATTGTAAATATGGCTTGCACTAATACCATGTTTAGCCACATGGTCCCATAAAATGTTGTAAAATCTGTCAACTTGCGGACGATTAAAACGCCTGGCTCTAGCAATTGTTGTCGGCTCTGGCTGTCTCAGTGAAATTTCAGGATGCCTTCAGTTAAATCCTATTAACCACTCATTACCAGCACTACGATTCGTATCCCAGTTTAGTGGATGAGCTATTGTTTTTTTGAGCTAATTCATATGCTAGTATCATGAATTCACTCCTTGTCAATCTTTAAAACGTGATCTCCATTTATTTCACGTATTCTACCAGTTCCGTTTGTTGTTCTTCAGTGAATACTGCCCTGTCCCGTCCAAGTTTTCTACACGAACCTGACTTACAGTGCCGGTACAGTGTCGCGAAATGTATTCCGTATTTTGTATCAACAGAATTTATTGAGCTTGATTCGTATTCTTCAATCTCTTGTTTCTTAGTTTCTTCTAACCAGTCGCTTTGGTTTATTATCCTTTTGTATTTATACACCGTCTGTAAACAAAGTTGGTTTTTCTTTCACATTACGCAAACTTCTTTCATAAAGATATAGCGCATGATAAAATGTATAAACATAAAGGACATTTTGTAAAATAACAGATTTTCTTGACAAACATAGTTTGGAATTGAAACATTAATTAAGTTCCCGTTCCTGCCATATACGTGCGCTTGTATTTAAAATGTTATAACATTATAAGCACAGACTACAGCACACAGTTGATGTAAAGGGACAAGTGGTGCTGGTAATTGATATAAAAAAAATGTATTGTATGTTTACTTAAAAATTCCTTAGAAACAACTTGCCAATTCTTTTGTAACACTAAAAGGAAAATTGTGTATGTTTACAGAGCACTGCAATATACAACATGCTAAATTAATTCTGCGTGTCCATTTTTGCAACAAATTTTGTACAAAGTATGTGGCACTTGTAGATTAAAATACGTTATATTTATATGTCCCACAAGAAAGCGTTGTAAAATGTGTTCTATTTAACTTTTTTCATTAAAAATAACTTTAAAAATTAGTTTGCAAAGAATTTTTTGTAAAGTAACAATATTTTTTACTGTGTAAGAAGTTAGAGTTATAGTGTACAATATTTATGATTCAGGCTTAAAACCTGCATTTTCTTTTCTCCTGTTTATTCATGGCAAAATATCCCCACAGCAAAACAAAAAACTACTTTCCGTAATTTAAATTACTAATCGTATTTTAATAGAAAGAAAATAGCAAATTTGCAGAAAGTTCCGCTAAGTTACGAAATGTTCTTTGAAGTTAACTGAAAGTTCGTTAATGAGAAAAACGCAGTGTCCGTAATTTTTTGAAGTTATATATTTTTACTAATAATTTGCTATAAATTCACGGAAATTTTTCTGACACTGTGCCTCAATCCCTTTATTCTGTTAAACACTATCACAAGTAACATGCAAGTAAAGGAAAACCACAAAATTTTAACTATGCAATAAAATTTTGTTAGACCTGGTTCACATCCCACTGTCAACAGTGTTTTGCTTTTAAACCTTTTGGTCACGATTCCTACGGAAAGCAGCATTTATTACAATGTGATCATTCTGGGTACATGTTAGACAATTTAAATATAAAAAAAATATTTAGTGGACTAAAATGATTGTCCGGGTAAAATGATTAGCTATATCTTTGATCTGAACAAAGTGAATTTGTATTCACTTTGCCCGCTTGGCAACCATTGCAATATCACGTGAGTAAAATTATATAAATTATGTACTAAAAATGACGTAAAATGCTGCGACAATTAAGCTATCATAGTGTTTTCACATGGTACCCAGACTTCCTCTATTTCATGTTTCGAAGTAATTGCCAGATATAGAAAACTCTGCCCTCTGCACAAACGATTTTTTTTAGTTCAGGCGTTTAATAATTGCACTGCTACGAAAAGTAAAAGATAATTATGGTGAGCATTGTTTCACATTTAAAAAATTATTTTTTTTTGCAACAACTTATTTTTAACAATAACTCGTGAAACTATAATTTACCCCAAATAAATAACGCGCACCACACTCTAAAATAGAAGCAGTCAAAACTGTTCCAAATCAGCGAAAAAGACTGCAGATGTTTTAAAGCTGTCCTACTTTAATCAATAAAATTATACTTATTATTTAACTTGCAAGTATACACTGACTGAAAAGTGATTTCTACTGATTAGTAGTGAATTGCACTGGGCTGGCAATAAAAGTTCAGTGCATTATACTAAAAGTTGATAACAGCTCATTAACTGGAGATTCAGCACAATAATTCTGTTAATAAGAAACCACTTATTCAAAAAAGTGCATAAACAGGGCTCGTTTAATGATATTTTCACAAATACTTCTTGCTACATTTTTCTGCCATGAGAAATATAATTTTAGGGATTTTGAATGATTAACATCTTGAATATAAATAATTTTTTTTTCTAATGACAGTTTTGCAACGACATAAATGAAAACATAAAGAAATTTTGGTCAAAAGTGTTTACAAGTACTTCGCTCTACATTACGAAGTCTGTTAACACTTAAGTGCACTAGCAGAACTCAAAATCACATTTATTGACGCTGAACACGTTAAACGTTAAGCAATATGTTTCCCTAAATTTCAAAAATATTGTTTTAGAACAATGCATGCTAATTTTCTTGTAAGTCACGCAACATCTTCTTGTATATTTTTGTTGTGTTTTTTTCGAAGTAAAGATTTATATGGCAGATACTACGGGCTGCTAGTGTAGCAACTAAGACCGAACAAATATGCAGAAACAGTAATCGAAGCACTGACCTTGACATTTGTAGCCCAGCGTACGAATCACTATTTATGTATGTAACTTATCTCAGACGTGACTTTCATTTTAATCATTATTTTTTGTTTACATGGTGTTTTCGATTGCTTTCTCTGAGCCCACGATAAATGTTGAGCCACTAATTACGAAGTTGGTATTATTTGACAGGAACGTTCCCATAAGGATTACGTTAACGAGCCAGAAGAAGGAATTAACTGCTGGATTGTGAAATTTTTCTCTCTCTTGAGGCATATCCAGCAAAACCTCTTCCTACGCAAAACGGCACCTAAAATATTATTACCATATTATTTAGTTCAACTGCGTACAAAATGAAATTTTAGCGCAGTACTAAAACTCAAGCATTTTCCTTAGTTTTCATTTGACATATCTAAAACGTCGTATTCACGAGATAAAACAATAAAACTGCAATATTATTTATTGACATTTCTTGAGAGAAGGATCCGTCACAGAAAGTGGATATAAATAAATCGAGAAATAATCTGTTACACCGCCCCATTACATAAAATATATTTTTTTTCGGCCCTCAACCCACTCTTAACTAAGACTTCTGAATTATTTACCTTAAGAAATCAGGAGCCTTCCTGGTGGACGGCGGCGATAATTTTCGCTGAATAACAGAGACACGTGTTTGTGACACTAGCTGGGACCTCTCGCTACAACTAACACGGCTGCAACACTAACGACGGGCAGAGCATCTCCTCCCGACTAAAGACAGATGCTCGTATGTTCACACACAGAGGCGGAACTGGGTTATCTGACGACGAGCGAGAAAGAAAGACCTCAAGAGTTGAGCGTGCAGCACGCGGTTGTGGACTTTCACACGAGCGCCCGTGAGAAACGCGACGACATACGAAGGGCGCGCGTGGCCGACTGACTCCGGTCTGCGCACGCGCACACACGCCAGTATGCATCTGCGATCACGTGCGTTCTACCTGGCATCTGCGGGGCGCGGGGAAACCCGTTCGCGTTCACGTATGGCCTCAAGTCTGAAGGACGCGCTGGAGAACGTCAATTCCAGTTCTCAGGCACACGGCATGTGCTCCCGCGGAACACGTCGGTGCCAGCAACAGGGTTCTGCAGCTTTAAAGTTTGTGTGTTCTCGAAACACGAGAGCCGCTACAAGATATTGTACTCTCTGCAACTCCGGAATATTTAGCGCTCAGTCACCAGGCTCGACTTACATTCAAGTTGTTTTAAAATTCTGAATTGATTAAAAACTCTTCTGGGCTGTTTTTAGCTCGTACGCAGATGACGAACAATAAATAAGAATACAATTACGAACGGGTCGTTGAGATCTGAAGAAAAAATTAGTAATTTTTTATTCACAGAACGAGAGTTATGGAAAATAAAAACTGAGATTACGTAATGTTACACAGTAATAGTGTTATTCGGTCTGTTATGGTATAGGATATGGTTGATGGGTCGAACTCAGGCTGGCGTTTTTCATTTCATTGCTTCTGACCTTCCTTACTTTTTTAGTAGAAACCATTTAACCTTCAAAATTGTCTACTGACCTGTAATTAAATTTTGAAAATGCGCAAGTTCTTGAAAACTCCTCAAAATATCCCTAAAATCCACAATGCTTCAAATATCCCTCAACTAAACAAGTTATATGCAATCCAATAAATTCAAATAAAATTTAAAAAGTAAATCATGAAAAAAATTAAATGGGAAACGTAATACCCCTTTCACGCATTTATTTAGTTATCATTTAGTTATCGTTCGAACCACGGAGAGTAAAAGAATACAAATTATTATCTGATGCCATTCTCTGGTTAAAAACTCAATGAGGTTAGCAAATCCCTCTAAAAAATTGCTCACTAACAGCTGCGAATTAGCATATCTAGTGCTTGCAATAGATACAGACAGCATACGAATTTTGGTTGTAATATGTTGAATGGTTGTGCAGATACCGCATACCAACCTGAAATATTTATATTGCTGCCATATTGGAAATAAGTAGCGATATACTAAAGTCATACATCTTTAGGGTGCCTACTATAGCACTCCTTGTAAGCTGAATTTGGAAGTTAACGACTGAATGGTTCTTGAGATATGATGTAAGAGCCTTAGTATTCAGATAGTGTTGTATTACAAAAGAGGCTGTCAATAAGTGTGCGTGATGCTTGTAATATACACTGAGGTGACAAAAGTCATGGGATAGCAATGTGCAAATATACAGATGGCAGTAGTATCGCGTACAAAATGTATAAATGGGCAGTGCATTGGTTGGGCTATCATTTGTAGTCAAGTCATTCATGTGAAAAGGTTTCTGACGTGATTATGGCTGCACGACGGTAATTAACAGACTTTGAACGCGGAAAGGTAGTTAAAATTAGACGCATGGGACATTCCATTTCGGAAATGGTTAGGGAATTCAACATTCCGAGATCCACAGTGTCAAGAGTGTGCCGAGAATACCTAATTTCAGGCATAACCTCCCACCATGGACCACGCAGTGGCCGACCGCCTGCACTTAATGATCGAGACCTACGACGTGTGCACAGAATAGTCAGTGTTAACAGACAAGCAACACTGCGTGAAATAACCGCAGGAATCAATGTGGGACGTGTCCGTTAGGACAGTGCGGCGAACTTTGGCTGTACTGGGCTATGCCAGCAGAAGACCGACTCAAGTGCCTTTACTAACAGCACGACATCGTCCGCAGCGCCTCTCCTGGGCTCGTGACAATATCAGTTGGACCCTAGACGACTGGAAAACCGTGGCTTGGTCAGATGAGTCCCGATTTGATTTGGTAAGAGCTGATGATAGGGTTCGAGTGTGGCGCAGACCCCACGAATCTATGGACCCAAGTTGTCAACAAGGAACTGTGCAAGCTGGTGGTGGCTCCATAATGGTGTGGGCGGTTTTTACATGGAATGACTGGGTCCTCTGGTCCAACTGAACCGATCATTGACTGGAAAGGGTTATGTTCAGCTACTTGGAGACCACTTGCAGCCATTCATGGACTTCATGTACCCAAACAATGATGGCATGTTTATGGATGACAATGCGCCATGTCACCGGGCCACTACTGTCCGCGATTGGTTTGAAGAACATTCAGGACAATTCCAGCTAATGATTTGGCCACCAAGATCGCCTGACATGAATCCCATCGAACATTGATGGGACATAATCGAGAAGTCAGTTCTTGCACAAACTCCTGCACTGGCAACACTTTCGCAATTTTGGACGTCTATAGAGGCAGCATAGCTCAATATTTCTGCCGGGGACTTTCACCGACTTGTTGAGTCCATGCCACGTCGAATTTCTGCACTTTGCCGGGCAAAAGGAGGTCCGACACGATAATAGGAGGTATCCCATGACTTTTGTCGCCTCAGTGTAATTTACGCATATGCAAGGTTTATGATGTCATATTAACTTTTAACCATTCGTATTACACCTTTAACACATTGTTCGGACACCAACCAGCCAATCACCGAGTTGCCACATGATTGCAGCTGACCAATCCCATAAAGGCATTGAGACAACACATGCAGGCAGGTAGGCAGGCTATAGGTGCTTATATTTAATATATATATGAACCATACAAACAAGGCAGTCCATCAGACCCTGTGGAAACTGCCCCAGTCGAAGACATTTAATCGCAAGCACGACCCAACGACGAGGAAGCCAACCCGGAACAAACGTAACCAATGTATACAGACTTTGTCAAAAGTTTTTGAATAAATAATAAATTATTCTTCGTGTGCATTCGAACTTAATTTTTATAACAAAAAATGTTAATATATTGCAATATTCAGGTATTAAGTTTGCAAACTATTTCACCTTTAAGCAGATTTCACTCTCACACTGTCGACTGACCCCTGCCGACAGACTCCTGCCGACTGACTCCTGCCGACCGACTCCTGCCAACTGACTCCTGCCAACTGACTCTTGCAGACTGACTCTTGCAGATTGACTTTTGCAGATTAACTCTTGCAGACTGACTCCTGCAAATTCGGTACTTGCTTTTGGGTATCGAGAATGTTGGCGAGTGTGTGCCGCCGGTTCAAGTCCCGGTCGGATGGTGCTACATTTACTATCATAGGCATGATCACGAGTGAGTGGTATAGATGGTGAGTTATCAAGCGTTTGTTCGTTTAACTCGATGATTCGTAGGGCAATAACTAGTGAAATAGCATCGGCCATGCACCATATGAAGAACGGCTTGTACTTAACACATTTTAATGAACGCGATGAAGTATATTATATATGAATATATTCATGTATCATAGGTTAATTATTTTTAAACAAGTCAATCAGTAACATTTTTTTTTTCAATCAACAGTACACCTACATGCATGATGCGGGACTTTGAATACCTGCATAATTTATTAAATCTATATTTTTTATAAAAAAAATTATGTTGGTTTATTTTATAAAGTATGTTTTATTTAATTAAATATTTGAACATATAGTACAATACTACTTTATATGCTACTTTTTATTATATTTATTTTATTTCTGTGCCTTTTCAATTCTAATTAAAATCTGGCAAATTAGGTAAACATGAAATAAAACACAATTTAGCTCAAATCTTTTTTTATCAATTAATTTATTACAGTTGATCATGCCCTCAAAAAAATATTACAATATTATTCGATATGTTTTCATATCAACATATGCAACTTTGTTGTATAAGTAAACATGTGAAATCCAAGATGGCATCCTCCAGCAAAGTATAAACATGTGAAAAACGAAAAAACCATGACAGCTGAATACGATGTAATGAGAATTAGGAAGGGGGGTGGAAACCTGCCGACTAATAGCGAAGGCAAACTATTGAATGATTAATTAGCCAATAAAAAAATTGGTTAAGGTTGTGGTGGAGGGACCCTTAAAAATATAAGTTTTTTTAAATAAAGGAATTTTTTAATATGGATTTTTAAAAAATTAATTTTTTTTGGACATTTTTTAGAATTTTTTGGCATCAAGGTCATCTAAGGTCAAGGTTGAAGGTCAAGATCATTAACACCTTACATGGCTGACGAGATGGGAACTAGTCGACCTGGCGAGGGCCAGTTGTGATGGGAGCTTAGTCGATCCACCTGCCATCGAATCCTAGACCTCTTACATGTACATATTTAAATTATTTTTTTTAATGTTTTAAATTCTTGTTTCAAAATTTTTTTACTATTCATAATTTTTGAGGGATTTGACAATTTTTTTTGTAATTCGGATTTTTTGGTCTTGAAATCATTAAAGGGGCACAGGGCGAAGGTAAAGGTCATGATTCAAGGTCATCCATATTCTATATGGTTGTTGGGTAATGTGCCAACATGGCGGCCGGCCGGCGATGGTTCCAGATGTCACTTTTGTTCCATTTAATATACATTATGCCCGAATCGGCAATTTCCTTCCACTGTCGTCTCCAGATGAAATACGATACGTTGGCGATCTTGTAAGTTATATCATGTTTTTGAAAAGGTTCGCTAGCTTCATAAAAAAAAACCAAAATATGAAATTACAAAATATATAATCATTTCTGCACACAAAATAAGGTCTGGTGTCCATTTCGTTGACAAACTCTGCCAAATCGAACACGACTTCAGTTTATAAATACCTTGCTGTCGCTGTGACGTTAAGCACTTTTAGGTGTAGCTGCATGTGTCACAGGAATGTATACGAAGCAAATCAAGTGTAAATAACGAGGCTTTAAAGACATACGTGGATGCAAATCCTTGCAACGCCGTCTGATATATTGCCCGAAAGTTCAGCGATTCCAGCAATCTGCTGCAAACAGAGGAAGTGTAAAGAACGTCCAACTGGAAACCGCGACGGACATGTGCAATAACCTGCTGGTTTTTCACAACAATGAGTTACCACTCGATCGTATCGTGACATGCGATGAGAAGTGAATCCTGTACAATAATCGCAACGAAGTGGGCACCTGCTGGACGTTATTTAAACTGCCAAACACTTTCCAAAAGCAAAGTTGATAACACACAATTGTTAGTGTGGTAAAAATAGCTTCATCTCGTGCATTATAGGCTGCACTGGGAAAAAATAGTTCAGTAAACTTCTAAACTGTAATGGAAATTTTTAAACTATGCGCAGTATGGGAAATTTACTACATATCAAGCTGCAAATATACACTGAAGAGCCAAAAAAACTGATACACCTGCCTAATATCGTGTAGGGCCCCCGCGAGCATGCAGAAGTGCCGCAAGACGACGTGGCATGCACTCGACTAATCCCTGAAGGTATGAGGGAGGCAGTTCACACCATGAATCTTGCAGGGCAGTCCACAAATCCATAGGATTGCGAGGTGGTGGAGATCTCTTCTAATCAGCACGTTGCAAGTCATCCCAGATACGCTCAATAATGTTCATGTCTGGTGATTTAGGTGGCCAATGGAAGTGTCCAAAGTCAGAAGAGTGTTCCTGGAAGTAGTTATAAAATTGCGGCTCAAAGACAGAGTCACGGAGGGGAGCCGGGAGCCCTGCCGCAGAAACCTCCTGCTCTTGCATTCCACCAAAAAGTGCCAAAATAGGCCGAAATGTGCCAAAATGTGCCAAATTGCAGTAAAAATCCCTTAAAATTTCTCTTTTATTCCTCGAAATTCCCCTAATTTCCCTAAAAATTTCCCTTATTTCAGAAAATTTTTAAATTTTATCAAAATTTTTTAATGAATCCACAATGTGACTAAAGACTCATTTTTGAGCAATGAGTAGCTGAGGAGTCTTCCCAAATACGAAATAAATTTCACACTCTCACATTCACAGGGGTGCCACAGTGATGCAATGGTTAGATGGCAATCATAGCGCAGTGGCCATATTTGTTTTGACATGAAAATAGGCCTGTGAATTAAAATTCCCATTACATCTTGCATTCACACAGTGCTGCAGTGATGCAATTGATATATGACAATCATAGCACAGCAGCCATATTTGTTTATTTTACATGGGCCCTGCCACAGCAGCACTGTACATGTTAGAGCTATAACATGAACACTCGTGTTTTTTTTCCACTAAGTATTAAAAATAAACAAAATTGATTCTTTAATATAATAGATATGTTGTGTAATATATGCGCTGGTTGGTGCCAGTGCCAATGTGAGTAGCTTATATGTGCATGTGCGCCGGCGCAAAAAACCCACCCCTGCCACAAAGGTAGTCAGACATTGTTAAAAACTAATTAGGCTGGCCAGGGCAATCACGGTGTGACAGAGTGTTATAAATAGCACACATAAATTCTACCTGTGCGTGCGCCAAACTTCATTATCTTTCCACCCGGCCACATTAGACATTAAAAACAAATTAGGCAGGCCGAACAATCATGGTGCGACAGAGTGTTATAAATGACACACATCAATTCTCGCACCATGCGTGTGCCGGACTTCATTATCTCTCCACCCCGCCACAAAGCTAGTCAGACGTTGTTAATAACGAATTAGGCCGGTCGAACAATCCCAGTGGGACACAGTGTTATAAATGGCACACATAAATTCTCGCACCATGCGTGCTGTAACTTGAAAAATTTTTTTTAACTTAACTGCACGTCATTAAAAACGAATTGGGTCCTGGCCGGGCCAACACAGGTGCCAGTACGCAACACAGTCTATTTTGCACTTCCCAAAAAAATGTAACATATAAATAATGCAGATTACCAGATTTTCTTAGCAGTATAATGGAGATTGTCATGCAGGACACCAGGCTACCAGTACGTATTAGTAACATTAACAAAGAGGAAACCAGCACATTTAAATCGCGCCACGGAAAATTATTACCAAGAACAATTCGCGCAATAATATGTGGTCCATCTAATTCAGGGAAAATGTGCGCCCTTGTCAGTCTTTAGAGGAACCAGATGGTATCAAATTCTAAAACATGTACCTTTATTCGAAATCCCTCCACCAGCCAAAGTATTCATGTCTAGCACAGATACTGCAAGAGCTGTTGCAGGACTGCGCTATTTCCCCTTTAGTGAAAATGAATCAGTTATACAACCAGACAAAGCATTACCAAACTCTGTGTTTATTTTCGACGATGTGACATGCGAAAAACAAACAAATATCCAGCGATATTTCAGTATGGTACGTCATATGACAGTGGATGTTATTTATCTATGCCAAACATATTCACATATGCCGAAACAGCTTTTACATGACAATGCTAATTTCCTAGCCATATTTTGTATGGACGACCTGAATTTACCTCACATATACTCGGACCATGTAAATAGTGATATGCAATTTGACAGATTTAAAGAAATATGTTCGCATTGCTGGTGCGAGGCATAAGGTTTTCTAGTGATATCACAAGCTTTTCTAATTGATAAAGGTCGGTACCGCAAAGCTTTTGACCAGTTTATTATTGGCCATCAGTGAAGTATGAGCTACAAAGTATCTAAATTTGGGCACAGTGGCCTGAATAATGCGCCGGAAACCTGCATAATTTCCACCAACGACGGAAATTGTAGCTTCGGCGGGAACCAAGCCAAGAACCTGGGCATTCCCAGGCACAATGCAGATGCTGTGAACGTACCCTTTGTGCGAAGCATTACATCAGAGGCATCGTGTCTGGTGGCAGCACTTCAAACCAGTATCGACACACATCTACGCACATTAGTGGCAGGCATGACACAAATCAATGCTGTAGAGACAACGCTGAATGTTATAGGATAGTGAATAGCAAGCAGAATACACACAGGTATGTCGCATGAATTACACACATTGACCAACGATGTTAAGATATGGTATGTGTTGGGAGGGGGGGGAACTCACTATGGTGGAAAATATACTTTACGATACTAATATATTGACCACGAACATGGATGTGCACCTAGGAACATTAATTCAAAATGTATCCTGCCTATTGGCCATTACTAGGGGTGATCCACTCGAAGCAGTGGAAGGTAGGCTGTCCGACAACACGAATGTACTGTCTACCAAAATGGAGGAGCATATACACAAAATATTTGAAGACCTGTTGAAACTGAACACATTAGGAGGTAGAATATCGGCCATGGAGAAGAAAATCGACAATATGGGAGAGCAGATCGGTGCCAGAGTGCTAGCATGTCTCACAGCATTGCTAGACAGTTACCTTAAGTTCGAGAGCAACCCAGAAAAGGAATCGCACCTAGTAACCATAGAGGGCCACATGTTCGCAAACACAAATGTACTGTCTACCAAGTTGGACGCGCAGCTTGGCAAATTAGCCGATGAAGTACAGAAAATTGATGTGATAGGTAGCATGTGATGTGGGCAAGCAAGTGGGCGGACTTGGTGCTAAACTCGCCAGCTACATAAATGACAAGACTGTGTTGGATACAAGAAGTTAGAATCGAACCTCAATGTCATCAGTATGTTGTCCGTTATGGTGACAAAATATTTTCAGACTTAACAAATAAAGTGCGAAGCATAGTGGCAAGCAAACTGCCTGCAGTGGAAGTGCAACTTACAGATTTGGGTGATAGAGTAGACTATAGATCGCTAACAACTCTCGCATCAACATTGAAAGATAATTTGAGCATAGCGAACAAGAGTGCGGGCAAGCTGACTGCTATGAAAGTCAAGCTCACTTCAGTTCAAACAGCATTCGAAAAATCTGTGGGTAAGGTTTTACAAATCTCTCCACAAATCTTGACGAACAAGTAAATACAATCAGCAAAAGTGTGGCTGTGCTGCATATGCAGCAGGAGAGCATAGCTGGTTTGAAGACCAAACTTTGCGCCATATTTGAAGGGATGACCAATAGACAATTTATAAGTATTCTTGAAGAACTGGGCAGTCGTAACTGTAGTTTGATTAGTAGTATTCAGACATTGTAGAACTAATACGACATAGAATTATTCGTTATTAAAATTATATTCGTACAGACAATGAGAAATGGCAGCATTGCGCGCACATACATACTGCAATACTGAAACAACTCAATACTTTCGAAGATAAAATTGTTAATGAAATTGCACGCAGAGGAATAATTTATTATAAAGTACATATACATTACACTAATAATTTTAGTGTTATGTCTTCGGCCATCGAGGACTTGGCTCGCGTTATCGCCAGTGTTCGCGGGAAGTATATGCAGGCTAAGCAGGTAAGTATGGAATGTGATGCAGTATTGGAACATGCATTTCAGCCAATCACATCTCGATTGGATGCGCTAAATAAACCGTCTGTTCACCCTGATGTAAAGACTGAACCTGAATTAAAGTCAATTGCAGACAAAATTTCGTTGGAAGACTCAAAACCTAAAAAAAAGGAGCAGTTCTCACTCTGCCATTGTTCGTAATTTTCTTACATCTTATACAAGGCATTTCAATGATGGCGTTTACAGAAGGAATAAAAAGTGGTATTTAGGTAATAAACAGGTATTTTTCCTACCTGATGATTATATACAGATCAAAAACGAACTTATTCACGCTTCTCCCAGCTGGTACGAACTATTATTTAAGCGCAGACCAGGAGAATTCTCGCGTGAAGCGCTTTATCTATATAAAAAAATGCCTTATATTACTAGTGCGCATTTCACCGATAACAATATAAATGCCAACACATATAAAGATGAAACACACCCTAAATTTGACATTGTATCACAGTTGTTTCCGGACATCAGCTTAGCTAGGGGCTCGGGACTGACCACAAAACTTGATAATAGCAATCAGTCCGAGTTTGTTTACTGGGACGACGTGAATGAGTTAGCCGCACGCCTACGACTCCTCTTTGCATCATAGCAGGCCGGAAATAATTCACACACCAATGAGATCGTGAATATTTTTGGAGAACTACGTTAAAGGGGTTATGTATACTGAAATAATGTCTCGTGAGGCAATCGCAGCTGAAATACACAAACCATCGCAGAAAATTTACATAAGAAGACGCGTACAGATGTTTGGCCTTCGTGACCTGTATCAGGCCGATTTAGTGGAAATGCAACCTTATGCTTCTGTAAATAAAGGCTTTCGTTACATGTTAACAGTTATCGACAGTTATAGTAAATTTGTGTGCGCCGTTCCCATCAGATGTCAGACAGGAATGAATGTAGCCAAGGCTATGACTTCGGTTTAGGCGATAAGGGTTCGCCGAAAAATATGCAAACAGACTTAGGTAAGGAATTATACAAAAACTATTCCAAGCACTAATGCAACAGAAAAAAAAATCATTATAGCACATGTAGTGATAAAAAAGCATCTATATTTGAATGGTTTAACAGAACTCTCAAAAATCATATGTGGCATGAATTCTTGGCACAAGGAAGATATACCTGGCTGGATATTCTACTCCGATTAATTAATAATTACAGTAATAGAAAACATAGGACAATTCGTATGCATCCAGTAGATGTAAAAGACAATTTGTTGCTATCAACAATACCTAAAAAAAGAAAAGTTCTAGATTCACATAAGCAGAAAGCGAAAGTAGGCGATTATGTGTGCATTTCACGTCTTAAAAATGTTTTCTCTAAAAGTTACTTGCCCAATTGGAGTGTAGAAATTTTTCGTGTTGCAAACATCTGACATTACAAACCACGAACATGTGTACTTGAAGATTTAAATGGTGAGCAGATAAAAGTTTCTTTTTATGATTAGGAAATCATGGTAACTAAATATCCTGACACTTATTTGGTCGAGAAAGTGATTCGCACTAAGAACGATAGAGCGTTTGTCAAATGCTACAGTTTCCCTCTAAGCTTTAATACCTGGGTGCTTAAGGCAGAGCTCCGTAAAAGTTAATTAATAAATGGCTTGTTGGCAGTGGGCAGGTCTTAATCTGTTTTGCACCAGCGCCAAGACCATGCAACCACATTCCGTGGGGGGGGGGCATGTCGAAGGAGGCAAAGATGGCCACCAGTTTGTAGTTGCTAGGAAACATGGAGGGGGAGAGGCCGGCATGCTGCAAGCAGGAGGGTGGGGTCTGGCATGCTCCAAGCGGGCCAGAAGACTCTCATACCAGGTGGTCCATGTTCGAAGCCATTCACAGACCTTATAAAGTTCTTACACTAAATAATACATCAATCAGTTTCACACTATGCCCCATGGGGTCATGAACAGAGCCGGTCTCGTAAATACATTAATAAATAATCTTCCATTTGTGACACATATTCCAGGCTATACATTTTGTAGGCCTGGCACGCGTCTAGCTCGTAGACTTCAACGTGGTGACGATCCTATAAATACTCTAGATGCGGCCTGTAAGGTGCATGATATTTCGTATGCAGAGAGCAGTAATTTGAATAATAGGCATACAGCTGACACAATCCTTGCAAATACAGCCAAAGCAATAGGCAGTTCAGCCAACTTTAAGCTCGGCCAACGATTAACAGCGTGGAATGTTGGGAAGGCTAAAGTTAAACGAGGAATGCGTATTAGATTCCGGCGAACAGCTAAGAAGAAAAAGAGCAGGAAAGTAAAGCGCCGAGGAATACTTCCGTTCGTCGGAATGGATAGCGTCATGAGCGCAACTGCTCCCTAAATCCATTCCGGCAGCCTGGGAACAGGCAATTTTTTAAAGTAGATTATAAGAGGTATATTAACTGCAAATCAGTTATACAATGTATTTCTGAATCAAAGATATCTTCTGAAGGAAAGTGCATCCAAAAAATTGGATATTGCACAACCTTTCGCTACTTCCTTACCTCAAGGGTGACACGTTCAAGTTTCTTCAGGTAGACATTACCAGGACTTGAAAGCTTTGTGAATAGTTGGCAGAGAAGTGTCGGTGCAGAAGGAGACTATTTTGTACATGGTGATATTTTACTCAATTCCAAAATCTCTTTCATCTTGTAAGGCACACAAACGACAATTTATTTCCGAACAACCTGGTAAGCAACACACACTATTGTCCCAAATAATTGTTAATATATTTAGAGGTATGAGAATAAAAAAGTTAATCTTCACAAAAAATGTGTTTTTTTTAATGGCATCCTAAATTGCTGTGATAATGNTTGTCCCAAATAATTGTTAATATATTTAGAGGTATGAGAATAAAAAAGTTAATCTTCACAAAAAATGTGTTTTTTTTTAATGGCATCCTAAATTGCTGTGATAATATAACATGAATTTTACTTATGACACAAATTAATTAAGTTCTTGAACTGTACATTCAAATTTTCCGATAAACTGACCAGAGAGCAGAATTTTTTTATTGTGTTGTTCCATTCCGCATCAAGGCATGAATCATAAGATTTGAGGAAAAGAACAATGATTGAAACAGTTCAGAGGTACTGGTTTTCAAATTGTGCGAAGTAGTAAGTGTGAGCATGATGTCCTTTTATGGACATCAAATTCTTACACTAATTTTCGGTAGAAACTACTTAGAGTGTGGTAAATATTTAGGATAAATGAGGATTTCAGTTCGGAAACATTTATTATATACTTGAAATAAATAGTCTGCTCAAGCAGATAAAACATTTACCAAGGAAAAAGTACCTTTTTGTCCTTAACTTGAAGCTATTCCCCACCTGTGTGATACAGGATGGTTAATAGGATCTGAGTTAATGTTAAATGGAACAGACTATAAGGTGCCTTGAAGGTTGAGGGTATATCAAACAATGACTTCATCACATCTTGGTTTTAACCGGTTTATTTGACGGGAATTCATACACACATTCCCAGCAATGGAACTACTTTTCCGAGACATAACTCATACATTTACTGACCCAGCGAGTTCTGGGACAGAAGGGCTGATTACAGTGTTCTGGCTATGTTTCCGATGGCTTGGGGAACACTAGGCGACAGGACACGTCCCTGAGTGGCGATGTGGGTACTTATCTGTATTGTTCTGGTGAGTTGTTCGGGCAGTAGTTGAGGTCTGGTGAGTTGGGTGGTGCTGTTACAGGCTCTTGAACTGGCTGTCATTGGCATGCTGCACTTAGCTGGCTTCCTATCGATGAGGTGCTCCTCGTTGACACTCACCACTTGACTCCTGTTCGCGGCATAGGGTTGTAATGGACAGATAACCTCCCTACCATGTCCCTGTAAGGGACCCTTGGCGAGCCCCCACCACGGCTCTCGGCGCAGAGTTGCACTGGACTAATTCCACTCGCTCGATGTGGTGCTCCTCGTTAAAGTTCACCACTCGACTCTGCCTTCTCGGTGCGGGATTGTAACTGACTTAGCTGACATCCATGCTCCGGCTCCCAATGCCTGATGCCATGCGCATCCCGGTTTGGTGGTACGACTGTTTTGGATAAACTGAATCTGGTCCAGCACCTCGTGGCATGGAATATTACTGGTTGTCTGTCCCGATATGGCTGACCCCTAAACACTGTCTCTGGTCGACTCTGCCAGGGCCAGACCCCCGGCCTCGGTGTGCGATATCACTCACCCGACTGTCGCACTGATGCACATGTTCGACTGACTATTCTGACGTTGGGCTGGGCAGGCCCCTGCCCGATGCCTTCCTGCACAGGATAGCAATTACTGATGTAACTAACATGCCTAATGTGACTAACTCTGACATGGGGCTCGGCAGGCCCCCTCCCGACGCCTTCTGGCATGGGATAGCACTAACTGAAGTAACTAACATGCCTATTGTGACTAACTCTGCCGGGGTCCGATCTCCCCGGCCTCGGTTAACTGCTGCACTGACTTCCTCTCTCGGTGACACGACTGATATAACTGACTGTCCGACTGATCACCCGTAACTGATAGGGTCAACTGCCCTCACATAACTGATCCCCTCTTGTCACACAACTTCGCTTTTCAAATATTTCCATCCCCCCTTAGAACCTTACACATATCTTCAGTTGTTAGAGGAAGAGGAAAGAGGGAGGTGCTGAACAAAGGCTACTTCCTACACATGCCACCGCTGTTGCAGGTGGAGGGGGAATGCTGTGACCTACAGGGCCACTGACAAACCCTGTCAGCTGTTTCTGCGGCGCGTGTCCAAACTGCCACAGGGATTTGCTAAGGGGGTGTGGTGGGGTTCCGAGGCAACCTTGACATGTGTAACTTACTCCCTTGCTCGGGCCTGGCTTCGCCGCAGGCGTTAATTGCTGTCACACATTCTGAGGCAGGTGGTTTCTGGGAGGGCCCTTGCGGAGAGGGTGGGGTATGGTGTGGGTTGTGACAGCTGAGATTTTACGTTGATATGGCATGCATAAAGCTCATGACTTGTATATAATGTTTTGTTGTGTTCAATCAGGTTCTGTTATCATTAAACGGTTTTATCTCCCCAGTGGACAGGCAGGTTTCATTCCCTAATAACAATTATATTATTCATATTTATTTTTAAAATATTGTGGTGACTAACATTCCATTTCCCGTAAATTGTTTGGTACTACTTGTAACATGCGTATGCACGCACATGTAAAGCTTGTTCATATCTCTTATAGTCCATTAGATGTTACTTCCAACTTTTCTGAAGCCCTGCTAAAGTTCTACTTTCAGCCTATTCCTCTGCCTCATGCAAACAAAGCTTAATCTAGCCTAGGAAACTACACTAAAGGAACACGCCCGACATTTCTGTGCACTCAGTATAATAACATTTTGCAAGATAACTATTTCTTACTGGGCATTACCAATGTACCTATTTACATCCTGTTGTTATTCATATTAATCACAAATTAAATTATTTTATATATAGATAAAATGTGAGTATTATAGAGTTTAATCAAAAACAGCATAACTGAATGTTAACAGAAGTATAAAAAGATTGTGATACACTGCATATTTAGGAAACAACCAAACAGATCACACGTCGGAAGATATTCAAATGTCTGTTTATAAAACGTGCGAAGATAGTGCGATTAAACTAAACACTGAATTTGTTTTTATAAAATGAGTTTTATTTATTTTCTATTTCATTTGTTGTGCTCCCTTACTTGTCGCACGCAGCACACGACGGGATCTTTTCCATGCACAAAAAAAATTAAAAATAATTCCTTACCTTTTTTGCGCAGCTGTCCGGATACTATACCGGATGTTATATGTATTTCAAGGTCGGTAGCCATCACGCCATAATAAGCTTATATACAATTGGTAGCCTCTCATAGAAGCATTTTGATTCAAACAAAAAATTACGGAAGCTTGGCACTGAACTATAAGCTATTCGCGGTTTCTTCAAACTTTTTAAATCAAACCTATGTTGAAACACTCCATGTATGACACATTTGGTTATTTCCTGAATAGGTCATGTATCGCACGCATTTTATACTTGTGCTAACACAAAAGTGCCTTATATTTGCTTAAAACTACTTTGACTTATAATTTACATATAAATTATAATATTTCATTTATAACTAATATGAATAATTACAGAGAGAAAACAGGTTTGTTGGTAATGCCTAGTAAGAAATAGTCCTTATGCAAAATTTTATTACACAAATTGCCTACGAATGCGGTGCGTTGGCCATCTGGTGTAATTTTTCAGGCTTTGTTTGTATGAGGCTGAGGAATATTATGGAAGTAGGACTTTATCATGGTTTCAGAAAAGTTGGAAGTAACCGTGAATGGAGTATATAAAAATGTTCAGGTCGTGTATATAGTGTTGGCAGGTGGTCTGCCAAGTAAGCTGGATAGCTATGTAGAGGCTATTTACGGTAAACTGAGCATTTTTAAAGCCCTGCTTAAGGTCTACTTGTATGTACATAGGGTATTATTCCGCTATATTAAAAATGACATTACCATGAACCTGATCACTTGATTCATGCGTCAGTCCAGTGAAAATGAAATTATTAGAAAAATAAATATTTGACAAATTTGCCTATTCTTATACTTGTGTGCATAAAAACAAAAATAAATAATATCAGTATTTACAAATGTTTACCTGGCATTTTAATTAGACTTTAGACATGGAACTACTTTCCCTCCGCCATTACCAACCCTACTGGTGGCATGCCAGTCAGTATGACAGTTAAAATTATACGGCTACACAATGTTGATTTCAGAAGTGCTCAGTCAACCGTCAACAGCCTATAACGACGGAATTAAAGAGCGGGGAAAACGGGAGTGCCGCGACGAAACCCGCCAGCATACATTACATTCCGCCACGTTCGCCGCAATCTAGAATCTGGCGTGACCTTACCGGGAATCAAACACGGACGCCTTATGGGGAACGACGCTCTACCCAAATGACGACTGCGGCACCTTGAAAACGTTGGTGTGAACATAGTTTCCTGGAGGAGAGAAAGTGATTAACGTTGCCTTAATAATAAATATCCGTATTAGAATACGTAGACCAATTTTAGCTTTTACATTGTAACATGTGCTAAACAATACAGTCATTTACAAACGGTATTTTTGATGCCAGATTAAGATTCAGATGTCATTATTTTTCAAGTGCATTATAAAATGCTTCAAAATAAGAAGTACAATTTGCTAAGTTGCCGTTACTGTTGGGGTACTGGTATTAATATTTAAATACTTGATTAAATAGAAACAAAAATAAGGCATGTTTAAACTTTTTCGTAATTACCTGTTGCTGTGATAAATTTTGCGGAATGTCTTTGAAAGAATTTAAATCAATATTCAGACAAATTAAAGATGACAATCATAATTAGAACTGTGAACAGTTATAAAGTACAGGACACTCAAGCACATGAGAATTGAGCATGATTTTTGGTGCTTACAGACAACCATCACATAATTGGGTGAAAAAGTGGTGAAACTGAAATATGAGTTGTAGCACGCCAACCCAGACACGGTGAGCCAAAAAAATTGAAACGTCGGGGGTCATAGAAAGTATAAATTCGAATGACCATTCCTTAGTCCCGACTTCAGTCAATCCCTCGAAAGATCCTCGAGGACAGTTTGAGCACCGGCTGAAAGCCATATCATACCGCCCAGAAAATAACATAGGTGCTTCGCCATCTTGAAGTAACAATAGAATCCTTTTCATGCAGACACAGACCACAGACTAGTAGAAAGTCTTCATCGAAGGGTAACAACTTTGATAATGACAAAAGGCTGACGGACATAATTTCGTCACTCTACTAAATTCATGTTTATAAGTTATTAGTGGTTTTCGGTGATAACTAGTCAGATAATGTATATTCAAAGCTATAGTTTTGGTTTTCTGGAACGTTGCCTGTGATAATCAAATGGAATTTGTAGCATGCACTGAGAAATTTGAACACAATTAGTTGTTCCGGGTACGAAGTTCACTTCAAAATCGTAGGTATTAAAACTGCGCCAAATTTGTGAATATGACTGCAGATATTTTATAACAGCTCAACTGGAATAAGTAAAATTCCGCTGATTTGGTATTCATTGATTTGTCAGTGATTCTTACTGATTCCCGTTTAATTAAACCGGCCTGGGCTTGAAACCTCATTGCTTTCCACTGAATCGACAGTAGGTAAGAGCTCATTAACTCAATTTTCAGTACGACAGATTCCGCTGTTTGAAATCCCTGTTTGAGATTTAGAGTGTATGGAGTGGTAAATACTAACGTAGGCAGTGTGACGATTACAACATGATCTAAAAGGAAACTTTATTATACATTTACATCATTTGAAGGTTTATAAAACACAGCATAATATACAGTTTGAAGCAAATTACTATCATGATAATTGCAACTCTTCTCGAAGTGTCCACTGAGGAAAAGATTTAGTTGCTGGTACCAAATATTATTTATATTGAACAGTATTTTGTTCACACGACAAGACTGTTCTTGCTCCAATAATCCACTTACATTTTCTTGAACCAAATAATGTATTTTAAAATAATTCGTTGGGCCAAACAACTATTTGTTTGTTTCGACATCGCCAGTATGTATTTAGTAAACGCAACCATTTCACGAGTAGGTGGTTTATACGGCTGTGTTGAATTTCATATATATCGTGGAGATTCAAATAAGAAGTTTGTTTTAAAATGAGCAAATATATTTTGGCTGTACCAATCTGACGTTTTTAATGCCCCAGTTTTTTATAACAAAAAAATTAAGTGTTTACATTATTTACTTCTATTTGGTTGGCTGTACTTTAACCGAATTATGTGGGAGTTTTTGTGTTGGAAAATACAGCTTGAGAGTTAGGTTACAATTTATGAGACACGTAGAATATCAGTAGTGCTTTTCGGAATGTATGGTGAAGCGTACTGTTAGTAAAAACAGTTTTGACGATGTCATTTTAAGTGAAAGCAAACGTAATATGTATGAAACGGAATGCGTGTAGGTTCCCTGTACGGTTGTAACGTCGGTTACATTTAATATTTACTAAACTGCCTATTATCATTCAGCGTAACGCTAGTATAATGAAAATTGTGACTACGTTATATAATTGCTTGTGGAAAAGTATTCCCAAACGAGCATTTCTTTCTTTAAAACAAAATAATTATTTCAAACACTTAAATTGCTTTGTTTTTGTGAAACAGCAAAGTTTGTTTGCTATAACACAATTTTTTTTAACTATTGTTTTTGGTTACATCAGCAAAATATTTATTTGTAATATTTAAACAAACATTTTGTTGACAGGAACCAATATTGTTTGTCTCAAGTATTTCTTTCTTTCAGTGTGGATAGTGGACGTGTCTTTGAGACTGTGCCAACCACAAGAGAAAATTTTAAGACAAAATTAAATAATCCCGTACATCATTTTGTGCCAAGATGTCGGAATTGTTCCTTGGAAGCATCACTTTATGCACAGCACAGTCTGGCCACAATGTTGTGCCAGAGGCATTTTCATCTTAAAATGTATTTCTAACATATTTTTGTCTGCTATATACAGGATAAGATGAAATTCGACCGACAAACTCAAGTGGGAAAAATGTAGGACATTTTCTACCAAAACAGAATATTAAGGGATGTGTGGACCCTTACATCTCTAGTTTTTAAACAGTATTTTTTACGAAATATTGGAAACGAAGTGACATTAATTTACAATTCTTATTATATTGTTATACATTATATGGATATTTAATTTAAGAGCAAATTGTCATTAGTAGCTCTCAGTGTATTGAAAATAACAAGGGTGGCCACCGGTTTAATGCCATAATTTTTTTTTACCGTCAGAAATTTGATGTTGATTTATTGAGCATTATGGCCTAATTAACAAATTTGGCGCTTTTGTTTTCGCTTTCGTTTAACACGCACACAAATATTCTTTTACAACGATACAGTGCATAGCACATAGGCAATAATACATACATACCTTTATCGTATGTTGTCGTGCCCACTGCACAGACTAGAGCGGAGGACATTTTCAACGCCTGCTCTAATAAAAAAAGGAAAATACATTAATAAGCTTACAGTAACAAAACTGCCTTGCCTGTCTGGTGACAGTCGGTATGTGATTCCCTGCAGGAATTATTGGTAAATGCATACGCGCCTGAAACTGTTTGGCTGTCGCCGAAAGATCTGTATGAGTTTTACGCGAAAACAGCGAGTCATGGGCAGTTGCAACAAGAAGGCATATTTCGTTAATTAAGCAATGCTACTCAATAAATCTGCATCAAACTTTCATAAATCCTGACGGATAAAGGTTGTCTGATATAAGAGGGTGGATACCCCTGTTATTTTTATTGCGATGGGAGGTATAAATCAGATTTTGCTCTTAAGGTGAAGATCCCGGNGAGGGTGGATACCCCTGTTATTTTTATTGCGATGGGAGGTATAAATCAGATTTTGCTCTTAAGGTGAAGATCCCGGTAGCATTAAACAATGTCGGAGAAATTTAACTAAATAGCACATCGTTTAGGATATTTCGCAAAAATACTGTTCAAAAACTCTGTTTTCAAGGTATCATAACGCCCCTAATATTCAGTTGAGTTATAATATGTCCCATGAATTTACCACCTGATTTTGTTTAAGGAATCACCTCACGAAGTTTTTCGGACGAATTTCGCCCATTCCTTATATATTATTTATTCTTTCTGTATAGTACGTTCCACGACTCAACATACATACTACGCAGCGTGTTTTGCAGTTCATTGGCAACAAAAAATNCTTTCTGTATAGTACGTTCCACGACTCAACATACATACTACGCAGCGTGTTTTGCAGTTCATTGGCAACAAAAAATCTAATATACACAAGTAAGCTAGGCAGCACCATTTCAGAGTTACAGGGATGTAAATGAAATAAAAAGACAAAGAGGACTTACAGAACATCTTGAATGCAATTGACTACATTCCTGTTCAAAATGTGTCCAATCAGACCGTAAGCCGGCTGCAGTACATTGTANTATCTTGAATGCAATTGACTACATTCCTGTTCAAAATGTGTCCAATCAGACCGTAAGCCGGCTGCAGTACATTGTACCATGAAGTGTTGCATGTCAGCAAGTTCATTTCTGAGTTGATTAGTGGCGTCGGTTATCTCTGTAGCAACTGGTCTCGCGAGTCTTGTCGCCGTCCGCTGTAAACCCTACTCCTGAGGCAGTCGCAGAAGAAAACGTTCAACGGGGAGAGGTCCGGATAGCGCGCCGGCCAGAGGACTGGCCCACCTCTTCCAATCCACCTGAGCAGATACTCAGTATTCAGGGATGCAGTGACAGTCCTGATGAAGTGTGGTGGCGCCTATCCTGTTGTAATCACATCTTACGCCTTACTGCGTACGGCACATCATCCAATAACAGCGATAAAGTGTTATCCAGAAACTCCCTGTAGGCGTGAGCATTGAGAGTGCGATCAAAAAATTATGTGGTATGATTAGTTGATTGCCATGTAATCCGCACCACACATTCACTGAAAAGCATTCTTGGAAATTAGTTTTGGTCACGTCGTATGGATTTTCGTACACCGACGTGTGAAAATTGCGTGTGTTGTAAATTCCTTGACGTGTGAACCTAGCTTCATCGGTGAAGAGAATGTTTGGCATTGTGTTCCCATATTCCTGCATCCATTTGAAAAATCGCATTCGGGGTGCGTGATCTTGGGGCAAAATGTGTTGCACTAATTGCAGGTGGTAGGGATACAGATCCTCTGCATGCAAAATCCTCCGCACTTGCGTTTAAAGCCACTCCTGTATGCCTTGCAATTCCACGTACGCTTGAATGTGCGGAATCCTCGATTGCATTAAGTACAGCCACATCATTCCGCTGATGCGGACGCTGCGTTGTTCTTTGTGGGCAGGCGCCTGTTTCCTTTCAACACTGGAAGACATTAGCAAACGTCGTATGGGGCAGAGCAACGCGATCCTCAGCTGCTGCACCACGCCCACTTCCGTCACAGTATCCGTAAACAAACACCATGTCTGCGTACTCTGCACGTGTCAACTTGATTGGCATTGTTCCCCCACCACTCGCCTCGACACAACACAGGGACATGTCACGGCAGCTGAGGATACGCCTGTGTCCACCAGTGTCGTATCCAGGCGGCTTACAGAGCCGTATCTGTAAACGTGGCGTACTTTATGACGTATACCATTACGACCTGAGCATCGCCAAGCACGTGCGACCTTTTCCCAAGAACGGGCAGCATTTCAGATTGCGGATTGACGACGAGTCGTGTTCAGCAACGAATCACGGTTCTTTCTAGATAGACAACTGCCGAATTCGATTCTGGAGAAGTCCTGAATAGCGCCGTTATTCACGCTTCATTGTACAATGGCACACTGTCCCAGTGAGAAGTGTCATGCTATGAGGTGCCATTTCCTACGATTCCCGCGCCTCACTGGTGCTGATGAAAGAACCCTGACGGCGCGGCGATACGAACAGGAAACTATGCTACCACGTGCACTCCACTTTCTTGTGCAGCATGATTAATCCATTTTCCAACAGGATAATTCCCGACCTCGCACAGCACGGGTATCTCTGGCCTGCCTTCATGATGCCAACATACTTCCTTGGCCAGCAAGATACCCAGACCTCTCGCCCATTGAGAACATTTGGGAGCAGATTGGACGGCAACTTCAGCCAGCGTGGCAAATACGAAAGATTTGTAGGGTCAGTTGCGCCACCTGTGGCAGGATCTTCCTCAGGAGAACATCCGACGTCTGTATGCCTCCATGTCCGACCGTGTTTAAGCTCTCAAGACCCCACCCAAATCTCTCCACCCCACTTCGACCGTAGTACCGCCTGTCTCCGTGCTACGGGTGGTCCAACACCATACTAAGTGCATCCTGCAAGTGTTGGTTCCCTGCAATACATGCTTGGTGTGGTAAAATATTTTGATGTTTTCTGTATCCATACTACCATGTCCCAAGCCTGTACCCACTTACGTGCCCCCTGTGATAGGACCTTCAGGGTGATCAACTTTGTTTGCAAATGAGAACATTTTAACGGGCACACTTACTGTCATGTGCTGATTAAAGTTGTTAACATCGGAGGGAAAATACTTATATGTCGCAATGTTGAATAAAATGTATTAGGTAAACATTTATGAACACTCAAATTATTTCTTTCGATTTCTGATTTTAATGCATGGAAGTTTAAATAAAAGCAAACTCTATTTTAAAATATTTATGCTCCTAATAATTTTATAGTTTCACTTGACTTGCGCATGAATGAAGTGTTCAGGCCAATGCCAGTGTTAATTTTACACATGGGAGAAGAATACACATTGTGCATTCAAGTATATAATGAGCAAGGCGTTCAAAGGTGCTCAATTTATCGTAAACAGCCTGTAACACTATGGACTCACAAGTTTATAAAGGAAGAAAGATTGTAGAAATCGACTTTTACCCAACTGTTTTCGAAATTATTTTTACTTCCAATAAATAAATGTATGTGTTTATGTGGTATGGTAGTGGATGTTTGTGTNAACTGTTTTCGAAATTATTTTTACTTCCAATAAATAAATGTATGTGTTTATGTGGTATGGTAGTGGATGTTTGTGTAAATTTTTTTTTTTGATTTGCGTGCAACCTGTTCAAAATGTCCGGAATTAGATTTATACCGACGAAACGCATACATAATTTTGTAAATTTTGTGATATTATGATTCTGCATGCATTCCGATATTTGCAATAGGCAGTCGCTAAAAACAGGTGACATTGAAATACATTTCTTTATATTATCGAAGACCGCGCATTACAATTTTTTTTTCCGGTACCGCTTCTTGTATCGTTNATTGAAATACATTTCTTTATATTATCGAAGACCGCGCATTACAATTTTTTTTTCCGGTACCGCTTCTTGTATCGTTGATATAGGTCCTCACGAACGCGAATATTACCTTCAATTTCTTAACTTGATTTCATTGAAACGAGAAATGTCAGCATATTGCGACTTTTTTGACGAAAGTTGTGAATAAGGGCTAATTTTGGTTGTAATAACGCTTTCTAAAACATACAACTGTTTGCTGCACGAACACGGTCCGGAAACACATTCGTCAATTTTTAAATAAAAATCTCTGCCAATAAGCCAATGAGTACCTACGTAAATATGTTTATAATATTCTGTCGTACAAGATAGGGTAGTGTTATTACTCCGACAATTACAT
This sequence comes from Clitarchus hookeri, assembly GCA_002778355.1. Lineage (NCBI taxonomy): Eukaryota > Metazoa > Arthropoda > Insecta > Phasmatodea > Phasmatidae > Clitarchus > Clitarchus hookeri. The sequence goes on along the minus strand of NQII01000886.1, from coordinate 10,706 downwards.
TTCTGTGAAATATGTTTTACCCCTTAGTATTTGCTGTTTATAAAACAAGTTTTATTCTTTACATTAACTTTATTGGTTCTTGGTTGAAGCATTTGCGTTAAAAGATAAGTTTTGGATAAATACAAATTTAACCTGTTTCAGAAACTGCTCTGCGTATGTCTGTGTGTTGGTACATGTATAACAGTTTGTAAGTGCCCCTGAATTTTTTACTTTACGACCAAGATGGATGCTTATTTACAAGATGGTGGTCATTAAATATTTCGTATGCTATGTCAAGTCAGAACTATTAAATTTTTTACCAAAATAGTCAAAACTGTCAGGACTAAATTTAGAAACAAATGCCACAATTTGTAGACCATTTTGGTAAAATGGCAACACCCGAAAAATAAAGTTATTATACCATATTTAAGGAACCACTTAAGTAATTCCCGCCGCTTTTGGCACACAATAAGTGCTATGAGAACCCACCACGAAGATATTGTGCATCAGCATATCAGACACTTATTTTCAAAATGGTGACCATATGTTGATACCTGCCAAATGCTGAAGTTTGGAAGTAGGTATTGAATCTGCTCTGCGGCGTGAGGTGCCAGCACTTGGTGCTAGCCCTCAGTGATAGGGCGTAGGAATACGTCGACACTGTTGTCTCTAGGTCCAATTTACTAATAAATTACACTTTATTTGTGAGTTCACATAATCGAGTTTTATTGTTGCTTGAACAGGTTAACTGGTACATGAACTCACGAGACAAACTCCCCTCCCCTTTTTCTATGTAGGCTACGTATGGTTTGACGCCGCGACTGGCGTCGTGGGGGGGGGGAGATTCTTCACACTTGGTGTAGAACTACTTNGAACTCGTTTTCTCTCGGCTCCCGGTACACCCTTCTCGTTTGACGAAGTCTGACTGACTTTTCTCGGATTCTTCCCGCCGCACGTCCCGTTTGACGGCCTCCGACTGAGGTCGACGTCGTGATGCATTCTCGATCCTCGACTGACTCCGACTGACTGACTGACTGCTCGATCCGCGACCGACTGACTGACTGACTCGTCATCGCACTGGCTTCGTCCGGCTCAGACCCGGACGCCTCGCTTCAGGTCCCCCGAGTGACTGCCTCGACGTCTCTCAACTGACTGGTCCGTTGCTCCCCCTTTCACATGGTTTTGTAGCGTCCATCACCATATTCAACTCCCCCCATCTCTGCATGTGGTCCGGGGTGCTTGTCGGCCCTTGATTCTGGCCTGGAAGTTTATTGTCCCGTTCTGCGCGCACGCCCGCTAAAAGCTCTCATGGTTTATTGCGGTACAAGCGCGGGACAGATGCAGCTGGTGGTGGGATCTCGGTGTCCCTTGGGCAGCTGCAAAATGCAGCTGTGTCCGCGCCCTGGTGCCTTCCGTTGTCTACGGATGTCGTCTGCACGTGCAGGAACAGTTGCACGTGCAGAAACCTTTGGTAGCGTGCCTTTGCAGCTGCGAGGCTCCTGGCGTCACTCTTCCGGCACTTCCACAAAACCCTTAATCCTTATTGCGGTCGTCCACCTGCGAGCTTCGCCAGAGCGTGTGTTCTGACGAATAAAATATAGGGACGCAGAATGCGTCAATGTATATAATGTCATAATGCCGTTTCAACTGAAATATCTTTCCAAACTCAACCAAATCTGGTATGCTGAGAGCACCTATTGCAAGTGTTAGTTAAGCTTATTATCTGCCTCTTTTGACTACCAGTTTGAAGGGTAACACCTTAACAAATAAAGATCTTAGTTCACATCTTGGTAACTTCTTGTCAGATTGCCATAAAAAAAATTACGCAGACATAGTGTTATGGTATGTAAATCTGAACAAGCATGATTTTCATATTTCAGATAAATATTTTCAAAATAGCAACCATATTAGTATTTTACTTTGGTATTCAGTATATAACCAAGCATGAGCCAAAATAAAACCAAACATGGTATGCTGAATATACACTGAGGCGACAAAAGTTATGGGATACCTCCTAATATCGTGTCGGATCTCCTTTTGCCCGGCGAAGTGCAGCAATTAGACGTGGTATGGACTCAACAAGTCGTTAGAAGACCCCGGCAGAAATATTGAGCCATGATGTCTATATTATGAAAGTGTTGCTGGTGCAGGAGTATGTGCACGAACTGACTTCTCGATTATGTCCCAATAAATGTTCGATGGGAATGATGTCGGGCGATCTTGGTGGCCAAATCAATCGCTGGAATTGTCCAGAACGTTCTTCAAACCATTCGCGAACAGTTGTGGCCCGGTGACATGGCACATTGTCATCCATACAAATTCCATCGTTGTTTGGGTACGTGAAGTCCATGAATGGCTGCAAGTGGTCACCAAGTAGCTGAACATAACCCTTTCCAGTCAATGATCAATTCAGTTGGACCAGAGGATCCAGTCCATTCCATGTAAAAACAGCCCAACCATTATGGAGCCAACACCACCTTGCACAGTTCCTTGTTGACAACTTGGGTCCATAGATTCGTGGGGTCTGCGACACACTCGAACCCTATCATCAGCTCTTACCAACTCAAATTGGGACTCATCTCACCGAGCCACAGTTTTCCAGTCGTCTAGGGTCCAACCTATATGGTCATGAGCCCAGGAGAGGCGCTGCAGGCGATGTTGTGCTGTTAGTAAAGGCACTCGATTCGGTCTTCTGCTGGCATAGCCCACTACAGCCGAAGTTCCCCGCACTGTCCTAACGGACACGCCCGCCGTACGTCCCACATTGATTCCTGTGGTTATTTCAGGCAGTGTTGCTTGTCTGTTAACACTGACCATTCTGCGCACACGTGGTTGGTCTCGGTCATTAAGTGCAGGCGGTCGGCCACTGCGTTGTCCATGGTGGGAGTTATGCCTGAAATTAGGTATTCTCGGCATACTCTTGACACTGTGGATCTCGGAATGTTGAATTCCCTAACCATTTCCAAAATGGAATGTCCCATGCGTCTAGTTTTAACTACCTTTCCGCGTTCAAAGTCTGTTAATTACCGTCGTGCAGCCATAATCACGTCAGAAACCTTTTCACATGAATGACTTGACTACAAATGAAAGCCCTACCAATGCACTGCCCATTTATACATTTTGTACGCGATACTACTGCCATCTGTACATTTGCATATTGCTATCCCATGACTTTTGTCACCTCTGTGTATGTAGAATTACATAAATTAATAAAAAATCCGTTTTAAAATTGAACTACTTAATATTTTTATAAAAAATATAGATTAAATAATTTATTCAGGTAGTGAAAGTCCTGCATCATGCATGTAAGTATACTATTGATTGAAATTTTTTAAAATAGGAAATAAATTTTATTTAGGTCTATAAATATGGGAGCCACCATCTTACTTGGTGGCTGAATCAAGAAAAATAATCCCATCTATGTGTTGAAAATATAATTCAACATGGAGGGCGCTGACAGAGCAACCTATACTTTAAAAACTTAAACATATATGGCTGCCATCTAATTGCTAAACCGACAAATCACCTGGGTGATTTAAAAGTAAACAAATTAAATACAAGATGGCGTCCTCCAGAAATGTATAAACAAATTATCAATGAAATAACAAGATGCCAGCATACGATAGAATGAGCATAGGTGAGCGGCTGGAGGCCTGCCGACTAATTAGCCAATGCAAGTAATTGACAGATTAAATAACCAATAAAAAAATTTGTAAAGTTGGTTGTTGAGGTACCTCTGTATATATATATATATTTTTTCTTATTAAGTAAAATTTTTAGTAATAATTTTATAATACATTTTTTTTTATGTTTTGGATTTTTAGGATTTTTTTTTTAATTTTTGTCATCAAAGTCATCTAAGGTTAATTTTGAAGGTCAAGACCATCAACACCTTACATGGTTTATGAGATGGGAACTGGTCGACCTGGTGATGGCCGGTTGTGTCGGGAGCTTAGTCGATCCACCTGTCATCGTACCACAGACCTCTTACATGTACATCTTGAAATATATATTTTTAATAATTTATAAATTTTTTGGGATTTTATAATTCTTTTGCAAATTTTTTGGTTTCAAATTTATTTATGGTCATGGGTATAGGACCAAGATCAAGGTCATGGGCTAAGATCATGGTCACCCAGATGTGATATAGTGGTTGAATGATGTCACAATATGGTGGCCGGTTGGCGCCGGCGCCGGTGCCAGTTTTGTCCCATTTAAAATACATTATGCCCTGATCAGCTATTACCTTTTACTGGCGACATATTAGTTTCACCTATAACATGAATGCATCGTTACCCTAATTTGGAATAACATCTGTGCTTTGTAATTATAATTAGTGCTTCAGATCATTAGGAGAATTGTAACTTCGTTTACAGTAACGGGATCATGTACAACATTTAATGCATTCATACATATTTAAAAAAAGGAACGTCCTTGTCGTTTAATAATTATTTAAAATAAACCTATTTACAGTTAATAATATCACTTCCTTTTAAACATACTTTCCAGCCAAAATTTTTGTTTGTGTTACTATTGCTAAAGAAGCGATTGTCGTCAGAAAACGAATTGATTCCTACAAATTCCCAAATAACTGACTGCTCAACTCGAACACGGTTCTAGCATGTTGTTCAGAGAAGAAGAAATTGTGAGGGGGGGGGGAAGGCCTCTACCTGTAGCAAGGACAAATCCCAGCATTCGCCTGGAGTGATTTGGGCAAACCATAAAAATACGAAATCAGGATGTCCGGCCCGGGAAGCGAACCAGTGTCCTCACTAATGCAAGCCCAGTAATGTACCACTGCGACACTTCGCTCGGTAAATTGAAAATGCCGTCAAGGCCTCGCGTAAAACTGAATTTTAACTTGTTTTATTCTTGGATGGCATCGGTTGCGTATAATCGGGGGCAGTGAGAGTTAAATGCGAATAGTGTGTTGATTCCGAATAATCTCGTGACATTTTGTCTATAAGACAACCTCAAAAATAAAATTACGTTTAAAGTATTTATAATAAGAAAAATATTAAATCTTTTATAAAATTTACATTTTTTTGAGAAAATCATTATTTGTAAAATGTTTGTAGTAGCTAGAAAATCCGAACTAAAAAATCTACAAAAGTAAGTTAATATTTCCTGTTTGTAAAAAGAGGCATTAAAATTTTCTTTTTACAATGGAAATCACATTAAAAGATAAGGCACATGCTCTTGCGCATATTTTAAGAAAACAAATGAGTGAGTGAACAGATTTGGGCGGCTCTTAGCATAGAGGTCTTGAGAGCCGATGAGGGTGAAACAAGGTGAGTATGGAGCACCGCTGGAATGACAGGGCAGGAGGAACGGGAGAAAACCCGCCGACCAGCGACATCGTCCGGCACGATTTCCACACGAGAAGATCCGGGAACGACCCAGACGGGAATCGAGCCCGGTTCGCCTATGTGGGAGGCGAGGATTTTAACCACTACATCAACGCGGCCGCAGATTATATAAATAAATATTTAAAATCATTGCTCGGTAGTGCAGATGTGATAGGTCCATTTTCCTTAAAAAGAAAAGAAAGGTTTGTATAAAAATTATACTTCTTCGTTTGAAACTTTAATATTCAAGTAAATTTAGCGAGTTTCTTGGTGGCTCCGGGAGTAAGTTATTGTACTTAAAAAATTTTATTAGTTTAAAATTTTATTTCCGCAAAAATTGGGTAGAAAGTTCTAATAATTCAAAAATATTTCCTACAAATGTTACTTTGGTAGGAATAGGTTGACTAATACACGAAATATAATGTATTAAGATTAGTTCTTCAGAAGACTGAATTTCGAAAAATTTGCGATGCAAGATGTTAACATTGATGCATTTAAAGTATCTGTAAACAAATTTAGAAGGTGGCCTTTTTAAACATTTGTGATCCGTATATTAAAATGCCAAAGAAGTAAGCAATATCCAATGGTTGTATGGAAAATTTAGTAGTTATCTGTCTTATTTCCTGAGAAATAAAATGTAAGCGTATTTATTCAGGTAAAATTATCTTAAAAATTGGCGCACAAATTATGCTTTTATTTAGTAAAGTTCGTGAATCATGGCATCAGCATAAAATACGTTAGTTTTGGATGAATACCATGGAAGTAATACGTTCTTCCTAGCCAATATAAATGTCTCAAGTTTGAAAAAATTTAAATAATCCATTCAAAAACAATTTACGGGGAACACCTTTACCACCAGACACAAACAGATAAAGAGAGAGAGAGAGAGAGAGAGAGAGAGAGAGAGAGAAATATAGAGAATATCTTGCAGGATACTTTTTTCAGAAGACAAGAGTTTATATATTAAGCGTACTAAAATGGCAAGAATTCCGTCCTCCTGAATATTAGTATAAATGTGTCTAACTTTTTTTTAGATGTAAGAGGAAGTTTAAACAATCGTAGATGTCAAAATCCCGGATTTTGTAAAACTACTTCACGGGAATATGGTTTATCGCATTCGTACCGCTGACAAAATCAATATGGGAGAGGTAAAACAGAAACTATAAGGTTATAAATTGAAGAGCCATTTAACTACCTAAACTTATATCACCAAACTTCTGTGATAATTTTGTTAAATGCTAAACAAATGTATATATAAATGACGCTTGCATTAACATGACAACATTCTTATTTCTTTCGTCTAATCTGGAGCGGTTTGTATAAAACATTACCACAACGTTCTACATAAAGATGGCGTACACACCCATGTTACCTATAACCTGTTTCGAAGCCCGTAATCTTGCGATCTTATGACATATTGTAACCTGTAAAGCAAAGCTGGCAAACACAGTGATCTCAAGGTCAATTGAAAAAAGAAAACATTTTTAATGTTTTATTGCGATAAATTAAAAATTCTCGTTCATTTTCCAAAGTAAAAACGTTCTCTCAGACTGACATTTAATGTCAGAGTTTCTCAGTTAATTACCTACATGCTGTCAGCTGTCTTGCCGCTTCTGTCACTTCTCAGTTCAATTGCAGAATGAACTTGATCTTATTTACTTCGCTAGCAAGGAACTTGACGTGTGCATTATTGTTTCCAAGAGACCATAAAAAATATTTAGGGAAAGAACTACCTAAAGACGTCAATTGTGGCTAAAAAAATTTACGTCTGGTAAACCGTCCACCTTCCCAACTTCATAGAATACATTTTCTTTAGGTGTATGATGTTTTATAGCACATTCAAAATAAATCGTTGTTTACCTTCATCTACTGTCCACAGATGTGCAGATTCTCATATATGATCTTCAATATTTTGTATTAAATTGGAAAATAACGAAATACCTAAAATTCATTAAAATAGCCTGCCACACAGAAATATAGTGTAACCATTTCTCAACGTCAGTGGGCTTAACAAGATTTATTAAGGCTCTCGCCTACATGTCGCTTGAACTGCGTTACAGTGTGTAGTTCACGTTTTTATGCGAAACTGTTAAAAGTGCGTACCATGTGCTGATCTACGAAAAGAACACACTCTTCAGACGATGGCTATTGAGTGATTTCAAGACGACACGCACATTTGTAAGAAACACCACCTCAGAGTACTCAAAAATGGGAGAACACTTCGTCAGTACAGATCCTTGCGCTTAGTGGCGATGGCGCACTTGTTGCGCGAGGCAGTCTCACCCTTATCGCTGTTGCGCCTCTTGACCTCAAAAGCGGGAAAATCTCCAGATAGGTGGGGGCCTTGTGGGATAGAGGTAAAAATTAAATAAAAGAGCCAATAATAATTTTGCACTGTATTAAAAAGCATTACAAAGAAAATACTTTCTACATAATATCTCACAGTAATGGCTATCATGTGAAATTTACAAACGACATTCACATACTCGTCCATCACCTCACCGAAATCAATGCAATCAAATAACCAAAAACAGTCACAACAAACAGTGCATAAAAGTTTACTGAATAATTTATTAAATTATATATGTGTTTATTTGATAGTTATAATATTTACAATAAAGTCCGTATTACATGTCAATTCAGTCCCACCCCAATTAATTCCATATACCACTAGTTCGGAATATTCTAGAGCCATCCGAACGCCCCCAGGCACAGCAGCCCTTCACTCGTCAGGTATCACACCCTCTCGTCCGTTCACACTACACACACCATCCACCAGCGTTCGTCCTCTCCACTGATGTTCCTCGCTGCACCATACTTCACATCGGCTCTCAAGACCTCGATTTTAAGAGCCGCCCAAATATTTTCACTCACTCACCATACTTTACCAGACGACCGAATTCAGCCAGATTGCTACCATAAAACTGTTAATTCACCGGCTGCAGGGGTATTTATATTGTCGTCGGCTTTAGCCCAGAAACTATTTTTTCGCGTCAGTTCGCGCCGAGGAAGGAGATAACCAGAAGCTTCATTAAACAGCCAGAAGGTGAATTGTGGAGGGGGGAGGGGAGTGAAGCCAGTCCAGGTAGCTGTCAACCATCCCGCTCGCCAGGTGACACAAAGGTGGGCAGGTAGTGGTGACTCATCTCACCCCCCCCTCCTAAACAGCTCGAGTGGGCCGCACGCCCCACGTGCCCGACATGGCAGACCATGCGTAATAATAGTAATGTACATTTGCGTTAACTGGTATATCCTGCATCACTAAGGAAATTAATTTTGTGAAACCAGTCCTTTGAAGTGAGACACAGGACTGAGATTTTGAAACGAACTAGGCTCTGAATAGTGAAGTGCATAGCAAACTTTCGAACACAATATTTCGCTGCTGTACAAGATCACACTGATAATCTATTTGCATATTATTATAATATATACACGGATTTATTACTTTTTTGTTGCAGAAAATAATTTTTATTATTAACGAAATGGTATTTCGGAAAAATAAACAATTTTGCCACTTTTAGTGTTTAAGACGCCCGCCTACCTGAGAGCAAGTTGGTCGTTCCGGTCTCGCGGTGAAGCCAGCCGGGTGGGCGACAGTGGCCGCAGTTAGAACTACCGTACCTTCTCTCCCCCTACCCGCTCGAACGGCTTTCACCCCTCCTTCTCGGATGCCTTCGTCATGCAGCAGGGTGCTTACCAAGCACCCTTGACTCTGTGGGAGAACCAGACATGTCTATTTTACAGGAACGGTTCTTTCTTTCCTGTTCAGCAAGTACAATTGATGATATTACTGAGGCAAGAGTAGCAAAATAGCATGATATGTTTTAAACGCGAGTGCCGTAATAAAATATAATTTATTCAACAATGAAATTGTAAACTTTAGTAGCAGCAGAATGTTCATCTTCAAACGCAAAATAAAATTTGAACACATTCATAAAACACACACTGTAATATAAATAATAATAATAATAATATTGATGATAAGCTGACAACTCGAAGGTTGTTTTGAGCCCTGTGGCGATGGAAACGCGCCCAGGGTGACAACGAAGTTGATTCTACCTAGGGTGGTTTACAATTGCCGCAATTTAAAGAAGGCCACAATAAAAACGTGGGTTTCCCCTAAATGAATGGCCTTACGTTATGTGAATCGTGGTCGTTACCATATTTACCCAGAAAGAACTCTTTTGCCACTTACCAGAAAACAACCAATATTTTACAGTCAATTTCGTTACTTCTATTACAACTAATTATTCCTTCTAATTAGGAGCGTTGACGTGGCTCAGTGTCTAGAAGGGGGATGACGGATTTTACGTCAACATAGCTTTCTGAATATGTCAACTAATGACACTAGCACACAACTTAACACTTCTCTGTTTGCATCTTTAGTGCACTATTTGAACATTAATAAAAGTAAATAATTTAATCTAAGATATATATATATATATATATATATATATATATACGTATATATATTTTCCAACAAAATATATATGTATTACAAAAATATAATTAGCTTCCGGAAACTTTCATTTCAGGAAACCATACACGTGTACATTATGTAATTCTGTTCAAGAAAGGTTCAAATTTACTTATTAAAAAAGAATGGATCCCCTCCCCCCTTTCTCCTCAAGTTTTTAAAATAAGGATGACATTTTTCTGCAGCACGTTTATAAAGTTCTGCATTGCCCATCATCCACATTAAAACTCAGTAGCAAGCGTTAGTGACTGACAGACTGACAAGTGCCCAACTCTAGGCAAACAAAGTATAATGGAGTAGGAGCCCACGTATAGTTAAATATAGAGTAAAATCAAATACTAACGAGTTTAACAATTTCGCATTGTATTATGTATGTACTAAATTTCCAGATTTAAAAAGAAAACTGTTAAACAATGTAATATTTAAGAGCGAGTTCTTAATATGCTTAGACTACAAATTACGGATATATAAAAACAATTTGATTGAGAAGCATTCCTAATGTAAGTTACGGACTCCGTGTAAGTGACAGAAATAGAGGTTGTTTCATATTCTTTCTATAGCCATTCCCTTGCCCGTAACAGTGTTGATTCCTATGCTTCAATTGGACACAGACAGTACACAGACAGTACACAGCGAAAGAGTGCAAAATAATAACTACACACATAATTTTCTACAAACACTTTAATAATTATTCGTAAATACAAATAAAGAACAAGTATTTGAAAATAACAAATATATATTGTATTTCAGTATTTAACATAAAAAGTTCCTGTACTATACGAATATTCTGTTCTTTGTAAATTCTGAGGAAGTTAGAACGTACGTAATTGATAATTAAAAAAATAATACAATAAAATAAACAAAAATTACATTTGTATAATATCTTGATCAGTTATGTAATT